>CAJRBF020000001.1:835839-1435839 GCA_907165275.2 Zygaena filipendulae | reverse complement strand
ACACCTTAGTACATAGACACAATGGATTAACCAAAATGCAACATGACAATTTTATTTTTGAAACAATGTTGCCAACATGACACTAAGTATTACATTGTATACTAACACCCAATGCAACGTAATTCCCACAATAATGATCCTCCTCGATCTCACACCATCCTTCTTATAGTAACCCCTCTCCGGGCAACGTTAAGATCGCGCCTCGACCCTGCTCTAGGCTAGTCCTCTGCTCTCATTGGATATTTAAATGACGTGATACTGTAAATACAATCTCTGATTGGACGTGTATGACGTGGTACTAAATACAATACAATGATTGTTAGAAAATAATAAGATTTACATAATGGCAAAGTACTTTTGGTTATAAAATAAACAATCAACTCGTTTCAAACTACTTCCTCCGACACGGCCATTCTGACGCCTCACACGTCCTCGTGTGATGTTGTTTGACGAACAGTCACAGGCATCATCGTCATCTGTGAAAACAAAAACTAATTGGGTAACATAGTTCGGCCACTCCTGACAAAAAAAAAGGTGGTCGTTACAACTTCGGCGCAATAGATGAAATATCTTTCATATAAATATTAAACACTGCCTCTGTACCATCTCTCAAGAGCTCAAACGGAACTATGGCTACATCATTCTATGCAAGAAAATTGCAGAATCCTTGCTAATTCCTTTTACGATAACATTCGAAATTGGGTATTTTCCCTCTCAATGGAAAATTGCTAAAGTTATTACGCTGTCATTCCTTCAAGTCATAGACCATGTGCAATTTGGTTTTCGAGGATACCATTAGATATCACAGCACCTGACTAGAGTAACTGAACAGATTTCCCACAATCTCAACCTAGGTAACTCTACCGGAATGTTCCTATTAGACATTGAGAAGGCATTTGACACTGTGTGGAACGATGAGTTATTGCACAGGCTAGAAAATCCTTTTTAGTCTTGTAAAACTTATTCAGTCATATTTACAGGATCGCCTTTTTTTTCAGTTAATGTCGGCACACATTCCTTAACCCTTTAGGGCCCTATCTTTTTCTCCTGTACATAAATGACATACCTAAACAACCTCATACACAACTCACAGGTTTCGCAGACGACACAGCTTTATTTACATCATCTAAAGATATCGATCTTATTGTTCAACGTCTGCAATCAGTGGTCTCGAACCTATCGATTTTTCGGTATTTCTACTGATATGGGCTCTGTTCTACTGAAATATCGAAATATTACGATTTTTCTGCGATTTCAGAGTATACATGAGAATTCTCCAGATTTTCCTACCGATTTTATACTTTTAAGTTGGCAACTCCTTTCATTTATTTTTATATCGAAGCTTGTAAACAAATAACCACGTGGTTACCATTGAAAAAATAAACCAATAAAAGGTTTAGACAATATTGATCCAAAAAAAATGTTAAAATTGGCAAAACTGCTTCGATAGTTCTTATGAGTAGGCTCTTTCCCATTCAGAGCAATGATTTCCAGGAAATTGATACAGAGTGGCGCATTTTAAGAAATTGTGAACAAATCAAAACATTTCCTGATGATGTAAAACTATTTTGGGATGAAGTAAGTTTACTAAAGCGTGGCGATGAAACTCAAATGTTTCCTTTGTTGTCTAATTTCATCTTTAATATTTTATCATTTCCCCATTCACCCGCTAACGTTGAATGCATATTTTCACATATAAATCTTTTTAAAACAAGACAGCGAAATAGGCTGTCTACTGAATTGATCACTGATTTATTACATGCAAAACGACTCTTTAATACAGCTAATTGTTATGATTTTGAAATTAATTCGAAGATGACCGCGGCTATGGTCAAAGAATATTGGTTTAAAAAAAAAATATACTTACTTAAGTATGATTGTCTTAGTTGTCTGTAAGTTTTTTTTTTTTTTTTTTTTTTTCAATAAATAAACGAATTTGATTGAATATTGTATTTAATTTTCAAATACCGATTTTGGGTACAAATACTTATATCGATTTTAGCTGGCAACTCTACCGATCTCGCTCTATGACGTTTGAGGTCACTGTCAGCAATTGTTCCTTGAATGATTGTATTCTTACTTTAAAAAAAAATGGAAACTAAAACTTAATACTGCAAAAACAGAGGAATGCGTTTGTAACCCAAATTGCAACTTAAAACCGATAGATTACTCATTCCACGGAAGACAAACGTCAAATACCTACCTTGATCTCTTGATCTCATTATGGACAGCAAACTTATTGGAATAACCACCCTGACATTCTACGCCTAAGAGGTATTAGAACAATCAACGCATTGAGTTCTGTACTTAACAGATGTGCCAACCTTTTTTCTGCCACGAAATTAAAAATCTACTCAACACTTGTCCGGCCGCATATTAAACTACTAGTAGTACCTACATAACAAAGCCTTAAAAAAAATTGCTTACAACACTCCGTTTGGAACCAACTTACATTCAACATAATTCTATTAAATTTCCACTAATCAAAGATTTTATTTTAAAACTATCGCACAAATTTTTAAAACCCACATCACTTAAACCCTCTAGTCTTCGCGCTTGGTCGTATTATTAAATAATTTACCGTATAAAAATAAATATCACTATCGTCTTCCACATCACAATTTCTTTGACGAATTTCTATAACATTGGATTTTTAATGTATGGTCGGTAACCTATAATACCGTGTCAATGTATCGACGTATGATTATTAATATACTTGCTACACACTATTCACGTGAAGTAATTTTTAACCGACTTCCCAAAAAGGAGGAGGTTCTCAATTCGACGCATATGTTTTTAGCTACTAAAAACAGAAATTGGACATGGGTTGTAAGTATGCACGTAGGTACGTTACCTACGTACGTTAAAGTATCCACAACCCATATATTCCCAATGAATATGTTTCACATGTATAGTCATTTCTAATACACATACCCCTTTCATACTGTTATTTTAATTTTTTGTTACAACAGATATACAATAACGTTCATCAAGGTTAAGCCTGGGAAATGGTTTAACTCCCTATCCAAGTTAAATAACATTTATCAATTATTGTGTAATGAAGAGTTTTTAGAACAAACAAAAAAAAAAATTAGCTTCATCGGGAATGTTTACTAGTTACACCTATCAAGTGCACGGTCTTGTAAGGAAGCAGGCACGCACTCGCCGCGTGACGAATCCCTCGTCCCCCGCCGCAGGCGCACACACCGGCACCGAGCGCACAGCAACCTACCGCGGCGCGCGGGCTGCGGCGACGCACACATCGACAACGAGCGCGCCGCCACGCTGCCCTGCGCCCCGCTACCGCGACTATATAAGCCGGACCGGCCGGCGTGACGCCGTTACTTGCCGACGGGTTCCCGCGCTGCATGCACGTGCGCCCTGCGCTTCTCCACAGAGCGTACGTGTACAGCGGCGCCTGAACTCAGCGGTATAGTGACCATCCGCTTCCGCCTCCGTATATACCTCGTCCGATACCTATCCTCGCTCACTAGTGTGCCCGCATTCTGTCGGCCTACCCAGACGCCGCTCACGCGCCGTCTGGCGACGCCCCACGCTTAGCGGACTCACTAGTGTGGCGAACTCCCGACTTCCTTCCGTCCAGACCCCACAGACCCGTCCAAAACAACACCCACACACGCCCCGACGGCGACGGACGGTTTGCGCCAGGGAGCCCCGGCACCCTACGCTGCACCCGGCCGCCGCCCCGCGGGAATTATCTCACCTACACACGCCCCGACGGCGACGGACGGTTTGCGCCAGGGAGCCCCGGCACCCTACGCTGCACCCGGCCGCCGCCCCGGGGGGAGACCACTCACCTACACGCGCCCCGAGGGGTACTCAGCTACTCGCACCAGCTCCGACGGTGACGGACAGTTTGCGCCAGGGCGCCTCGACGCCCTACGCTGCACCTGCCCGCCGCCCCGGGGCGAACCCAGACAGACACGCCGGCCCCGCGGACGACGGACAGTCTGCGCCAGGGCGCCCCGACGCCCTGCGCCGCATCTGCCCGCCGCCCCCGGGACGATACTCACCCACGCCTACTCACCGACCGACCTCAAGCACACAGCCCCTTCCGCTACCGCCTTCCTGCCCCGATTCCCGACCGCCCGTCCGACCGTAGCGACCGCGAACCCCGTAGGGCCTGTGTACTGTGTGGTAGTATAAGAGTAGTCGTTAAGTGCAAGCCTGTGTTGTGTTATTAATAGCGTATTCATAGATAGTCAGTGGAAATAAACGGGTGTCCACCCGCTAGCACCGTAAACCGAGCGTTTCATTCCGGATAGGGACCGCCGTACCTCTCTCCTCCTGGAAACATACGATCGCCCGTGGCCCCGAGACGACGCCCCGGGCCACAGCATCGCATTGGCGCCCAACGAAATCAACCCACGGAAGGAGAGGACGGCAAACACCCGCCAGAGCCGCCGCCTTTGCGAACGGCTGAGCACCGCATCGTACCGGCCCCCAGCGAAAATCACCCGCAGAAGGAGAACAAGGCAAGCCCGTCGTCATTGTAATCGCCGTTGCGACGGCCGAGCACCGCATCGCGCCGACGCCGACCGAAACACCCGCAAGAAACGAAGGTAACCCCCGCCGTAATCGTCGCATTACGCCGACCGATTTAGCAACCGACATTAGCAACCGATTTAGTGACAAAAAAAAAATAAGGCCACATTTGTAAGAAACCAGGAAAGCAGAAAACCGGAAACCGGTAAACCGTAAGAAACCGGGAAACCGGCAAAAACAGATGTTCTCGTGGGTGTACAATAAGAAGAAAACCGAACTAATCGAAGAATCCATAAAACGTAACCTGCCAGTAGAAGACCTTACAGTGGAAGAACTAAGGAGAAACCTAGTGAAACACATAAGGGAGGAAGAAGAACCCAAATTCGAGGACGCAGGAAACGAGAGCGACGAACCAGTAGAACCAGAAAAACCAAAAATGTCAAAACCGGAAAAACCAATCAGGGAAACCGCCAAATTAGTAACACAATGGAACATAAAGTTTGATACAAAAGACAACGCCGTGGAATTCCTGGAGCGAATAAACGAGTTTTTGGACGCAAACAATGTAAGTCCAGAACATTTATTAAAACTACTACCACAAATTTTCACCGGAAAAGCGTTAGCATGGTACCGAAATAATAACGATTGGAATACATGGAAAGACTTCGAGGAAGACTAGCAAGATGGGCACTGGAATTACAACAATACGACTTCGAAATCATATACAGAAGCGGAAAACAAAACCAACTAGCCGACGAACTGTCAAGAAATCCACTCTGCACAGCGAACACGGAGAAAAAGGACTGGTATGCCAACAAACTCGAATGCGTGATACAACAATCCGGAAACACGACAGATTACTGCATCAGAGAGGGAAAACTGTACAAAAAAATTGAAAACGCCGCATACGGGCCAAAACTAGAACCGACATCGCAGTGGAAACTATGCGTACCAGACAAAGATAAAGAACCGATATGCAGGGAAAATCACGATGTACCGAACGCAGGTCACCTGGGAACTAACAAAACACTGAGCAGAATAGCACAGCGATACTACTGGCCGGGAATGTATAGAGATATAGCAGCATATGTAAGAAAATGCACAGTGTGCCAAAAACACAAGCCAGCGCAGACAAAAACACCGGGACTCATGCACATAAACAATGCAGAGGAACCATGGGAAACGGTGACGACAGACCTAATAGGATTATTACCACGCTCAACAAATGGGTATAAATGGATAATAGTGTACCACGACAAGTTTACAAAATGGACGGAAATCAAACCACTCCGAACAGCAACAAGTAAGGCGATAGTAAAAACACTAAAGGACACGATAATCATGCGCTACGGCTGCCCTAAGGTCATACTAAGTGATAACGGCAGACAATTTGTTAGTAAAGAATTCAAGAATGAACTAGAAAAGTACGGCATCGAACAACGCCTCACCGCCCCATACTCACCACAGTGCAACCCGACCGAACGAGTAAACAGAACAATAGAAAGTATGATAGCCGCGTTCATAGATGGTAACCATAAAAAATGGGATCAGTACCTACCTGAGTTCAACTTTGCCATTAACACAGCAAAACAAGCGTCCACAAAGTACTCCCCTGCATTTCTATTATACGGTAGAGAACCCAGATTACCAGGAGATAGAAACAAATTCCCAACCCCGCAAATACAAGGAAAAAGTAAACTACAAGATATCTACGACCTGGTAAAGAAAAATCAAAACACAGCGTCGATCGAATAAAAAAAATATTATGACGATAAGAGGAGGCAGTGGAGACCCCAGCAAGCGGACTGGGTATTAAAAAGAGATTTCCCACTATCCGACGCAAATAGAGGATTCACAGCTAAGTTCGCACCGAAATTCGTAGGACCATACAAAGTAGTACAGGAAATATCACCAGTTATATTCAAACTCCAAGATCCACATAACAAAGCAAGACGCATAACGGCACACGTAAAAGACATAAAACCATACAACCAAGAATGAAAATCAATCGCCCTGCCAAAAAAAAAAAAAAAGAAAAACCAGTAATTTATTAGTTTTGTATTTTGTATTTAGTTGTAATCATTAAGAAAAAAAATTATTATACGTACCTATATTAAGGCTTTTATTCAAAGTTTCTTCTCAGTTATTCCGCAGGGAAAGGAGCAGGAATCCCGTAAAATTAAGTTTTTTTTTGTGGTTTATGCAGGTGTAACTTACCCCCCCTCGCGCGACTTTCTCCGATCTACTTCTTACTACGATGATCTCTAATTTGGCCTGATTGTCTAGTGGTTAGGACTCTAACTTCGTTGTGTGCAGTAACCTATGATCCTTTTAGGTTGAGATTGAACTATCGTCTTGGTATTTGCATCATAGTTTTTTGCTTGGTTAAGTTTATAGCTAAGATTCTAAAGTTAATACATGAACGATCTCTAATTTATGCTTAGCGAATACACGGACGGTTTTGGATTAGTACACGGACGAATCCCTATTTTTATCGCTTTCGTGCGACCTCTTTCCTAACTTTAGGTGGATGATCTATTTTTAATTCATCTATGTGGATGACCTACTTTTAGTTTATTTATGTGGATGATCTAGTTTTGTTAGTTTGTTTGTGACGACCTGCCTCCCTAACATTATATCGATGTTCTATTTTATTAGTTTGTTTTCCGGCCTAATTCATTAGTTTGTATTGACGACCTAATCTATTGCTTGTAGGCTAAGTTTGAATAATCTTGACCCTAATGTTTGTCTATCTCTACAATCTGTTTTAGTTTGTGTTTGTCGGTTTAACCCCGGTCAACATCTCGTCAAAAGCTACCATTCCTGGCTCAGATGGCTCAGACATTGCCAGGACGCATAAATATATTTAATAAACCACCCAGACGATTATATTCCAAGGTCGACCAGATTTTGTCCCCTCAGCATGACGCAAGCATTGGCCACAGGAACCTCAAGTACTACGTGAAATGATTGTTGGCACTACAACCAATCCCGACGTCAAACCGAAGGTAAGGCTTCCAGTTAATACATAAGTATTCGCCGGAAGGTGGTATAGCCCCTCCTGCGCTATTCCACGGTGATGACCATCCAGCACAATGCCTTCGTCACCTCCCCCAACCTGTTTCACAAGGTAGAGGATCATTCTAGATAGTTACATCTAAGATCATTCACCAGCGTCCGTTTCAGGAATCCAGTGAGGAGACTGTACGTCCCCAGTCCGAAGACTACCGCCGCGTTGGAGCCATGGTGAGCCCTTGAATATGTGCCAGCCCGAAGACCAGGGTTGGGTGGGACCACCACAAACCAAACCCCAGCACAGTGATCCAAAATTGTATGTGTGTGTTGTTGGAGACCAATCTCTCCCTGGAACCTGGAACTTCAGCTGATGAACTCTCTGTCATACTGCAAGCAGTGAGGCCGTAGCCTAGCCGTAGCTGTAGAGTTGAATGGCTCTCTCTCCCCTGTGAACCCACTCGGGCATCCAACTCGTTCTGCCACATCAGAACATTGGCAAGCACATCGTGTTGAAAAACACAAAGGTTGCCGAGAATCTAGCGTCAGCGACGAGGTCGCCAACAGCCGATCCCCCAGCCTCTGCACAACGGTCTCGATCGCAAAGCGCAGGGACCTACGTAAGCATACATGTGGTTGCGAGTCACAGTAGCTCCAGTCTGTCTCCGCAGTCAGCAATCGAGCCACAGAGCGCATTGGCCCATCGATAATATTTGTAATAAAAGGAAAGGTAAAACAGAAAGAAGAGCGAACAACCCTTCCCTGGTGTAGGAGAGGGCCGGCATCTCCAGTCAGCCGCATCGGTGATATGTAGATTGAATAACACGGAAGGCGTTGTTATTCAAGGTAAGGTACAAGGCGCACAACGAAACACGTCACGGCGCAGATGACTCAAGGCGCGGATTTTTACCCATCTACGCCATCATACGCTCGCGACGTGCAATGTCCAACCGTTCAAGATTAGAGTTCCGTTTGCTTCGAGCCTATTTGGTACTGTGATTCGAAGATCCTTCCTCGTGACTAATGTTTTCAGGTCTACGCTCGAGATATCCTAACGGACGTCAAGTGCACTGACAGACCTTCGCACAAAAACATTAAACCACTCTGCGCTATCGCTCGCTCAACAAGACTATTCGTAACGAACCGTCTTTTGTAATGATAAAAATCAATACAAATATTCTACTCAAAGCATCTCGTTCACGAAGCACATCGGCCCACATACGCTTTCATGCGACCACCAAGTATCACAATCGCGCATGCTCGCCTCTGCACAACGCAATCAGGACACAATGCGTAATGACGAAACTTCCAGGTCGCGTGTACGAATCCTTGCACAAACCGATAAATCGTTCTGCGCGCAGACCGCTCGACCACGACGTACTTTGCATGAATATTATTTATTAAAAAATTTGTATGAGAAAATAAATTTTATGTTTGATAAATGTGCAATAATATTATATTTATTGTCCCTTAGACGTTCCCTCCCCAGCGCATTCGTTTATTATTACACTATTATCAATTTACTTTCCCAACAAACTTTTGTCGTCAGGACATTTTTTACCTCCGTATTCCCCGTAGATATACGGCTCGTGGATACTGGCGGTGCGTTCAGCCCTGTATTCCGAGACGCCTGCATGGGGGGATTCGCGTTTTCTAACTTGCTCCTATACTCTCGAAATTCAATATACATTTGGTATTCCCTAATACAAGCACTTTCCTTCATATAATATTTTGTCCTAACTTCTTTAGTTTAGGAGTTATTATTGATAAACGTACTAAAATTTGTTTTCGATGTTATTTGAACCGCAATGTCCTCTAATATGTTTTGAATGTAATTTTATAAGTGTATTTTATTATCTTCTATACTTTAACAATTATTTAAGTTTTTAATTATAACCAAAAAAATTTTGTAGGACCTTATGGGTCGTCACAATCCCCCCCCAAAGTTTAATGGAACACTGTGGAATTTAACTTTCAATCTCCTAACGCCGCCTAAGTATGTTATAAATTTATTTTGGTTTTTGGGAAACGACCGCCCCAACGCCCCTCCAACCACATTCACTGGTAACCAATACAACACTGAAACGCATTAACCGATCTCTGAACGTTGTTATCTCTAAATTGATATTTTTATTTTATCTCGTTGAACGAAAAATTTTGATGACGTTATTTAACCGCAAGTTGTTAGTATTAAATTTCGAATTATACCGATACGCCAATTGAATGTGACTGAGTCATTTCTCACTGACCCAATTTATTTAATCAAAATAAATTTACAATCACATTATTATTTTAGGTTACATAAGTTGTTTAGTTATATTAATCTAAATCACATAAGTTGTTTACATCTTATACCTAACTTACATTAGATTGACATTTATTAGTTACTAGCACTTTTATTTATTTATAGTATTTATATAAATGAATCGCGTTATAATTTCCTTTCAAGGTTCCGGTGTTTACGTCGTGTAACGTGTATATATTATTAAAAGGCACCGCAGCCACTACATAAGGACCCTCATATAAGAACTCAAACCTTTTAGTTTCTTTCCTATCCTTAACAGACCTATTGTCTTTCCGAATTTTTACCAAGTCTCCTACTTGAAACAAAATTAATCTGTGTTTTCTGTCGTATTTCGAGCGACGCATTAAGCTTGCATTTTTCAGATTTTCCCGAACTAAATTTCTAACACGTTCTAAATTCAAAGGTTCTCTTTCGAGTTTAAGTTTATCGTCGAATGAAATTTTATTCGATTCGCCGTACATAATTTCACACGGTGTGAAGCCTGTACTATCGTGATGACTATTATTATATAATTCCTCCAAGGCTGGTAAGATAGTTGGCCAAGACCTATGATTCGCGCGACAATAAGTCCTGAACAACCTACCCAACTCCTTGTTTACTCGCTCTACGGTGTTAGGTCTAGGATTTCTTACAGTCGTATAAATTGGTTTACAACCTAGCGCCCTTACACCCCCTTTCCAAACTATACTAATAAATTGTTTTCCATTATCCGTCATAATGGCTTTTGGTTTGATTATTTCCGTAAAATGTTTAAATTTAGTTAAAACGCTTTTCCCGGTTGCATTTTTCAATGAATACATTTTAATAAACTTACTAAACGAATCTTGAAACACTATTATAAATCTGGCCCCGAGATTACCCGCTGGTAATGGCCCATAAAGATCCGCCATAACTATATCTCCTATGTCCCTAGACAATATTGATTGACACGGCCCTACATATTTTATATTTTCGCTCTTCGACATTTGACAAATATGACAAACCTTAACCCTCTTCCTAACATCTTTGGTAAGTGAACCCCAGTAAAATCTATCTCTAATGTATTTAATTATTTTATAAGCACCTTGATGACCCATCTCAAGGTGCACCTGATCAATTACATCATTAACTAAACTTCTTGGAAGGTACACGACTTCCCTGCGCGTTTCTATTGAATCATAATACAAGATATTATCCCGCAATTTGCAACGTAAGGTAATTCTATCAGATCTACACTGCGCAACACTTATACGTCCTAAACGTTCTCTAATATTTTTAATTTCGTTATCTAATGACTGCAACTCCGATAATTTATTTAATTTTTCCTTGAGCTCAACGTTGTCCGCGCTCTCCACGTATAGTATCTCGAAACATTTTTCCCTATCCTCTTGTATTTGTTTACCGGCAGGAAGATACCTTGACAATATGTCTGCAACCAAATTTTGTCTGCCCGATATGTGTTCCACCGTGTAATCGAATTGTTCTAAATATAATATCCAACGCGTAACCCTACTGTTATACAACTTCCAGTTTTTAATAAATGTTAACGCCTTATGATCTGTTTTGATCGTAGATTTTGCTCCCCGTAAATACGTTTCGAACTTTTTAATACTACTAATTATCGCGTAAAACTCTTGTTCTGTAACTGTCCAATTTAATTCCGGCCCCTTCAACGTTCTACTGTGATACCCTAATACTTTCATTTCATTTTTGTCATCTAACTGATAGAGTACCCCAGCTAATCCTATGCCTGAGCTATCTGTTTGCAAATAATATGGTTTATTAAAATCTGGATGATGTAACATTACCGTCTGTATGAATCTAGTTTTTAATAATTCGAACGCCCTCTGTTCCTCGCTGCCCCATTTCCACGCCTGAAGATTCTTTAATAACTTACATAACGGTAAGATTAACGTACTATAATCACGAATAAATCTACGATAGAAATTGCAAAGTCCTAAGAACGCGCGTAATTGTTTTAGCCTTTTAGGTTGCGGAAAATCTCTAATACTCTTCAATTTATCTGGGTCCGTATTAGCGCCTTGTCGTTTGCCCATTTCAAACGTTTTTTAATTTTTGACTGTTTTTTATTTATCACTTATTTCACTAATTTAAACGAACCAAAGAAATTAACTGATTTAAACTTCTAAATCGCGAACGAAAATGTTTTATATTTATTAAAAGTTTTTACGTTTAATCACACTAACACTAGCTGATCGACCTTGGACAATCTAATCGGTTAAAGTTTATTTTCTCACTGTTTAACGCTTCTATTCTTCAAGAGTTTTAACTTCAATATAAATTTGCATTCCTTAGCAATCTGCAAAGAAATGCAAACTTATAATACCCCCCCCTGACTTTTATAATGCAAACACTTTCAAGCCGATGTCCAATCTCAAGACCTTTCCATTTTCACGAGCAACAATTTGTAGGGATTTTACCCCTACTTGAAATTTACTTTAACTAGCTATGACGATCCCGATTTTACGTTAATTTAATTTAACCTGATTAGGAATCCTGGTTTACTACGACATCAATTTGTAGGGTGTAACCCCTACGTTATTATGTTTAAATAGCCATGCATTTATTGACCTAGGCCATTTGTATTCATTCTAGTCAACCATGCGATACGCTGTCGCGGTCGTTTATTCGTATGTAAGCCAACTCTGCGATTCACTGTCGCGGTCGCTTTTACATTTTTAACTTAGCCATGATCCTGGTCACGGCACCAATTTGTAACTTACCCCCCCTCGCGCGACTTTCTCCGATCTACTTCTTACTACGATGATCTCTAATTTGGCCTGATTGTCTAGTGGTTAGGACTCTAACTTCGTTGTGTGCAGTAACCTATGATCCTTTTAGGTTGAGATTGAACTATCGTCTTGGTATTTGCATCATAGTTTTTTGCTTGGTTAAGTTTATAGCTAAGATTCTAAAGTTAATACATGAACGATCTCTAATTTATGCTTAGCGAATACACGGACGGTTTTGGATTAGTACACGGACGAATCCCTATTTTTATCGCTTTCGTGCGACCTCTTTCCTAACTTTAGGTGGATGATCTATTTTTAATTCATCTATGTGGATGACCTACTTTTAGTTTATTTATGTGGATGATCTAGTTTTGTTAGTTTGTTTGTGACGACCTGCCTCCCTAACATTATATCGATGTTCTATTTTATTAGTTTGTTTTCCGGCCTAATTCATTAGTTTGTATTGACGACCTAATCTATTGCTTGTAGGCTAAGTTTGAATAATCTTGACCCTAATGTTTGTCTATCTCTACAATCTGTTTTAGTTTGTGTTTGTCGGTTTAACCCCGGTCAACATCTCGTCAAAAGCTACCATTCCTGGCTCAGATGGCTCAGACATTGCCAGGACGCATAAATATATTTAATAAACCACCCAGACGATTATATTCCAAGGTCGACCAGATTTTGTCCCCTCAGCATGACGCAAGCATTGGCCACAGGAACCTCAAGTACTACGTGAAATGATTGTTGGCACTACAACCAATCCCGACGTCAAACCGAAGGTAAGGCTTCCAGTTAATACATAAGTATTCGCCGGAAGGTGGTATAGCCCCTCCTGCGCTATCCCACGGTGATGACCATCCAGCACAATGCCTTCGTCACCTCCCCCAACCTGTTTCACAAGGTAGAGGATCATTCTAGATAGTTACATCTAAGATCATTCACCAGCGTCCGTTTCAGGAATCCAGTGAGGAGACTGTACGTCCCCAGTCCGAAGACTACCGCCGCGTTGGAGCCATGGTGAGCCCTTGAATATGTGCCAGCCCGAAGACCAGGGTTGGGTGGGACCACCACAAACCAAACCCCAGCACAGTGATCCAAAATTGTATGTGTGTGTTGTTGGAGACCAATCTCTCCCTGGAACCTGGAACTTCAGCTGATGAACTCTCTGTCATACTGCAAGCAGTGAGGCCGTAGCCTAGCCGTAGCTGTAGAGTTGAATGGCTCTCTCTCCCCTGTGAACCCACTCGGGCATCCAACTCGTTCTGCCACATCAGAACATTGGCAAGCACATCGTGTTGAAAAACACAAAGGTTGCCGAGAATCTAGCGTCAGCGACGAGGTCGCCAACAGCCGATCCCCCAGCCTCTGCACAACGGTCTCGATCGCAAAGCGCAGGGACCTACGTAAGCATACATGTGGTTGCGAGTCACAGTAGCTCCAGTCTGTCTCCGCAGTCAGCAATCGAGCCACAGAGCGCATTGGCCCATCGATAATATTTGTAATAAAAGGAAAGGTAAAACAGAAAGAAGAGCGAACAACCCTTCTCTGGTGTAGGAGAGGGCCGGCATCTCCAGTCAGCCGCATCGGTGATATGTAGATTGAATAACACGGAAGGCGTTGTTATTCAAGGTAAGGTACAAGGCGCACAACGAAACTCGTCACGGCGCAGATGACTCAAGGCGCGGATTTTTACCCATCTACGCCATCATACGCTCGCGACGTGCAATGTCCAACCGTTCAAGATTAGAGTTCCGTTTGCTTCGAGCCTATTTGGTACTGTGATTCGAAGATCCTTCCTCGTGACTAATGTTTTCAGGTCTACGCTCGAGATATCCTAACGGACGTCAAGTGCACTGACAGACCTTCGCACAAAAACATTAAACCACTCTGCGCTATCGCTCGCTCAACAAGACTATTCGTAACGAACCGTCTTTTGTAATGATAAAAATCAATACAAATATTCTACTCAAAGCATCTCGTTCACGAAGCACATCGGCCCACATACGCTTTCATGCGACCACCAAGTATCACAATCGCGCATGCTCGCCTCTGCACAACGCAATCAGGACACAATGCGTAATGACGAAACTTCCAGGTCGCGTGTACGAATCCTTGCACAAACCGATAAATCGTTCTGCGCGCAGACCGCTCGACCACGACGTACTTTGCATGAATATTATTTATTAAAAAATTTGTATGAGAAAATAAATTTTATGTTTGATAAATGTGCAATAATATTATATTTATTGTCCCTTAGACGTTCCCTCCCCAGCGCATTCGTTTATTATTACACTATTATCAATTTACTTTCCCAACAAACTTTTGTCGTCAGGACATTTTTTACCTCCGTATTCCCCGTAGATATACGGCTCGTGGATACTGGCGGTGCGTTCAGCCCTGTATTCCGAGACGCCTGCATGGGGGGATTCGCGTTTTCTAACTTGCTCCTATACTCTCGAAATTCAATATACATTTGGTATTCCCTAATACAAGCACTTTCCTTCATATAATATTTTGTCCTAACTTCTTTAGTTTAGGAGTTATTATTGATAAACGTACTAAAATTTGTTTTCGATGTTATTTGAACCGCAATGTCCTCTAATATGTTTTGAATGTAATTTTATAAGTGTATTTTATTATCTTCTATACTTTAACAATTATTTAAGTTTTTAATTATAACCAAAAAAATTTTGTAGGACCTTATGGGTCGTCACACAGGCATTAAGTTATGTTAGTTTATTTTACCATGAGTAATAACATAGGGCATTAGGTGAAATACAATATTAGTTATACTAGCATATTTACTTACTCTGAGACTTTAAAATCAAGTAGGGTACAGAGAAAGTGTAGGTAAGGAAATACCTAGGAGAATAATCTCCGACCCGTCAGTTTTATTTTAGTTTTATTTTTTTTTAATATTTTTTTTCGTTTATTTATTTTATTTAACTTACAGCTAAGTTAACAGGTAGAATTAAAATTAAGTTGCCATTAGTAGGTAGTCATTGCAAGAATATATATGTACATGACCGGACCGAACCGCAGTAAAGTAAAAACCCCCGTATAAAGTAAAAACCATTGCAACATAGTAATAATCCAGAAAAACTAAAAATAATATTCCAAGTAGGTACCGGAAGATATATTTTCGCAAGACATTGAACAATAACAAAGTAGGTTTTTAGTCGGCTAATCCCGGCGCCATCTAGATTAAGCGGAGAGCAAACAATAGCATAGGGTAGTAGTTAACACAATAAGTCCACAGGTACCGCGGGGTCCGAACGGAGTCAGGATACCTAACCTAGGATTAGAATACAAGCACAGTAGTTACAGTACATGATGTAAAACAATATGTAAAGTATAGTCCCAGTTGAACAATAAAACCGGTTATATGTAACTAGACTTAGCAAAACTTTTACACAGGCCCTCGGAACACCACCCCCGGGCCCTTTTGGTTCCAGGCGACGCCCGTGACGGCGATTTTTGGCACGCAAAAATCTTCATCCGGAGGGGGGGAGTGTAAGGAAGCAGGCACGCACTCGCCGCGTGACGAATCCCTCGTCCCCCGCCGCAGGCGCACACACCGGCACCGAGCGCACAGCAACCTACCGCGGCGCGCGGGCTGCGGCGACGCACACATCGACAACGAGCGCGCCGCCACGCTGCCCTGCGCCCCGCTACCGCGACTATATAAGCCGGACCGGCCGGCGTGACGCCGTTACTTGCCGACGGGTTCCCGCGCTGCATGCACGTGCGCCCTGCGCTTCTCCACAGAGCGTACGTGTACAGCGGCGCCTGAACTCAGCGGTATAGTGACCATCCGCTTCCGCCTCCGTATATACCTCGTCCGATACCTATCCTCGCTCACTAGTGTGCCCGCATTCTGTCGGCCTACCCAGACGCCGCTCACGCGCCGTCTGGCGACGCCCCACGCTTAGCGGACTCACTAGTGTGGCGAACTCCCGACTTCCTTCCGTCCAGACCCCACAGACCCGTCCAAAACAACACCCACACACGCCCCGACGGTGACGGACGGTTTGCGCCAGGGAGCCCCGGCACCCTACGCTGCACCCGGCCGCCGCCCCGGGGGGAGACCACTCACCTACACGCGCCCCGAGGGGTACTCAGCTACTCGCACCAGCTCCGACGGTGACGGACAGTTTGCGCCAGGGCGCCTCGACGCCCTACGCTGCACCTGCCCGCCGCCCCGGGGCGAACCCAGACAGACACGCCGGCCCCGCGGACGACGGACAGTCTGCGCCAGGGCGCCCCGACGCCCTGCGCCGCATCTGCCCGCCGCCCCCGGGACGATACTCACCCACGCCTACTCACCGACCGACCTCAAGCACACAGCCCCTTCCGCTACCGCCTTCCTGCCCCGATTCCCGACCGCCCGTCCGACCGTAGCGACCGCGAACCCCGTAGGGCCTGTGTACTGTGTGGTAGTATAAGAGTAGTCGTTAAGTGCAAGCCTGTGTTGTGTTATTAATAGCGTATTCATAGATAGTCAGTGGAAATAAACGGGTGTCCACCCGCTAGCACCGTAAACCGAGCGTTTCATTCCGGATAGGGACCGCCGTACCTCTCTCCTCCTGGAAACATACGATCGCCCGTGGCCCCGAGACGACGCCCCGTGCCACAGCATCGCAGTCTCATAAAATAAATGTTTACTAATATCAAGTACGCACTTTCACGAAATACTAACAATACAATGCTTGACGGAAAACAATAAATTACCTATTCAAAGTTAAAATAACAAAGGCTTTGACATACATTCTTTACGCACACTTAACACTGAGTAAGAAAAAGTTTTTGTAGTGTTTACCGTCACTACGTATAGGTTTATCACTCACTCACTACTACTCCTTGATCCTTGCGCGAGCGCACGTCCGACTCGCTCCGCGCCTAACAACAGACTACCCGTCGGGTGATGTTGACAATCTTTATTCCCCACGATATTTCGTTATACCCTCTCTGGGATACATGAGGCAACGTATTATATCTACCTACTCTATTAAGTAGGTCTATACACAAACACTACATCTCTTCCTTGTTAACAAATATTTAACTTGAGAATTCCTAACTTAACAACTGGACAATCATTTTTAATTTTTTTTACTAATGATAATACATAATATAAAAATATAATAATATTAACAACAATAATCCCCCCACAATACACAGATCCACCTGATCCCACAGTAAGTCATTAATTATCAGCCTGTGTCGCGGAAACCAAGCAAACGTGGCACTCACCACACAGAACCACATAGCATCACACAAAGTGCACCCCACCGGGAATCGAACCCGGAACCCCCCGACCAGCGGGCAGGCACGGCGACCCACTACGCCGTTTATTTCATCCTCCTTTCTATCCGTCTCATCTCCGCTCTTTTTTTTTTATTAAACTTAAAAAGCTAGAACTCGACTAGATTCAAACACAGCAGTTGCAAACCTAGTAGAGGGTACCTAGTAAGTGGGTAACGATCGCAGCTCTTTTTTTGGAGGAGCACCCTCAGCACACAGCACCCATCACGACAAGGTAGGTATGATAACCTTGATTGACAAAGGTATCGAAACCTTCAAAATTCCTTTAAGCTCTAATATGCTAAATAGTTACCTGACCAAGTCTTCGATTCCAATAACTTATTTATTAGTACCGCCGTGGAGGTACCTCCATACAAGCATACGAGTAAAAGCCTGACTTGCCTAGTTAAAATATTCTCTATAACTAGTACATAATAATACTCACTATAGGATACATATCAATACTCTCTTTCCAAAAATATTATGCCGAAGTGTTTTAATAGTTTGATTCAACACTAAAATTCCTAATTGAGTTTTAGTGATTTAATACGAGTACAAACCCCAATGGACTGTAACATCGTATGACAAAATATGTGAATAGATTAGTATACCCATATCTTTTATTCTTGTAGCATATTTCTACTATTTTCCAGTAATATAAAGATTAGGTACCTATAGATATTTTAGAGCCTATACTCCATAGATAAATTAATTTTTTAATATGACTATTTATATTTCAATTTTATTTTTTTTTAAAGTATTTTAGCAATTATACTATTCCTCTGTGACATTTGTAAACACTGATAGTTAGAATAAATAAATTAACTACCTAACTTAAATGATGGTCTTTAGTAAGCAGATCATTTGAAAATGGCGGGATCGGTTTTAATCATCGTAATAGTAAAATTGAAAGTTTTTGTAAAAATAGAACTTGAGCAGGACGCCTGTCAGTTCAGTTAGTGTTATACCTAGAAGAGGATGCCCTTTTATTCGCTCATCTAGGCAAGCAGATACATCGGGCTTGCGTTACTCTACGCATGTTAACTAATTCATGATTATATAATAGGAAACCAACTAATTGGTAATGAACAGAACTCGAACCCAGTGACTTGCTTAGTTAGCCTATAATAACAGCACCAAGGCATATCAAATTCAAAATTCAATGGATTTATTTCGATTTAAGCCTCATAAAAGCACTTACAAATGTCACAGTATGACAGGCAGTAACATGTAGTACAGTTGTACTATTTAGGTAGGTACCGTACAAACCAAGTGTGATTTATACACAATGCTATGAACCACGAAAAAACAACTCGATAGCAAAGAATAAAATCAAAGATTACAATGATTAGAATGTCAACAGTTTAAACTGCATTAAATACAACCATATTTCATAAATAGAATCAGAATATCCATGTTAAAACAACTACAGTACTGTACTGTAGTCTCAGACTGTAGTCTAGATGTCTTCTTCTTCTTCTTTAATAATGGCGTCCGCAATTACAACTTGACAATGAAAATGTTTTTTAAAAATTTCTTCGTCTACTTCTTCGCCAATGACAATGCTAGACTGCTCCCCAAGCCAATTAACATGGCTCTTTTGAAAGACGTCATTGACTAGAACTTTGCCGTTGTCATATGTGAAACATGAATTGTCAAAATGCAACGTGGCTCTTCGGAAGAAAGGTGGACGCAAGAACTATTATTATTAAGAATTCTGATTTAGACAAATACATAATAGGGCAGGCCAGAGAGATGGCTAACTGGATGATGATATTAATAACCGTTATATTAATAATGGATGATTTTGTAACGGAGTGATGAAGATTAATACTATTAGCTGAGTTACACAAATAGCATGGAGTAGAAAGTATGTTATAAATTACATTATAATATCCGTAGTAGCAGTGCCCGGGATTTGTAATGGTGCCCAATTTAATTTTAATGGTGGCATCTTAGTGCCCAAACTGCAATTTAATGCTGGTAGTAGATACCCAAGATCCAATTTAATGGTGGTATCTTAGTACCCAAACTCCAATTTAATGGTGGTATCTTTGTACCCAAACTCCAATTTAATGGTGGTATCTTTGTACCCAAACTCCAATTTAATGGTGGTATCTTGGTACCCAAACTCCAATTTAATGGTGGTATCTTTGTACCCAAACTCCAATTTAATGGTGGTATCTTTGTACCCAAACTCCAATTTAATGGTGGTATCTTTGTACCCAAACTCCAATTTAATGGTGGTATCTTTGTACCCAAACTCCAATTTAATGGTGGTATCTTGGTACCCAAACTCCAATTTAATGGTGGTATCTAGTACCCAAACTCCAATTTAATGGTGGTATCTAGTACCCAAACTCCAATTTAATGGTGGTATCTTTGTACCCAAACTGCAATTTAATGCTGGTATCTAGTACCCAAACTCCCAATTTAATGGTGGTAACTAAATACCCAACCATCCAATTTAATGCTGGTAACTAAATACCCAAACATCCAATGTTGGTAACTAAATACCCAAACTTACAATTTAATGTTGGTAACTAAATACCCAAACTTACAATTTAATGTTGGTAACTAAATACCCAACCATCCAATTTAATGTTGGTAACTAAATAACCAAACTTACAATTTAATGTTGGTAACTAAATACCCAAACTTACAATTTAATGGTAATATATTCTATACCAAATCCCTATTTCGGTTTATATACCAGTGTTCTATGCGAGTGTTCCAGGACACTCACGCATTTTTTTTTTCGCTTCGTTATTAACGACAAACGTAAGAGATAATAATTAACTATGACCGACATAACATCAGATCTCTATCTGAATAAAATCAATGAAGTTCGAATAAGAGCCGTTTTCCTTTTTATTATTATTATTATTTTATTTCTTTTTTTTTTAGATTAAAATTACAAAACTCAATTGAGTTTCACGGTTGCAATTACCTGAGGTAACAATTACTGTGGTTTCATAAATCGTCGAGTAGACGAGAAACGATATTTAAAACAATGATATTTCAGTAACGATAACCAAATATTGTTGACTTTTAAGCGTATTCCAGTTTACGACAATGATTTTGAATACGGGCAGGAAAAGTGTGTTACCCTCTCTTACCTATTATGACGTCATACGAGCAATTTAGTGATGAGCAACTCCTTCTCACGTCAAATCAACCAAAAGAAGCCCCTCATCGCTCAAACCTGCTCTTTTATTATCGATTTATTTTGCCTTAACGGACAGAGGAATGACATAGGCAGAGAAATGAGAAAACCAGACTAGCTACCAGATAATTGTCACTTGTTTGTGATCTCTCAGGTCATAGCGAATGATTCCCATTACAAAGACAGCGACATGAACCGCCACTCGGTTGTTAATGTCAAAGTCACACACACACTAGACGATGATACTACGAGCCTATTACCGCACTCCACTTGAGCGTTGTCATCGCTGGTCGCGGTGACCCTAAAGCGCATGCAGCGCAGAAGTGATGACAGTTGTGACGCCAAGCTATCACGAAAGAATCTAACTAGGTGCTTAACACACCCTACAGAAACAACCTGGTAGAATGTGCCACTAAGGTCGTACATCAAAACTTGACAACAAAGTCCGATAAGCTACCGGAATACTATTATACATGTGGATACCTACACAACGGCATTTACGATCTATCTACCCTATTACGGCTGTTGACATTAATTAATTGAAAATACACCAACCCCTGGTTATTGCAGTTTCTATATACTACGACACCATTACGTATTTGCATTATTGTTGTATACTATATTTTATATAATTTTTATTAGTATGCATATTTTTTTTTATAATTTTTCGCATTTGAATTGCTGTGCTACTGCACCACCTACCTACTGTATTTGCTGTAATAAATGTCTCTATACTCCACCTGGTAACCTAGGCGAAATCGTTTCACAGTGACAAGGCCGCCCTTTGGAGCCACTTAGCATTCCTGCTTTCAATTTTTTTTCATTGTACTGTTTGTGGTGTTCAATAACGTGTTTTTCATTCATTTATTCATCCAATTGAATGGACAACAAACGTTTCGACCCAAAAATACATCCAATTATGTGGAAGACAATAAACCTTTTATTATATAGGTCCCAACACTTTTGACACATACAGCACTTTTGTACGTACAATAAGTACCTCTTATTTAAAAGAAGCTCAAAGTTTCAAAAAAACTTAAATTAAATTTAATGAACTACCTGGCAATACCTTCAATTTAATGAAATTCCGAAATCTCAAGAAGCCTCAAATTCAATTTAATGAACTACCCGGCAATACCTTCAATTTAATGAACTCCGAAATCTCAAGCCATAAATTCAATTTAATGAAATTCCGATATCAGATCACACTTTGGTACGATATTTTCAATTAAATGAAAATTAGTTTAATAAAAGCGTAGATAGTACTTGCGTATCTCCTGGGACTCCTACCAGAACTCCGAAACCACTCGGACGAAACCGCGGGGAACAGCTTCCTTCCTTCTATTTCTTATTTTTTTTTGTTGGCCTTTGTAGTTTATCCTCGTCGCCATTTGTAGTGTTTACCGTCACTACGTATAGGTTTATCACTCACTCACTACTACTCCTTGATCCTTGCGCGAGCGCACGTCCGACTCGCTCCGCGCCTAACAACAGACTACCCGTCGGGTGATGTTGACAATCTTTATTCCCCACGATATTTCGTTATACCCTCTCTGGGATACATGAGGCAACGTATTATATCTACCTACTCTATTAAGTAGGTCTATACACAAACACTACAGTTTTGACTCACTTAATATCTGTAACTCAAGAGCTTGCGATAGCATGAGCCTCGAAACGTTATACTTGTTGACATATTACGGTTATGCTTGATAGATTTTCTAACCAAACAAAACAAAGAGTCAACTAATTCATTACTCATGAGAACAGAATTTTAGTAAATTCCATATTGTTATTTGGATCTCCTCATATAAAGTGCCACCCCTCTGGTTACTACCTAAGGCCACCGCGCCTTTTCATCAAACTATAGCATCGTCATCTAAGGCCACCTCGCCTTCATAGAAAATCCATCATTCATTCTTCATAGACATCATCTAAATGGCCACCTCGCTGTTTAGACACCCAATAGCCACCACATCATTCAGGTAACCTACATACAGTGCATGTAGCTACCACGTTGTATATCACATATTTAAAACAGACATTGACACATACGACTGATATTTTAGTTATAAACCACGAAGTAGTCAATTTCGAACTTGGATGATACAATTAAAAAATGTTCAGTACTTTTTGTATAACAATATGGTTATATAATAAAAGAGCTTGAAATACGTATCAATATGAACCCCTGAGCCTTGTGTTAGAAATGATACTCGATTAATACATTAAGCAACTGTTTTATTTACTGTATCACAAAGTAAATGCGCGAGTGCGTGCACTCGCGCCAATTCCACAAACGATCATGCCGATCTCACTCACCGTTGACGGCTTCCACCCCAAATACGCGTCACATGACGTTTTATGTCACCTGTCACTGTCAGTGCCAACGGTATCAAAATGGCGAACGCTAACAGTCGGCCATTCTGAAACTTGTCTGACCCCAGACAACCATCAACAGTGTTTGAGAAAAATAAAAGAGGTATGTGATGTGACCATCACTCCTCTAGCCTTTATACAAAATATGAATCGCTAACAGACGGCCATTCTGTTAATGGATCCCCATTCCTAAAAGAAATGCTGTCGCGACATTCGTGAATTGTAAATATTGTACATAGCAACACTAAGACACTTTGGTAAGTTTGCCGCCATTTCTACCTATCTGTCATAGTTTGAATGGAACATCGTCGCGCCAACGCGGGTATGACTTCTAACTCATTTAAGTTCACTTTGTAATTACAGACAGTATTATTCATATTAGAATCAGTGTTACTTCAAGCAATAGTGCAGTTGGATAGCAGTCATATCGTGCAGCGATGTAACCAAAGCTGAGTACCTTAGGTTTAATGCATGTATAAATTAAGTTAAGTAAATGTATGTAAAGATGTAGGTAGTCTCGAACTAGAGACGTTGGCCATGTTACTAAATGAATGTTGCTCTAATTCTTGTCACGGCTTAGGAAGTTTACTGGCTATCTGGTTAGAAGGGTGAACCAGAAGGCGATGAACGCTTAGCCTTAATAATGAGCCTTGCTAGCATACTATGCACCCCGGGGTATGAACACCAACTCAGGCCTGTATCGAACAGATACAAGGGCGAGCACGATGGGATAAGGATGCCTATCGTGGTGCCATAGCACTAGGTACTGTACAACAAGCACGATGGGATAAGGAAGCCTGTCATGGTGCCATAGCACTAGGTATTGTCCAACAAAGGACATAATGATGCTCATGATGAAAGGTCAACTAACGCATGATAATGATAATGATATAATGATCAAGTTAGGCCTAGGGTACTCATGTAGCTCCAAGCAGTAGGAGTCATACTATATATAACTCAACAGATGGTAGTGATGGCAGCGGCGAAGCAGATGTTGAGAAGCAGGACCTCTGGACTGCACCCTGGATGTCACACGCCGAGCTTAACATAATCAATCAGGTATGAGTCGCAATCCTTCGCTTACATTCCCATATGCAAGTAAATTAAAAGTAATTGTACTATTCGTCAGGGAATTTTCGCTACCTCTTAACTAATTATATATTATATAGAATGGCGACAAATGCCTCTCGGCCATTCTACAGTAAAGTATGACCCCATACAAAAGGGCAATTTACCATACAAAGAATTAAATTTATAACTAAACAATCAAATACCTTAATTTTTTTTTTACCAAAAATTATAAAGTACTTATATAATAAACAACATCTCCAATAAGTAGTAATTTTATGAAGAACATTATTAGGAACATTGTAATGGTAACAAAATTACATCCCTTTCCCTTGGACATCTGAACAGTTCAGACGTGCTTTTTGCTCCACGTTAATTGGTTTTTATATTATTTTATTAAACAAATAATATTAAATAATCTAATAGAACTACTAGGCGTGCAAAGATTTGTAAGAAGTGAGAACCGATGGTGTAGGACTGGATCGCGTACAGTGCACCCTCATCACATCTTGGTGTGAGTACAAAGAACGCCTTAACATAATAATTGTGTATTTGCGTTTCACTTGTTGTAAGAAAGAAACCATATTTATATACTACTGCGACAAACAGAGACGACGCGAGAAATCGGTTGTCAATGAATCGCAATACATAGGAACGAAGCTTTACTTATACTGGACGGAAAGCATATTTGTACTAATTCATCGATAGCTGCCAGCTCTTGTTGACCCTCACAAAGCTACTGTGGTTCTTTGTTTCCCTAGTACCAGCCGTCGTAGATACGCAAAGATATTAATTAAATGCCTTTAAGGCGCACACCCCCCCAATCACCAAGTGTCATGCCGAAGCTAACATCGTCAAACACTCAATTAAATATGGAGTCGCTTGCACTTGAAAGCACGATGCAACATTGCGAGTCTGCACCTGACTTGCCTTCCGTTGCTAGCGGAGTAACTGAACGCAAAAAACGTAAACATGATGGACATGAAACAAATCTCAGCACACTGATGAAGGAAATGTTTACAACATTCTCACAAAAATTAGAAAATCGTATTGATAATTTGCACGGGACGATAAATGACATAAAAAACCAAAATACAGAGCTTACTCACTGCGTTGAATTGTTGTCTAGTAAACATGATGAATTTTTATCACGAATATCACAGTTGGAGAGCGAAAAGAAAGATGATAAAAAAATTATTCGATTACTGGAAGAAAAAGTTGAGTTCCTCGAGAGGAAATCAAGAGCTGCAGGGTTGGAGATCCGTAATGTAGATATTATTGCGGGTGAAAAGAAGGATGACTTATGCAAGGTGGCAAAAAACCTGGCTCAGGTTGTAAATCTAGAGATCGAACGCACAGATATCAAAGATATTTATCGAACGAATGCTAAGGATTCAGCTAAAACAATTATAATTGAGTTCACTACAGTCTTGTTAAAAGAAAAAATCTTAGAGAGGATAAAAGCATTCAACAAAAACAAAAGCAAAGCTGAGAAGCTCAATTCCTCACATTTAAAACTTAACCAGCCGATGAAGCCTATTTTTGTATCTGAGACCATTACGCATAAAACACAAAGATTATTTTATCTAGCTAGATCCTTCCAGAAAAACTATAGCTATTCTTTTTGTTGGATTTCTCATGGAGTGGTATACCTGCGTAAAGATGAGAAAGCTCCACATGTGAAAATAACTGCAGAGGAAGACATTGAGAACCTGCGCAGGAAGGAGTGACTAGTGTGCATGTTACTTAAATTTTATGATAATCTAAAGCATTTACAGTTTACTTATATTATTGTATCGTTGTTTTTGCATGCAAATAACGTTCTCAAAATGTATAGACTATTATTTTTATTTAATTCATACAATTTATACTATACACATAAAATAACTAATTTCAACTTAATCAAATTACTCTTATACAACACAAGATTCAAATATTATTATTCCTTATTTTACAACTTAGGACCTAATAATTCATGCGAAGTTATTACTAACCAACATCAAAAAAGAAAAAATGATTCATAATATTATTGATGACTTAGACGTAGTTTCAGACTCAAAGGCTGTAGAATGTGACCCGGGCGAAGTAGGATCTCTTTTGCTGTCTCAGTCTTTTACAGGATTGTCGGTCCTAACTCAGAACATCCGCAGCATAAATTGTAATTTGCAAAGTTTTGAGACCCTTTTAGCTTCTCTCGATATTGGTCTTGACATATTGGTGCTTACCGAGTGTTGGTTACCAAATGTGTGTACAGTTCCAACTATAGACTCTTATTTATCATTTTATACAAAAAATAACAGAAATCAAAATGAAGGTGTGGTGGTTTACACTAGAGACAATCTATCAGTGACGGTTCAGGAGCCAGAATTCCGGGATGCTAACTGTTTGTTGATAAAAATAGGAACTGCTCACGCAGTAGTTGCTATTTACCGCTCACCTTCATATGGCAATATTGATAAATTTTTGTCATCCTTGGATCAGGTTCTCGTGGGTGTATCGAGTTACACGAATGTGATGGTGATAGGGGACATAAACATAACAATAAATTCTGAAAAGGGTGACGTTAACATAGATCGCTATTTGACATTGACTGCTTATCATGGACTCTTTCCTACCCATACATTTGTTACCCGAGATGCAAGTGGGACGTGTTTGGACCATGTAATGTTAAAGACAGCAAATAGACACACTACTCTAGTCGTCCAAACATCAATCACTGACCATAAGAGTGTTATTTTGTCTTTGGAGTGTAAGCCTATTCGTCAATATGCTCTCTCAACTTGTGTAAGGGTTGACCATGACGAACTGGATAAGGATGTTCTGGGTATCGACTTGAGTTTGGTTTATGACTCAGATCCTGATACTGCTATGACTTACTTAGTGGAAAGGCTGGAATCAGCAATTGATAAAAATAGTATGACCGTTGTTTTATCGAGACGTAAAAAAATAATTAAGCCATGGATAACACCCGGTTTGCTCAGGTGTATACGAAATAGAGATAATTTACATAAAAAATCGAGATGCTCGCCAAAAAATGAAATACTTAAATTAACCTATATTAGATACCGTAATTACTGTAACAAACTATTAAAAAAACTTAAAAGGTCCTATGAAAAAGGACAAATAGAGAAAGCAGGAAATGATAGCAAAAAATTATGGGCTGTAATAAAAAATATAACCTACACTGCAAAACAAAAAACTTATCCAAAGGAATTATTATCTTTAGGCACAACACCTAAGTCTGCAGCAAACGATGTAAATGGGTACTTTGTTAATGTGGGAAAGTCTCTTGCTGATAAATTTCTTAACGATAGATTTGACAGATCTTCAGCGTCTCCACCTACATCTTTAAGTAATTCGTTTGGTCTCCTGGATATGGATGAAAAGGAGACTGAAAGACTAATTATGGGCCTGAAAATTGATTCTTCAGTTGGTGTAGATAAAATCTCTAACGGCATGCTAAAAAAATATAGTTCTTTTCTTATACCACCTCTGACGTATATTTTTAACTGCTGTTTCCAATTGGGCGTATTCCCGAAAATACTGAAAAGGTCTATCGTTATTCCCATACACAAAAATGGTGACAGAGGCTGTACTACTAACTATAGACCAATTTCTATTTTACCTTCTCTTTCCAAATTATTAGAAAAAGCCCTAAATAATAGATTGGTGCAGTACCTTGAAAGAAATAATATTTTATCCGCTAATCAATTTGGTTTCCGCTGTGCAAAGTCGACTGATGATGCAGTGCATTCATTAACAGAATTTATCGCTTGTAATTTAGACAACAACAAGAAATGTATAGCAATATTTTTAGATTTAGCAAAAGCTTTCGACACTGTATCGATCCCACTGTTACTGCAAAAACTTAACAATATTGGAATCAGAGACAATCAACTAAAAATATTTGAAAACTACTTAGTCGATAGAGCTCAATGCGTGAGGCTGGGTACGACTATAAGTGACAACCTTCTACTAAATTATGGTGTTCCACAAGGAAGCATTCTTGGCCCTACCCTCTTCCTTATATATATAAATGACCTCTTAAAATTAGAACTTTCTCAGGGTAAAATAATCTGCTATGCAGACGACACTGCTTTACTTTTCACTAATGATGATTGGACGAAAGTATTTATAAGTGCTCAATGTGGTTTAAACGATATTTCTAACTGGCTTCGGAAAAATAGACTCTCATTGAACATTGGAAAATCTAAATATATCACTTTCTCGATTCGAAATTTTCCAAAATTAGATCCCAATTTTAAAATTATAGCTCATCAATGCTCACCTAATAAGCAATGCGTATGTGAGGAACTGGAAAACGTCAAGTCAATAAAATATCTGGGTATTATTATCGACTCTAGTCTTAACTTTAGAGAGCATATTGAATTAGTAAGTTCCAAGGTTCGTAAGCTTATTTATGTTTTCAAAAATCTTAGACATGTTTTGGAGCCTTGTCGTCTTAAGCAGGTCTTCTTTGCGCTGTGCCAGTCACTTATTGGCTACTGCATTTCTAGTTGGGGTGGGGCTAGCAAAACTGTGCTGAAAAAGCTTGAAATTGCACAACGTGCTATTTTGAAAGTCTGCACCTTTAAACCTTTCTTCTACCCTACCATCGATCTATATTGTTTTTGTGAAGTACTTACAGTGCGCCAAATATTTCTACTTAACATTATTCTAAAGCAACATTCTATGCTGCCATATGACCAGACGGTTTTAAATGTACGTCGGAAACATGTCGTTGTTAAAATAAATCGCACCTATTCCACTTCTTTCATACGACGTTTCTCCGTGTTTTTAGGCCCATACATCTATAACCGCATTAACAAGCAGCTTAATTTGTATCCATTGACTAAATTTGAATGCAAGAGGAAAGTGCAAAATTGGTTGCAATTACTCTCTTATGATGAAACGGAAGAGTTGTTGCAAATTTCAGAATAAATCATCTTATCCTAAAGGACACTAAACTTAGGCTGCAGTGTAATTACACACCCTCTCACACACACTCACACACAATTCACCCACACACACAGAGAGGTTCATATTTTACATATTTCACTTATCTTATATATATATATCTTATTTCTACATTATTTATTTTAAAAATTTCTTTGTAACAATACTAGTGATATAATAATATGAACTTATCTTCGGATGTTTGAGGTTTGGGCGCTGTACGCCGTATTACAGGTATTTACACCTAGTTCGGCAACAGATAATACTAAACTTATACATGTACTTTTTGGAAATAAATATTATTATTATTATTATTATTATTACTAATTTATCCGTTGACTAAGACAATATCTAAATGTCAGCATTGTTAATTAAGTACATTAAATTGCCTTAAAGTATGTGTTAATACAAGATTTTTATATATTTTTTGACCTAATTCATGATTTGAAGAAAAGAAAACAAAATATCTATCTAAAAAGAAAATAGAAAAGTAAATATTTCTGGAAGCAAAATTAAAATTATCAATATAATAAATTTTCATTTTAAATAAAGTAATATTAATAACAGTACAAAAGTACAAATCAATTTGAAAATAAACATAATCCAAAACGAAATCTATACAAAATAAACATCAGAATAATACTTAACTGAAACATATTTTGTTGTTACATTCATAAACAATTCACTGATTTAAACTGTTCTAAGATCATCAAAGTAAGCATTTGTAGATTCATCCACCATGTGAATACATCAGACTCGCCTCTTCACAAATTTGTTTGCCTACAGAGGGACACAATCGGATTTAATTCAATATTACACAACACCACCGAGGTATAGCCTCCCGTTTGCCCACCGAGGGACACGGTCTGACTCTCTAAGCCCAATCTGGCACCATCAAATTGTAGCCTACCGTTTGCCCACCGAGGGACACGGTCTGACTCTTTCAGCACAATCTTACACCACCGAGTTGTAGCCTGCCGTTTGCCCACCGAGGGACACGGTCTGACTCTTTCAGCACAATCTTGCACCACCAAGTTGTAGCCTGCCGTTTGCCCACCGAGGGACACGGTCTGACTCTTTCAGCACAATCTTGCACCACCAAGTTGTAGCCTGCCGTTTGCCCACCGAGGGACACGGTCTGACTCTTTCAGCACAATCTTGCACCACCAAGTTGTAGCCTGCCGTTTGCCCACCGAGGGACACGGTCTGACTCTTTCAGCACAATCTTGCACCACCAAGTTGTAGCCTGCCGTTTGCCCACTCCAACGTCCTGTCATCACGATAGGTAGCGCGCTCGCTCCAATGCTGATCGATGGACGCACGCTCGCTCCGGGGTTTATTGTTTCACATTCAGGCAGCACGCTCACTGCGGTGTCAGCAGGTAGCCATCGGCAGCACGCTCGCTCCATGGTCTGACCATAAACAACAAGAAAAATTCCAAAGCAATACCAGTTAGCTAAAGACTTAGGTATAATATTTGACGAAAAACTTACATTTAGATACCATTATGATCATGTAATTAATAGAAGCCTCAGTCTGTTGGGCTTCATATCCAGATCCACCAAAGGTTTTAAAAAAAAAACCGCTAGCATCATTTATCTCTACTGCACCCTCGTCAGAAGTACTCTCGAATACAACTCGGCCGTATGGTCTCCCTACTACACGGTGCACATTGATCGAATTGAAAGAGTTCAAAACGCTGTCTAAAGTTAATTACTTTCAGGTATAAAAATTCCACAAGATCGCTTCAGACGTACGGGGACAGGTTGAACAGATTCGGTATGATCTCTTCAGAAACCCGTCGCAAGGGTAGAGACCAGATCCTGCTACATAAAATAATACACCACCAGATCGATAGCCCTTACATCCTATCACTTTTAAATTTCAACACCAATTAACGCTCTCGACGTCCCAATACCTTCTCACTTCGGATTTCACTAACAACACATCTTTTCACAATCCAGTTGTACGGATTGTCGCCAATACAATGAGCTCGTCGCCAAAGGTGCAGATGCGGACGTTTTTAATTGTAATTTTAGGGTATACTTAAAAAAAATATCAACGACTACCTCCGTCGCACTTGCTAATTGTGGTTCTATTTTTTCTGAGATCCATAAATATCAAAATAAATTTAAATATTACTTTGTACTTCGCTCGATATTTTTAGTCTTTCTAGGTATGCATATCTCTGGTTTGTGGTGGGAACATATGATAATACACTACAATAAGTAAAAATTGTAATGACTACAATCTGTTTTGTGTACTTAAATAAATAAATAAACCAGTTCACTTGGCTCGTTGCCTCAATTTACGCTATCAGTAAATTAAATAACTTAAATAGTTCTACTTGTGAAAAGTACTTCAAGAATCGGTTCACAACAAGCACTTCAATTTTATTACTGTTACTACTGCTCCAACAATTTTCGTGAAATTTAGTATGCCGGGGGTTTCGGGGGCGATTAATCAATCTAGCTTGGTTTCATTTTTGAAAGCGTCGCTTCATCCGTGTTTTCAGGCAATGAAAAATGAGTGTTTGTTTTTCTACTTAACAACAGATGGCGCTATACACAACGAGCGAAGCTCGGTGACCCAGATATTAAGGGATTATTATTGCAATTCAATAACTCGACAGAGTTGTTAAATTCTGACCGCAAACCTTTTACCACAGAATAGATAGAAGAGGCAACAACTCAGTTTAGGATGAAAACCAGTGTCGCCGGGTGACTCCCGTGCACAAGACCATAGTGCACAAATACATTTACTGGCATAATGAATGTAGGTAGAACGCCGCCGTTCGGTCACTTTTCTACCCAGTCACCGTTTCCAAATTTCAGCTTTGGGAATATTGTGGGAAATACCTTAGAGGTGCCAGCAAGGGGAGCTTCGGTAAAGTCAGAGTAATTGCTTCATTGCAACCGTAATGCGCCTACACCGCCTACATGGTCGCTAGTTATCATACTATTTTCTCTGTGTCTTATGAGACTGAATAATGAAGACGTATTTTCTTTTTACTAAAATTCACCATTACGAAGAAAATAGGTCCAAATTTACCCGTTTGCTTAAGTCTACTTTTCTACGCTTCTTTGTAGGTAATACTAGTTTCTACTATTGTTACATAACACGAATATGTTCGCGTTCTGCTAAGCGGAATGCGTTTTAGCCGTAAAACAGCTATACAAAATATCTTTGATAGTCAAGATAGATCTAACGATACTACGATTTTCGATTTTCTACGAAATCCAGTGACATGATTTGTCCAAAAAGGCATCGTAGATTATGTAGTCGTTCATGTCTATAAATTTTTCACTAAGGGAGGCCCTTACAAGATACAGGGTGCTCAACAGGGCAACTACGTCATTTTGCTAGTAAATCGTAAACACACTCTTATATTTTATATTTGGTATTATCTATTATATTATTACAAAGCTTTGTCTCGTTCAGTTTATTTTAACATATTTTAATGTCACTTACTGGTGTGATGTGTACCTATCTATCTTGGATAATTAACGCTTTGCGAAGATAAGTTTTACTAGGGTAAGCTCAAAGTCCTTTGAATTTATTTTAGTATTGTTTAGTGTCTTAAATAGTTTCTCTAAAACATTATCCCTAATATCCATGCCATGATATTCTATAAAGTTGTGGAATATGGTCGAAGATTATTAAAACCGATAACTTATTTTGTCATATTTCAAGGATAGGTACCTAGTTTACTAAATATTGGTTAGGACTCTCTTCGTTCTGTTTGTAATTTATTGGACACCATACTAATACCATACTATTCTTCATGGTAACCAAATATAACAATTAACAGAGCTGTATAAAGAGTCGAAGAAGAATAGCATGGATATTAAAAGGGTGATCATTAGACAGGGGGTCTACTTGGTCCTCCACACTATTCATCTTGTGGGTAATTGAAGTATACAATATATATTATCAATTTACTGTTAGTTCTTGTTACTATGAGAATATATTTGGATTTATTCTGGAAATTACTGTTATAATGATTAACAAATTCATTATTTATAGAAGTGTACCTTCCATTGCCGACTCGGCAAAGTGATACTAACATGAAATCTTTTGCATCACCACAACATTCTAATACCTTTATTACATGGAGTGAAAACGGAATATTGGGCGATTTAAAAAAACAAACTGAGAGAATTGAGACTACTCTATTAGGGAGTCCACTTTGTAGGTCCTTTTTGGTTTAAGTAATCCTCGTTGTGAATCTAAGTGGTGTACTGAAGTTATACTAAATTATTATTAATATTATTACTATTTAATCCTTTATTGCACATAAAATAAAAATATTTTCTTCTTTTTCTTTAATTATGGCCAAACGCCAACGATAATACTACACTGATCCCTACATCAAACACGGTTACGTTTAATTATCTACAAAACCACCAGCTCAGAGTACAAAATAGATGAGTTCAAAATACATAGGTGACTGAAATAACGAAGATTAACTCTACACGCGTTTTTCGGCACCTATCTGCGGCTTTCAATAATCTATACTAGTACATGTACGATTATTGTAAGTTTACATTCTAAACCTCGATATTGACGTTCGGTCAATAACAACGAATGGATATATTATAACCTTAATTGAATGTTAATAAATCAACGATTACATTGGTGATGATGCCCTATTTAGATCATATGAATTATAAAGGTTAAGAAACCCTGGTAGAACATAATATCTCTATTTTTATACTGTATTTTAGAGATTTTTTTGGGACATATTAGTTTAGCCTTCTATGTCGTGTTTTAGTGTACTAAATCAATTTTAAATTATACCTTTCTTTAATATTAGGTATTGTATTATTTCTCTGACTTACTAATTCACCATCGATTCAGTAATCACCATAAAATTACTTTTCTGCGTTATTAATTTTCTGTTTTACCTACACTTTAGCAGTTAATAATATTGAAGTGCCTGTTTGTTATCTATCGACACTGTACTAAAAGATTAGAATCTGCGTGTCCGTTCATGCTAATCTTCGAAACTAATGAACGGATTAACATGCGGTTTTCGCAGGTAAATCAAGCTGAGCTTGAAGTAACATAAGGGATTTAATCCATTTAAATGGGGTGTCAAGAAAAGTCTTTTTACAAAACGAGTTTCGCACAAGTGAAACCGGACACAGTTAATGTCAAACAGCTTTCTACCAGATGCATGATGTATTATGGTCCTTACGTTTTGATAGAAGATGATTTTTTAATCTTTGTGCTCCGAATAATCTTTGAGACAGGTACACCGAAGCACGTTCAAACATTTGTTACAGGTGGGTAGCTGATGTTATGAGGTAACTTTATGTTACAATTGGCCCACGATAACTAACACAATTAAGTTATTGATACAAGATGCTTTATCGAGAGTTATAGAACGTTTTTCAATTATGTGTTTATCTTATTACATTGTTCAAATACCATCAAAATATTAAACACAAAAGAATTGCTACAAAAAAAAGTGCTACAATTTTAAGATACAATTTACTCAAACTTTCGCCAGTTTAGGTAACGCACCATTGCTTATCTATGGCCTATACTTATTGTAACTGTTATAATATTTTGTATTCTAATGTAATTATTTTTATAAATTTCAAACTGTATATTCTGATTTGTATTTTCATTATGGTTTTGACGGACTTCTATTCTAGATTTAGAACCATACACATCAAAACTATCGTCAAATTCCTAATCGTCAATTTCCTCAAATTAACATGGGTGTTCTTACTGCTATTTTTGAAAGTCTTGCTACATCTCCTAGGGATAAAACTCAAGCCCCTACTATGGTGTTACAACCCTAGTCACTAAGCGATGTTTGCTACTGATTGATTCTTTATCAAGCTGCACGTTTTCAAAATTTGGCTAGTTTTGAAGTTTAAAGAGTTACCAAATTTCTTTTTCTCATTAAGGTTAACCACAGCTAAAGTTAGATCTCGACTTCAGATAGAAGCAATCCCCTCATATTACAAACTTAGGAAAGGCACTGTAATAAATTATGAGTGAATACTTCGGTCACAAAATTGATATTCTATTTTTTTTTTTTTTTTTTTTTTATTTTTTTTTTATTTGAAGGTAGTCACTAATATTAGTCTTTTATCATAAGAAGAATCATAAGAGATTATTTCTAAAGCACAGGTAGGTACAATATTATTACCCACTAGACTGTAAGATTAGATAATTCTTTAATCAAAATATCATTACTGCATCCACAGATTTATACTAAATGATTCAATGAAGCTTTGCCTATTCGCATGATTATTAGATACTTCATTCAAATAGTAGGTAGGCATGCTAACTAACTTGATATCAGAGCTGGAAACTATTAACTTGCATAGGAGATCCTATGAGACAAGAAAAGCTATGCAACTCAGCTAACTTTCGTGTTGTTCATGGACCAGTTGAGCTGATTAATTAATTGGTCCATGGTGTTGTTACACCTTTCGTGATAAACATTGGTTACTTTTTTTTTATTTTTATGACTTTCAGAAAAGGGAAAAGTACAACCTATTATACAACAGGTATCTATTTTAACTATATTATTATAGTGTCTGAAACTTATACTGTGTGACTATAGGTACTAAATAAAAAAAAATACCTAATCCAGAAAAGTTCAACATTTAAAATATCAGTAAACACTGCTATGTGGGTAGGTATCAATTTTAACTATATTGTTACGTAGAAATTTTCGCCCTCCGCATTCGGAACGGTGGTTGAGGTAAAATTGTAATTCGAGTCGGTTTCGGAACGCATCCCGAGTCTCGACGTAACTACTCTGTGGTGACGCACGACATCGGAGTGAGTGTTGCCAGCCTCGCGAGTTTTCTTGTCCCCGAAGTATTCACGAATTGTGATTAAGTATTTCCAGATTTGTATTGAAGACGCATTTTTATAGGCCGAAGTCGTCCACAGTACTCAAAATGTAGTGTTGCCGCTGATGTTTTCTTTTAATTCCCGCTATCGTGCGAAAAAACACGAGTTTAGATAAATCATCGAAATTTACATTCATTAAGTCTCGTTTCCAATTTGATTAAGAATCCGTACCTTTTTAGTTCCCTCTTTTTTGCTATCTCTAACCCCTTTTTTTTACTTTACCGTAACCTTAAATTCTCCCCTAAACCGGGAAAAATTATTGAGTCGCCACCCTTTCTTCTGGAGATTTGTCATTGAGATCTTTGACCTTTTTCGTTTTTTTTCACCTTTGCGGCGTGGCATACACTACGTTTTGCTATTTTTCTATGATATTCATTTATTTTGTCGGAAAAGTTGGAGATTCCTCTAGCGAGAAGGCACGCCGGTCAATCTGCGTGCTGATTCTTCGTTCTGGTTTGGCTGAGTTTGGAAGTGTTCACCTTTGTCGTGGTGACGGAGTCGACATTAAATTGTAACCCACTAAGCGGATTTATTTTCCTCCGTAAGGTGAGTTTATTAGTATTTTTCTTCTAAATTATTCTTATTCCACCGATTCTTATCGTAATCCCCGTAGGAACGGCGTGAAACGTACAATTTCAAGTTTTTTTATTCCACTTGTTTGACAAGAAGGGTAGTAGGCATAGTATGTGCTGACTTTGTTACATATTAATTTCAGGAGGTTCTTGGGCAGGGTTTAAGTCCCCCAAAGAAGCTCAAACACCTTCCAATTACCTGGCGGGAGCTGGGAAGGTGGAGTCACTGCGGTGTTACCTCTGGGCGTTGGCTGACCTGGCTGTACTGGCATCAACAGTGTTCCAGGGTTCTACCTTTTATATACCACGGTCTAGCAACCGTTATTGCTAGTGGCGCCCTTTTCTTTCTTTATTTTAAGTACTTAATAAGTTAATCATAAATTCTTACCTTGAGTCAACCCCCGTACCCAGTACCGAGAGCTTAGCCGGCATTTATAACTATTTGTAAAACCCATCTTTGTTTTATAATACAGATGATATTATGTACAAGTAAGATTGTTGTTTTACCACCACCCAAAAAAAATACCTACCATAATTAAAAGGTAACAGTGGTGCCCAACGTGGGGCTTAACTCGAGGTAAATTGTCATGTCCATAGTTGCTGTGACAAAGAATTTAAGTTTTTTTTTAAATTAATTTAAGTGGTTAACTGAATACCTAGTATCTAATCTAAATCAGATAACAGATTCTGTTGCTATAGATTTACTTCTATATTTACTTAGATTTCTATAATTTTACTTTATCTATCTGCCATTATATAGCAGACAAACTTAGGTATTATAAACTTAAGTATTAATGTTACATAGTTGAAGGTTAACTTTACAAACTTTATGGGTACAATTGTGCACATCAATTATTAATATCTACACCTTGTAAGCTCGAGGTAGGAACTTTTAAAACCTTTAAACAATTACTTTATCAACTTAATTAATTTTATATTAAGAGGAAGGCACACTTGAGTTGAGTGTTTTCTGATTTTCTTTTTCTTTAAAAAAAATTTAACTTTACATTTTTTATTTTTTTTCTGATTAAGCGGTTTATTGCCACCACCATGCAGGAAAGGCCAATTTGTTTCCATCTTTTAAACAAAGATGAACTTATTTACGAAGTAGGTATTCGTGATGCTATTCCTGAAACTACACGTGATCGTCTACGGGTTCAAATCCAGGAATTAGTACGTACTATGCCTACTGATGAGATAGCTGTGTTTGAGGGTGATTGTTCGGCAGAATTGAAAACGATCCAAACTAAATTATTAGAGCTAGAAAGTTTATGTTCCAAAAAACCGTTTATGTTGAAAAGTCTGAATCGTATCAACGCCTTGGGTAATCATTTGTTTCATCGGTTAAGTAGGGTAGATCCGTTGGAGAAGAATGATATTACTTTAAAGGAATCTTTAGATAAACAGTTATCGGAAATTATCAAAAAAATGGATCATATTTTTTCTACCTTCAAGAGTAGTTTAAGGGAGGCAGAGGATTCAGCACCTGGACCTAGTGCACCCATTACTAATTTGCCAGCAGCAGTCGTGTGTCAACATCCTACTATATCCTGCGATCGTTCTCCGACTGTTCATTCTCTAAATTTAAAGTTTGATGGAACAAAGTGTGTTCGTTCTTTTGTTCAACGTGTGGAGGAGTTGTGTGCTGCCCGGGGGATCTCCGACGAGAAGCTACTCCGAGCGGCGATTGATCTTTTTGCAGATGAAGCATTGTTTTGGTACCGAGGGGTGTCTGCTGAAGTACACACCTGGGCACAATTAAAATCTTGTTTGTTGGAGGAGTACTTGCCCGTTGATTTTGATCGACGCTTATTGAAAGAGATTAGATCTCGTACCCAGGGTGCTGATGAGAGCATCCGCACTTATCTTAGTGTTATGCAGAACTATTTTAGCTTATTAATTCATCCCATTTCTGAGGGTGAAAAATTTGATATTGTTATTTTTAATATTCGGCCGTGTTATACTACACAGCTCGCTTTACTTCAAATTACTAGTTTGGCCGATTTGAAAACAAAGTGTCGTTTGTTGGAAGACGCGAATAAGCGCGCCGAGGCTTTCGTGGAACCGCCTAAGAGCTCGAACACCCTGCTCGTCCCCGAATTAGCGTACAAGGTATCCTCGCGTACACCTAAAGTATGTACTGCTACTACTACTACTGCTCCCCGGTTTTGTCCGCGTTGTAGGGTGACCGAGCACTCCTTGAAGGAATGCGCGTCGAGGGCGATTGTTTGCTTCCGTTGCGGTAAGGAGGGTTACCCTACCTCTACTTGTCCCAACTGTCAGCCCACCGCAACGAAGCGCAAGTCTGCTGAGGATTCAGAAGAATTGCGCAAGCTCGCCCGACCGAGTAGTGGAATGGTTTTGGAACGGCGGAGCCATCACCAAAATTTTGACCCGGTCGATTGGAAAAAGCATTTAGCTCTTTTAAATTTATTTTCCGGTACTTATAAAACGTCAACGTTGCGTGGTATTCGTCGCAACAGAGACGGCGATAATCGTCCTTTTGTGGCGATTGATATTTTTGAGGTTAGATGTTGCGGTTTGCTAGATTCCGGCTCTAGTATTTCCATTTTAGGTTCCGGTTTTGAGAAGCAATTTCTTTCTATGGGGGCCACCCTTAATGGCTGTACTCGTCCTTCTAGAATGATTACTGCCAATGATTCTATGGCGAATATTTTAGGTTACGTTTCGTTACCGGTTAAACTTAACGATACGATTAAGATAATAAACTTTTATATTGTTCCCGAGGTATCGACCCCTATCGTATTGGGTGTTGACTTTTGGAAGTCCTTTAATTTGGCACCTCACATATTCAGTGAGCTTCCTCTAGTGAAGGACCCTCACGTTTTCTCGGTGGCAGGGCTTCATCACCCACCCCGAATCCGTTTTCCTCTTAATACTGCGGTCAACGAGACCACGCGGTATACTCCGTTTTATCGTAAAAATATAGGTAGGTATTTCCGTAAAAATATAGGTAGCTGGCACGTCAAGGACTTAAAGGATAGTCGTTGACCTTTTTCCTTTTTTATTTTGTTTTATTTTTTGTTGTATCTTCTTTTCACCGTAGGACTTGAGGCGATGTCCCGCTATTTTATGCGGCATCGATTCCAAGGGGACTAGAAGGTGGTCTATCTGACTAGATTTAATAATAATTTAGTTTAGATTTCCTTTCGTTTATTGGTATCTATATATCTATATCTTACGTTGGTACCCTTAGATTTTTTTTTCTTTCAATTTCACTGGTGCTTCTCTTGTATGATATAGTACTTTTGTAATTTTACGAGAGGTCGCTTCGGGCCGGAGGTATGTGCTGGAGGGCCAGCCCGAATTTCCTCGTTTCCCCTCGTAAATTCTGATGGGTGGGGGAGTACTGTTACGTAGAAATTTTCGACCTCCGCATTCGGAACGGTGGTTGAGGTAAAATTGTAATTCGAGTCGGTTTCGGAACGCATCCCGAGTCTCGACGTAACTACTCTGTGGTGACGCACGACATCGGAGTGAGTGTCGCCAGCCTCGCGAGTTTTCTTGTCCCCGAAGTATTCACGAATTGTGATTAAGTATTTCCAGATTTGTATTGAAGACGCATTTTTATAGGCCGAAGTCGTCCACAGTACTCAAAATGTAGTGTTGCCGCTGATGTTTTCTTTTAATTCCCGCTATCGTGCGAAAAAACACGAGTTTAGATAAATCATCGAAATTTACATTCATTAAGTCTCGTTTCCAATTTGATTAAGAATCCGTACCTTTTTAGTTCCCTCTATTTTGCTATCTCTAACCCCTTTTTTTTACCGTAACCTTAAATTCTCCCCTAAACCGGGAAAAATTATTGAGTCGCCACCCTTTCTTCTGGAGATTTGTCATTGAGATCTTTGACCTTTTTCGTTTTTTTTCACCTTTGCGGCGTGGCATACACTACGTTTTGCTATTTTTCTATGATATTCATTTATTTTGTCGGAAAAGTTGGAGATTCCTCTAGCGAGAAGGCACGCCGGTCAATCTGCGTGCTGATTCTTCGTTCTGGTTTGGCTGAGTTTGGAAGTGTTCACCTTTGTCGTGGTGACGGAGTCGACATTAAATTGTAACCCACTAAGCGGATTTATTTTCCTCCGTAAGGTGAGTTTATTAGTATTTTTCTTCTAAATTATTCTTATTCCACCGATTCTTATCGTAATCCCCGTAGGAACGGCGTGAAACGTACAATTTCAAGTTTTTTTATTCCACTTGTTTGACAAGGAGGGTAGTAGGCATAGTATGTGCTGACTTTGTTACATATTAATTTCAGGAGGTTCTTGGGCAGGGTTTAAGTCCCCCAAAGAAGCTCAAACACCTTCCAATTACCTGGCGGGAGCTGGGAAGGTGGAGTCACTGCGGTGTTACCTCTGGGCGTTGGCTGACCTGGCTGTACTGGCATCAACAGTGTTCCAGGGTTCTACCTTTTATATACCACGGTCTAGCAACCGTTATTGCTAGTGGCGCCCTTTTCTTTCTTTATTTTAAGTACTTAATAAGTTAATCATAAATTCTTACCTTGAGTCAACCCCCGTACCCAGTACCGAGAGCTTAGCCGGCATTTATAACTATTTGTAAAACCCATCTTTGTTTTATAATACAGATGATATTATGTACAAGTAAGATTGTTGTTTTACCACCACCCAAAAAAAATACCTACCATAATTAAAAGGTAACAATATAATGTCTGAAACTTATTCTGTATGACAACTAAAAGAAGAAATAAACCAGCGTTTACGTATTCTGTAAATACCGTTATATGTATATCAATATATTAAACTATGCATAATGTGTAAGCATATAAAGTTTGTACCAAGAATCGAAAACAAAGACTCATCCAGCGTTTACATATTCAGTAGATACCGCTGTATCTTTTCGTTTTCAGCATTAAACGAAGACACTAGGTAAGTACATACCAGATTGAACTTGGTTTTCTGGTCTTATGTTTCGTCGTCAGGCCGCACCTTGGGAATCTAGATGCACTGGGCAGCACCGTCGCTTACCCGGTCTGCGCCTGGCGCCTGGTGTGATGCACCGGAGCGCCTTAGTCCTGGCCATGGGTGTTTGATCGCACTTCTGAAATGTTAGAAATGATACTCGATTAATACATTAAGCAACTGTTTTATTTACTGTATCACAAAGTAAATGCGCGAGTGCGTGCACTCGCGCCAATTCCACAAACGATCATGCCGATCTCACTCACCGTTGACGGCTTCCACCCCAAATACGCGTCACATGACGTTTTATGTCACCTGTCACTGTCAGTGCCAACGGTATCAAAATGGCGAACGCTAACACTTGTAGTTACGGAAATCGTCACTATTTGTGTTAGATTATGAGATTATAAGAAACGGCTGCATCAGTAGTCTCACTTACATTCTAGTTCAATCTTTGAAATATAATTAAAATCATAAATTTCGAATCTCTTTCTTCCTCACGAATAAAAGAAGATAAAATATTACATGTTAAACAAAAGAAGATTATTCAAGAATTCAACATTGATTCGATCACGCAGTAGGTAATTTTATTTTCTATGACTTCGACATACAACATCATTCTTTTCTAAGATATACAACGAAACTGTCCCTATCAATTTTGTCAAAACTTCAATCACAAATAATAAAATTATCAAATATTATTCATGTCTTATTTAGTTCCTGCCTCGGATTACAATAACTTACAACAATGATCAAGCAGCCAAAGTCTGCAGAACATCACCACCATCAAAAGCATATGACTGACTTTCTTTCAATAAAGGTTTAAACATAATTAGGCCAAAAAAAAATAGGTATTAAATTTTCAGCAACAGAAATCAGAATATAGACAAACAGACAGTTTTGTAGTCCAGTTTTTGTCTTCATATCATTAATTGACGTTAAATTTCGTAATACTATACTAATTAGATTGAACATTATGATATCCATCCACAGTAGGTATTCATCAATATTCATTGAATTATCAACAACAGAAACAATTTTTTTGTTATCATTTGTTACGTAGCTTTTGAATCGATACTTAAACAGTGACCCTTTTTTTTTTTCTTCCATACTCTTACCCAACCCATACTTTACCCGACTGTAACGTATTAAGTGTTCTAACTACCATTAATAAGGACTAATATTGAGCATTTTTACTCTGGGAGGGCCATATTTATTTATTTTTTTATTTGGAATGAAATTGTTTCGGTTAACCTTAGTTCGTTTCCAATTTCGGTCTTGCAGCTAGAAATTTATCGTTTGATACCTGGGATAAAACTTTCAAATCACACAATATTTAAGATATTGTAGGTACTTCTCTAACAAGTTTAAATTAGATAGGTCTCTTTAATTAGGAGACAATCAGCACTAGAATCAAACCAAAATGAATACTGCTCACCAAATCGTGTGATCCGGGCACCGATGATAGGGTTACACCAAATATCATATTTCCACTCCTTTCATGATGGGGGATGTCGCAACTGTTATTTGCTGCTGCTTACTGCTGACCACTTTTTTTTTTTTCGAACATCATCGGGATAAATCACCATCGGCACCAGATTTGTATCGCGTCACGGTCACGCACAACTCACGTACGACTGAAAAAATTCAAGGGACCTATGACAAAATTTTCTACAAACGTAACATTTTATCAAAGACTAAATTTAAGACGGTTGCCTGCTTGCGTTGTATTTGCATCGATCTTTATCTCTTCAAAATTTCGCTTATTACATGAAAATACCATAATTTCTAGTAGTTATTTCTACAGAAAATAAAAAAAAACAGCGTTCCAGTCATGGTTCGGTTTTTCCTGTGTAAACTTATGATAGGAATAGCTAGCAAGAAAATAAACATGTACCAAATGAATCTCCAATAGGCACCTACAATAAGTATAGGAAAAATTAAAAAAAAAAATATTACTTCCCTGTATGTCACGACTCACGAACCGCTCGGACGTCAATGTCTTCATGCTTCAGTTCGTATTTAGTCAACAAAATGTTTTTGACGGAGGCAGTTGAATATGATACGTTCTCCATTATATACCTCGATTTATTTGCCTGCATATTAATCCCACTTCTGATGTCGGAGAATAACCATTTACTTAGTTATTTTATAATTACTGATGCTAATTACTGATCTTGTGGACGTTATCGGGGTTCAATGCAAGCACAAATCAAGATATTCACTGTATATTATTGTTTTATTTATTTAACACAACAATCTAATAATTTACTATGATATTAATTATTAGTAAAACATTATTAAAGAATTTATATCCGAGCAGCAGGTTCGCGACACAGATCTAACTTAGCCCAATGCAACGTAATTCCCACAATAATGATCCTCCTCGCGTGGGCGTTCTCTTGCTGCCTCCCCGAAGGGGAGGCAGCAGAGGTAACTGCGTCGGGGCAGAGCCCCCTGCAGTGGGTAATCCTGCGCTGTCCGCCACTACGGACAGGAACTGGGGGGCGGTCTAAGGACCGCGTGGATCGTCGGGGCGGGGCCGACGCCGCCCGTCAGGGCGGCGTCCAGGCCCCGTCAGCCAAGCTAGGTGGGCAGCGTTGGCTCGTCATCGCGAGCGATAAGCTCGCGCGGGTATCGCTTCCCCTCGGGTGGACGGGCGTGGAGGGGGGCCAGACCACGGATGTGCTCGTGGTCCGACGCATCCGCCCGCTCGAATATCCGAGAGGTGAGCCGTTGGACGAACTCGTCCAGCGGCTCGACTCTCAGGTCCCTCTGGATCACGGAGTTCCGCACGTAGCGCGGAGCTCCGGCAGCGGCACGCAGTGCCACGGCTTGCTGCGATTGCAGGCTCGCGCGCAGGGACGCACATGGCAGTGCGTACCATGCCGGAGCGGCGTAGGTGAGTCGGGGCCTAATGTAGGTCTTGTAGACCCCGACTTTAACCCTCAGAGGGAGCCGAGAGCCGAGCACGCTGCGCAGCTGATACCGCGCGACGCGAGCACTCGCGATGACGTTTCTCACGTGCGTTTTTGCATCGTGAGCCGACGATCCAGCGTGACCCCCAGGTATTTCACCTGAGAGGACCACGCTATGTCCTGTCCGTAGAGGCGGAGAGGATTCGGCGGGCGTTTCAAGTTGCCGACGCATATGGCCTGTGTCTTCCCGACATTGACCGACAATCTCCACTTGGAGAGCCAGTCCGGGAGGAGGTCGAGCGTACGCTGCAGCCGGAGCGCGGCGTACTTCGAGTTTTTGTTGGAGGTGTAGTACGCCGCGTCATCGGCGTACAGAGCCAACTCGACCCCATCCCCCACTGGGATGTCGTCGGTGTATCGGGAGTAACAGGCCGGGGAGAGGCAGCTGCCCTGTGGCACGCCAGCCCCGATCAGACGCTCAGTCGAGGTGACGTCCTCGACCGCCACACAGAAGCGGCGGTCGGATAAGAAGGACGCCACCACCCGGACTATACGCCGGGGAAGCGCGGACGACGATAGCTTCAGCAGAAGACCCTCATGCCAGACCCTATCGAACGCCTTCTCCATGTCAAGGAGGACAGCGACGGTGGTTGCCCTCTCGTTGAGGGCCACCATCATATGCTGAACCACCCTTGACAGTTGGAGGGTGGTGGAGTGTTCCGCCCGGAACCCAAATTGCTCCCTCCTGGGAGCAATGTGTGGTGACATACGTCGCAGCAGTAGCCGCTCGAACAGCTTCGAGAGCGTGGGCAGCAGCGTGATGGGGCGATAGCTGCCGGGGAGGGCAACATTCTTCCCCGGTTTGGGCAGCATGATGACCCTGCCGGATTTCCACAGAGTGGGATAGTGCCCCGTGCGCAGGATACCGTTATACAGGCGCGTCACCGCCGCTATAGAGCGAAACGGCAGGTGACGCAGCGCTGCATTAGTGATACCGTCTGCGCCCGGGGCCTTACCCGGCTTCAGTTTTCGGGTCATCCGCTGCACCTCGCCTGGGGAGAACACGACAGGGTCCTCCTCCGGCGCCATCGGCGCTGCGAAATACTCCCGAAGCTGGGCTTCCACCGCTGCGACGTGCTCCACGTCGTCGGTGGGATTTGGGCGGAACTGGCGTTCGAGATGGTCGGCGAGGATCCTCGCGCGGTCTTCCGCGCGGTACCTCAGCGTACCGTCATCCGCTTGAAGCGGTCTGATCAGGGGGCGGGCGCCAGAGAGTTGGCGGCAGAGGCGATGGACACTGGTCCAGTCCTCGCTTGCCGCCTCTATGCGCCTCTCCCATGCGTCGGCTTCATGCTCCCTCAGGGCATCCTTTATCTTGTCCGTGAGGGCGTTGAGCTCCGTCTTTATCCGTGGGCAGCGACATTGCTGCCACCGCCTGCGCAGGCGCCTCTTCTCGCCTATTAAGTTTCTGATGTCGGCGGGGAGCGGGGGTAACCTGCCCCCCGTCGGCATGGTGCGCGAGGAGGTGTCAAGGGCGCCTTGAATGCAGGCGGTGATGTCCGAAGCTAGAAGCTCAACGTCCCCCGGAGAGACAAGGGGCCTCGAGGGGGTGCTCGTCGCCATCGAGCTGGAGAACCGTCTCCAGTTGGTCGATCGACGCGGCGTTGGTGGCGAGACTCTCTGTGGCATGTTCGCCATATATATATATATATATATATATATATATATATATATATATATATATATATATATATATATATATATATATATATATATATATATATATATATATATATATATATATATATATATATATATATTAATTGAAACCAAATTAGAGGTATCACTGTTAATGATAAAATTGAATAAAAATTCCAATTAAAAATTTTTATAAAAATAAATAAATTTTTTCTTTACAATGAAAATGTAATGTTTTTATTAAACTATAAAAAAAAAAATAATGGAATTTAACCACTAAAAATTAAGTTAGCACCTTAATTTTAATCTTTTTTATTGAATATCTTTTTTATTTATAATATTTGTTTCATTAATTTCTTCTGTAGTAATTTTTTATAGAAAAAGTTATATGTCTAGAGAAGTTAATTTAAGTCGATTTATTATTTTAGTTTTGCTTTTTGTTTCTTATATCTCATTCTTCTATCTTATATCTCTTTCTTCTATCTTATATTAACAGCTTTAACTAATCGTATTGGGCATGTATTTATTTTAATGGTGGTGGCTTGAATAATTAATTATGGTAGATGAAATTTTATTAATTATTTAGAGTTTATAAATAATGATTTAAGTATAATATTAATTAGATTAATAATTATTTTAGCTGCTATAACTAAAAGAGCTCAAATTCCATTTAGATCTTGATTACCTGCTGCGATAGCAGCTCCAACTCCTGTTTCTGCTTTAGTTCACTCTTCTACTTTAGTTACTGCTGGAGTTTATTTATTAATTCGCTTTAATATAATTATTATTAATAATTTTTTTTTTATTAAGTTATTATTATTGTTAGCTGGTTTAACAATATTTATATCTGGTATTTCTGCTAATTATGAATTTGATTTGAAAAAGATTATTGCTTTATCTACTTTAAGTCAATTAGGTTTAATAATAAGAATTTTAAGAATGGGAATACCTAATTTAGCTTTTTTTCATTTATTAACTCATGCTATATTTAAAGCATTATTATTTATATGTGCTGGTGTTATTATTCATATAATAATAGATATTCGTTTTATAGGTGGGATTAGATTTTATCTTCCTTTAACTTCTTTATGTAAAATATTTCTAATTTAGCTTTATGCGGGTTTCCGTTTTTGGCTGGATTTTATTCTAAGGATTTAATTTTAGAATTGGTCATATTAAGAAATTTAAATTTATATATTTTTTTTTTATATTTTATTTCAACAGGTTTAACTGTTTTTTATACTATTCGTCTTTTAATATATTTAATAATTGGTGATTATAATTTATTAAGAATTTATAATTTATATGATGAAGATTATTTTATATCAAAAAGAATATTTATATTATTATTTATAAGAGTTATTAGAGGTAGATTATTAAGATGATTAATTTTTTCTTATCCTTTTATGATTTATTTGCCTTTAAATATAAAGTTAATAGTTATTTATATTAGATTTTTAGGAGGTTTATTAGGCTATCTAATTAGAAATATAAATATTAATTCTTTTAATAAATTTTTATGGGGTATTAGAAAATTATAATTTTTTAGAAATTTTTTATGTTTAATATGATTTATACCAAGATTATCTACTTATGGATTAATTTATAAATTTTTAAATTTTGGTCAAAATTTATCTAAAAATATTGACATAGGTTGAAGAGAAATTTATAGAGGACAAGGTATTTTTTTAATTATAAAAAAATATTCTTCATTCTATTTTAATTTTCATATCAATAATTTTAAAATTTATTTATTTAGATTTGTTATTTGAATTTTATTTTTAATAATTTATTTATTAATTTATTTAAATAGCTTATATTTAGAGTACAATATTGAAGATGTTGGGGAGATTTATTTAATCTTTAAATAAAATAAAATAAAATAATATAATAGAAATATAAAGATTAAAATTAAGCTGCTAACTTAATTTTTAGTGGTTAAATTCCATTAATATTTTTTTTTATATAGTTTAATAAAAACATAACATTTTCATTGTAAAGAAAAAAAATATTTATTTTTATAAAAATTTTTAATTGGAATTTTTATTCAATTTTATCATTAACAGTGATATACCTCTAATTTGGTTAATTAATATATTATTTATGGGGGAAATAGCGCTTGCCTTTCTAGGAGATACGGCTTTGCCATTATCTGCAATTATTTTAAGTTATTTTAGATGTCTTATCTGTAGGTAGGTACTATAGTAAAAGAGTAAAGTCCGCGATTCTATACACTGAATATTTTTACAAAAAATTGGGAGGGGGTGATAAAAAAAGAGTAACCAAATACAAAAAACTGTTTTAAAAATTATTTTGTTTGTCTGTCTGTTCACGATAATCATCGAGTCTACTGAACGGATTGTCATGCGGTTTTCACTAGTAGATTAAGCTTAGCTTGGAGCAACATACAGGCTGTGTTTCATTTTAATCGGATGTCGGGAAAAAGTAGCACTGAACGGATTGTCATGCGGTTTTCACTAGTAGATTAAGCTTAGCTGGGAGCAACATACAGGCTGTGTTTCATTTAAATCGAATGTCGAGAAAAAAGTAGTTAAATCGTGAACAGACAGAAAGAAAATAATTTTTTTTTTGCTCGACGGGCAGAAAGCGTCAACTTTCGGCCTGCTGCACTAAACGAAGTTCCTGTCACTGCCACTTCCTGCCTTCGTCAAGCAAAAAAATAGTATACCTACAGTCCACGGCACAGAACACTAATACTCCTGGCGGAGCTCCACGGGAAGTAAATGAGAAAGCCTCAGATCACAACGTTTGTAGACCTCGGCGTCGCCTCGGCCAAAAATTACATGTGATCGGTGTGTAATATACTATTTAAAACAGTTTTTTGTCGCTATGATATAACTATTAAATAGCGTAATAACGGACGCCAAATGCAGGTGGACGTCACATTATATGCAAAATTCGCCATATGGGACGCCGGATAGGTAGGAGGATGTATATATATATATATCCTCCCCTCCCCATTTTTTGTAAAAATATTCAGTGTATAGAATCGCGGACTTTACTCTTTTACTATAGTACCTACCTACAGATAAGACATCTAAAATAACTTAAAATAATTGCAGATAATGGCAAAGCCGTATCTCCTAGAAAGGCAAGCGCTATTTCCCCCATAAAAAAATGTCAGATATCATTGGTAAGTACTTATTTGATAATAATAATCCCACTTACTATTACTATATTACTATAATACTATATACTATACTATTACTATCCTACTTATATATTTATATTATAAATGTGAAAGTGTGGATGTTTGGATGTTTGGATATTTGGATGTTTGGATGTTTATTACTCAATCACGCAAAAACAGCTTAACGGATTTGGTTGAAATTTGGCATACATATAGCCTTTGACATGGAAAAGAATATAGGCTACCTTTTATCCCGAAATTCCCGCGGGATCTTCGACATTATCGCGGGTGAAACCGCGGGGAACAGCTAGTAATATTATAAATGTGAAAGTGTGGATGTTTGGATGTTTAGATGTTTGGATGTTTGTTACTCAATCACGCAAAAACGGCTGAACGGATTTGAGTGAAATTTGGCATGCATGTAGCCTTTGACATGGAAAAGAACATAGGCTACCTTTTGTCCCAGAATTCCCGCGGGATCTCCGAAATTAACGCGGGTGAAATTGAATTAATTATTGCATACTACACGTTGTCAGAGGTACAGAAAAGGACATAGGGTACTTTTATCCCGGAATTCCCGCGGGATCTCGGACATTAACGCGGGTGAAACCGCGGGGAACAGCTAGTATTAGGTATAAATAATACTTATAAGTTTTTCGCTCGATTGCTTACTTCAGAAGCGGTTCCTGTAAGAATAAGCCATGTTTTGACGTTGATTCGGATGTAGTAAAACTTTGGTAGGGATCACTGATTAGATTGAAACAATGATTACCAACTTTCTATCGACATACCTAACTACTTAGTTTATCTATTTTTCAACTTAGGGAACTAGCTAGAATGAACATTTTTCATCAAAATCTCAACGTGGTGGGTGGGAGGGAATCCTCCATGAAGCAAAAAATCAATCAATATTGGTTCTTTTTTCCTATTTTTTGCTGCATAAGAGACAGCAGAGATGTTGACGACTTTTGAAATTAGTCCGTCAGTTACAAAATAAAAAAACAACAGACACGTATTTTTTGCATTTTCAAACAAATGAAAATATACAGAGACTAGCTGTGCCCCGCGACTTTGTCCGCGTGCGTTTCAGAATTCCCGCAGAAACTCCAAAGTAGCCTAATTTACTCTTTATAAAATCACCCAATTAGCAGTGAAAGTACCGTCAAAATCGATCCAATCGTTTCGGAGGTTCACCCGCGTGAGTTTCAGAATTCCTGCAGGAACTCCAAAGAAGCCTAATTTACTCCTCATTAATTTAAATCTCTGTGCGTCCGGCGGCGACGGCTGGTACTCGGGATACAAAGAATCACAGCGTCGTGGCCGGGCCGACCAAGCAGGCACTCTGTGAGGGGTCAATAAGAACTGGGCGGTATCGACGAATTAATACAAATATGCTTTCCGTCCAGTATAATTTGACACTTCCGTCTTTTTTTACAACATTTTTCATTGCTGCTCCGCCCCTATTGGTCGCAGCGTGATGATATATAGCCTAAAGCCTTCCTCGATAAACGGACTATCCAACACAAAAAGAATTTTTAAAATCGAACTAGTAGTTCCTGAGATTAGCGCGTTCAAACAAACAAACTCTTCAGCTTTATAATATTATTAAGTATAGATAAAGCGCATTATAGTTCAGGGTGGGAGCTCGTGACATCGTCGTGACTCGTGGCCATAAAGCCTCCAGTACACACTTGCCGATGTTGGCCCATGCTTCGTAGAGTTGTAGAATACCGTATGGGTTCGGTAACCGGTACTGAGTAACTGGTAGGTACGCTATCTGGTACCGAGTACCGAAACGTTACACACAAATGCATTTCATTACTCCCATGATATCGTTACTTACCTATTCATTTTAAAATGACCTACTTTTTATTTAATATAAAACATATTATTTGATAAAAATAGACATTAATTTTTTTTCAAATATTTTTTTGCAAATGCAGTCGTTCCCCGTCAGATCCTTGGGGTAACGACATCATGGGAGTAACGAAATGCATTTGTGTCTAACTTTTCGGTACTCGGTACCAGATAGCGTACCTACCAGTTACTCAGTACCGGTTACCGAACCCATACGGTTTGCTACAACTCTACGAAGCATGGGCCAACATAGGCACGTGTGTACTGGAGGCTTAGCCGCCATACAAACTGCACCGGTTGTAACGTGAAATTTCAACTCAATGTATTGCCGTTATTTTTGATAACGTAAAAAAAGGAAAAATACGTGTCTAATCTTTCGTTCCAACGTCAAAACTGTCCTGCTTTATGGGTGTGAAACGTGGAGGGTGACGAGTGATATCACGCACCGGGTGCAGGTCTTCGTCAACCGCTGCCTCAGACAAATCCTCGGTATCTACTGGCCCGAGAAAATATCTAACGAGGTGCTGTTGGAGCGCTGTCATGAAACACCGATCGGCCACCAGATCAAGCGCCGCAAGTGGACGTGGATAGGTCACACACTCAGAAGGGACTCTGACCATATTCCCAGACAAGCTCTGGAGTGGACCCCCCAAGGAAAGAGGAAACGTGGCCGTCCCAAACAAACTTGGCGGCGCTCAGTAGCGGCGGAGTCGAAGATGGCCGGACTGACGTGGCCCGAGCTGAGGAGCGCGGCCCGAGACAGAGCGAGATGGCGAAGCATTGTGGACGCCCTCTGCCCCACCCAGGGGACATAGGACAATAAGTCAAGTAAGTCAATCTTTGTAATCAATCTACAAAACGGACCAAAAAAATTTGGTCAACTCGGCTGCTCTACGGAAGAACAAAGCAACTGACATTTTTTTCGAAATGTTTTTTTTTTGTATTTTTGCCAATTTTCACGAACCTTGCTGTATGCTCACAACCATCAAAAAGGCTTTAATTTTAGAGAAAGTATTTCAGAGATCCCGCAAGAAATCAGGGCCAAACGTACCATATTATGTCTTTCTTTGTACCCCTGACAACATGTATGCAAAATTTCATGATAATCCGTTGAGCCGTTGAGGTGTGAAAGCGTAACAAACAAAGTCACTTTCGCATGTATAATGTGTAGTAAGGATTTCATACTAGCTGTTCCCAGTGATTTCACCCGCGGTAATTTTGGAGATATGTAGTGAAATTTGACTTTTGTCAATGTCAGTTCATTTAATTTTTTTCAAATAGTAAATTTATTTTAGACTTTTTTCTGTACCTAACTACAAAATAAAAAGAACCCGATCTAAGAAATACTAAGTTTAAAAATGTTTATTAGGGTTAAAATTACCAAGATATTTAATTATTTTATACTGAACATAAACTAAAATATGAATAAAAATTATAATTATGAAATATTTTTCAGAGACCCAGATACAAGTACCCATCATATGCACCAACCGACAGCAGCATAGACGATTCATTTGAAATGACTATTAATGACAAGAACAGGGATAAAACTTACTTGCCATCTGAAGACAGCTGTGCTACAAATTCGTCTCTTTCTGTTACAAATACTTCTAATATGACTAGTTACTTCGATGAAACGTATAGCATGGCTCTTATAGACCAGGAAAAGTACTTTTTGTCTGGTCTTAATTCGAATACCAAAGAAAATATATCTGAAAAGATTGACAATTCAGAGGCCCCACAAGAAGCATCAATTTCTGGCTCAGTTGCTTCTAGTAGTCTTCCACTACTACTTGATGTCCATAATAGTAATATAACTATTGAAGATGATAAGGACAAAATTGCACCTCATACTTCAAATCAACAAACCATTTCAAAATGTTTGTCTAACGTTCTTGCCGATGATAGTTGCAATTTAATTATAGATAATACAGATTCATTTACTTCATACATAATGCAATCAACCCCACTCCAGAATGATGTGTACATTGCTCCTAGTGAAAGTGAAGAATCATATCAAGTTCCATGTAATACTACGATAGCCACACAGGCATTGTCATTTTACTCTACACTTAACGAAACGTCGAGGTTTCCGCTAAAAGATGTCACTTTAAACAGTACTGTCGAAATAAATAGCAAAGATCTACATCCTTCTGCCCCAGATCAAAAGATATCAAAGAGTTCATTCCAAGAATCAAATATCCTTGCTAACGACAGCGATAATTCCACTGAAGAAATTTCAAAAAATTCTTGTATTATAAAAGCTTCTCAACTCTTGGACAGTGTGTTTCTTCCTGCAAGTGAAGACGCAGAATCACATCAAACTACAAGCAATGACATAACAACCACACAGTCATCATTACCTCAAACGTATGAGCCAACTACTGCTCCATTAGATCCTAAGGCACCAAGTGCAAAAAGTCTCGCTATTAATGATAGTTTTAATTCATCTTGCACTACATCGGAATATGATGATAGCGATAGAGATGCCACATTCCATCCTCCACCATCAGAGACATCTAGTGACGCACTTGAAGCAGAAGAAACTAACGATAATTCTAGAAGCTCGAAATTTGATCAGACACAAAATGATGGCCTAAAAGAGGTCCAGGTAGGTATATCAAAACTGTCTTTTTTTCTCGACATCGGAATATTGGCCATTCTTTAAAGGAAAAAGCCTAGACCTCAAATCACCGCCTCCGCCATTATGTTAAGCTTTTTAGCAAGACGCCTATTGGTGACACATATACTTCACCTAGAATAAAATTTATGTACTAATAAATATATTATGTACCTACTAGCTGCTACAATTTACACTTAGTGATCATATATGTTACCCAAAAACACAGAAGATGGTGGCGACCTATGTTCGATAACTTCGACGATGTAAATCGGTCGATCTCATCTCTAAAACGTCTGAAAAACTCTGTTTATTAAGTTTAATGGCTTGACACATATACTTCACCTAGAATAAAATGTATGTACTAATAAATATATTATGTACTAGCTGCCACAATTTACACTTAGTGGATGATGATGAATGATCTGCTTTTTTGGGTAATATACTAATGTACCTATGTTCGATAACTTCGACGATGTAATTCGGTCGATCTCATCTCCAAAACATCTGAAAAACTCTGTATATTAAGTTTAATGGCTACACCTACTTAGTTACTCATTGAGATAGATTCTTAATTGCATAACTAATCAAGTTTTATTTTTTAGAATTCGACGGGATACGGAGAAGATATTGTAAAAGCGAGTAGAGTAAGGAATAAGGATTTCTGCTTTTTTTGTGAGACTTATGTTTTAAACTTTGCGAGACATTTAACGCGTAATCACATGATCGAACCCGAGGTACAAAAGATTTTATCGTACCCAAAAAAAAGTTGTACTCGTAAAAACCTTTTCACTGCCTTACGCAAAAAAGGAAATTATATAGCTAATGTTACACAGTGTGTTAAACCTATGAAAAAGAGTAATATTTATCCACATACCGACTATTTGCCATGTGAGAAATGCTTAGGATTTTACTCCAGGAAACAATTGTGGAAACCCAAAAAGACGTGTGAACCTCCATCAAAAACCTCTAATAGTCAAGTAACCGTACAAAATTTTTTGTTACGAAATCTTAATATAGACAACAACTTAAAAGAACTGGTTTTCCCTAAAATGAGACCCGATCGTATATCATTTGAATCAAAAAAAGATCCGTTAATTTGTGCATTTGGTGCACAGTATATGCGTATTCACCGGGAAAAACATTTCATTAATGTTACTTCGCGAAAAATGAGAGAGTTGGCCAAATTGTTGATAGAACTAAAAAAACTTAAGCCTTCTATTAAGGATTTAACAGACTCTCTGAAGCCTCAGTATTATGATTCGATTGTAACTGCGGTTAAAAATGTGTCTAGTTACGACGATAAAATTAATAGGTATGGTGCTCCTACATATGCCATGAATATCAGCACAAGTTTAAAACAGTGCTGCAACATAGCTCTTATTACAGCATTGAAATCTGGGTATAGCACACATACAGGTGCCATTGAAGCAGATTTAAAAACACTTATTCAAATAATTGAAGCTAATTGGAAATTTGATGTTTCCAGTCAAGCGTGCAGTGACTTGAACCTCAAAAAATGGAACAAGATTACAATAGTTCCTTTAGCAAGCGACTTCAAAATTCTTAAAAACTATCTTGCTGAAAAAGTTAAAATTGCAGCATCAAAATTAGATCAACCCGAAAAAAATGACGTTGAAGCATACAAAACTCTCCTTGAAACGACTTACTGCCGCATTATACTTTTGAACAGACGAAGCCCTGGTGAACTTCAAAGACTTCTTCTTAGTACTTACAAAGAGTGTAAAAATGACACTAACGCTTATGAGGAATTTGACCGCGCTATTTCAAACACTGAAAAAATGTTGATGAAGTGTTTCAAACGTATTGTTATAAGGGGCAAAAGAGGTCGGGGTGTACCTGTTTTATTCAGTGAAGACGTCCAAAACGATGTCGATTTACTTATCAAAGTTAGGCATAACTATATTATGAATGAAAACAATTATTTGTTTGCCAAACCTGGGTGTGAGACTCCATTGTGTGGATACAAAATCTTAGAGAAGTATGCGAAGTCGTGTGGAGCGAAAAATCCTAAAGCGATTACGGCGCCGAAACTCCGTAAGCATTTAGCTACCCTCACACAAATGCTAAACTTAAAAGATTCAGATATTGAACAACTGGCGAACTTTATGGGGCACACGCAATCTGTACACAGAGAGAATTACAGGTTGCCTGATGATGTTTATAAGCTGTTATTACTCATGGAGGCTGGCAATGCCGATGTTCACAAAGGTAAAGCTTTGGATGAAATTGAATTAGATTTAGAGGAAGATTTGTTACAAACAAGAGATGAGCACGACGATAATGATAAACTAGTAGATTACGATGATGAAATACCTGCCGCCGATGGTAGTGAAATTATAACACCGAATACTACAAATACAGAAAAAGAGGATCATCTTTGCGACATTACCAATAATGCAGTAACTACGACAAAGAAAAGGAGAAATCTTGTTCCTTGGACGTCAGAGCAAAAAAATATAGTTTTAAAGTATTTCTCTAAACATATAAAGTGTAGGCGATCACCAAAACGTCACGAATGCGATGAACTTCGGAGAATACATCCTGACATTCTGCACAATAAAGATTGGCTGAAAATCAAAGTTTTTGTACAAAATAAATATACAAAAAAATAAATTACACTAACCGTATTGAGAAGTAAGGTTTGTAATTTGTATTAACTACTGAACCGATATTAAAAACTATTTGAAAGAATTTTTCAGAGGTAAAATTTATAATTTGTTTAAACTGATCTTAAAAGGAAGTGGGAAGCCGTACTTGCATAGGCAAACTGCCCCCGATAGGAACCTATATCGTAACCTATGTTATATTGTAGAGGGTACTAATAGTTAGTTTTGACAGGGTTAAAGGTTAAGTCAATCTTGATTGTCGTTTCCATCATTATGGACTGATTTGACTATAAAACACCATATCCCAAACTTAACCGTTTTCAAGATATTGTACCTTTAAAGATTTTTTTAAATTGCCGATTTTTTTCTATTGGCCTGGCCTATTTTTTGGGTGGTTTTCCTCTAAATTGTTTGTTTTGCGGTTTTTGTGTAGTAGATAAGTTGTTTTATTATTCGCAACACTGAAATTGCAGTTGACTACATCGTTTAAGTCGTAGTAGACGATTGATAGTTATAAACTGAAATAAATTCGTAAAAATATTTTTTCTTCCCAAAATATTCCAAAAAGTCTATGACGTCTGTGCTGCAGATGTGCTTAAAAATATAGACGTTTTACTAGCTATCTGACAAGGTATAAATTATGTTATACCTTTTCGGATAGTAGAGCATTTGTTGGGGATAATAAAAAAACTTTTTAACAAAAATCGCAAACACAAACATTTTAGAGGAAAAACACTCAAAAAATAGGCCAATAGAAAAAAATCGGCAATTTAAAAAATCTTTAACGTATAATATCTTGAAAACGGTTAAGTTTGGGGTATGGTATTTTATAGTCAAATCAGTCCATAATGATGGAAACTACAATCAAGATTGACTTAACCTTTAACCCTGTATATATTTTTAAACATGAACAAACGATACGTTCTTCAATTAGGAATTTGTAAAACTACGCAAATAATAACACCAAAAGCGTACCACGACTATGCACTATCATGTAGGAACATGCACGCGCGGGTACTTTGATAATTTAGTCACAATAAAAGCAGATCGACAGAATATTGTAATAGGCCAGTGACACCGCCAACCTTTAATGTACTTTTTATAAATTGTCAAAATGCAACTTTGTTAAAGATTATTAAAATCTAATACAATTTGACAGAGTCAACAAAGTAGTCATAAGGTGGTCCATTTACTTTCATTATTTCTTTCCACATGTTGCACCTCATAGATTTTAATAAAACTTGGCATGCTATTAGGCAAGGTATAGGCAACTATTATATATTTTTTCAAAGTGGTAAGATAATTGGATCTGATAGAAATCAAAACTAACTATTAGTACCCTCTACAATATAACATAGGTTACGAATTACGATATAGGTTCCTATCGGGGGCAGTTTGCCTATGCAAGTACGCCTATACCTTTTTACCTCTCTATAAGGTTAGTGATGTTGAAGATAACAATATGAACAAGTAACATAAAATATCTGGTTCCTTTTTCAAATTTCCAAACAATTTTATATGAATAAAAAAGTCATATATTGTAGGTATAAATAACAAAATACTTAAATAAATAATTTGAGATTTTTTGATTTAAAAAAACTCTACTGCCAAATATTAATTGACGCGACTTTGATCAGTAACATGGTGATTGGCTATTCACAATCTCACGCTGACATTGTAGGTACCTACTCACTTGAATTGGCGCAGTTCCGTGCCAACCAGTGCGAGCTAAAGTGGGTTTACATTTTAATAGTTATGTGCCTGAATAAGAAAATGTAGTTAATTTCAGTGTCGTTTTAAAAAAATTAGCCGTAGTAAAAAAGTTACTTATTTCATTTACAAAACAATGATTTTCTTTCGAGAAATGGAAGAATTTGCAGACATTGACATGTTTTTAACGAAAAGGTTATTTTTGCAAATTTCGTACAATAATTTGAAATGGCCATGGCAAGAAGTACATTTTAATTTAAGATCGGATTGCTTTAACTGTGGAAGAATCGTTGCTTCCAACGGTCAACTTGGTCACATTGTTGCTGACATGAACACCCCTGGAAATATTACCCTTTTTCTTAGAATATCATCATTTTGGTGTACTCATTGTGAATATGCTGTGTACGAACATTTCCCCAAAGACGAATGCGAGTTTTGTGCTGGTGTCGAAGCTAAATCTACCTATCTCCCTTGAATGAAGATTTTCTTGTTTTTTTATAGCTTTACCTGCTTTGTTTTCGTCTGTAATGAAAATAGGTGCAGTATTTCCCCTCTCTTTCCCCTCTCTCTCGGACCGCACTTGTGTGCTGACGTGTCTTGGAATCCGTTTTTCGCTTTTTGTATAAAAAATAATCAAATTTTATTAAAAATAATCGTGCTAAAATAATAGGAGTGCAGCAGTGACAAGGAGTGTGTTTCCGTTGGTGCACGGTTCTAAGTTTCATCTGATATCTTTGTCTGGTTCGCACGCCGTATACATATAACGTCCCATCTCCTTCTTGCACGTGGTTGATCTCCTGCAGCTTGCCTGCGCCGTCGTCGTGTAGTCGCTGTGTACGCGCTGACTCACAAGGCCAACCCTCCTGAGCGTGTGTGCGTGCAAGCTCCGTTCTGATTGGGAACCCAAACTGCCTGCAGTTTCTGCGAGCCTGGTATTGTTATTTCGATTTACGTTGCTTATAGAAGAAAACAAGGGCACTTATTATATTAACTCTGTGGTGTGAATATATCGAATAGCACCTCTTGCGACCTGTGTTGCCCTGGTACTGTGTGTTAAAACCTGCACCAAAATTAAACGAGATATTTATTTTACCTAGATATAGATATTGCATCTATTTTCATCAGATACCTCTTGACGACCTGTGTTGCCCTGCTATTTCTGTGTGCAAATTACCTGGAAAGTTGCGTGATAGGATGACTAACGAACCAAAAGTTAACGAATTTGACCCTAACATGTCTATATGCGTGTCTGAGGACGCAAACACATCAAGGGACACAACACCTCCGGATTACGTTAATACGCGGCGTAGGGGCGCTAGTGGTGGTGAAAACATCGTCTGTAATCCCTCAGATCAGTCGCTCAATGCATTTAAGGAGGAGATGCGCCACTTCACAGCTTCGCAGAGGGAAGAGCTAAAATCTATGAATGACAGTCTAGGCGAAATTAAGCAAACCAACTACGATATACAGAGCTCTATTCAGATGCTTACGGAGCAAAATGCCGCCATAGACAAAAGAATCTCAACACTTGAGGATGATACTAAGGATAACAGAGACTACATTATTCTCTTGGAAAATAAGTTGGAAAATTATGAAATTAGCAGCAGAAAATCAAATTTTGAGATAAAGAACCTGCCCCAGCTCGAAAATGAATCTAAAGAGGCCCTAATTGAATGTACCGTCCACTTGACTAAAACCATTGGGTGTGAATTGCACAACACTGACATAAAAGACATCTACAGGATCCGTAATAGGAAATCCCAAGTGCAAAATGGCCCTCTAATTGTAGAACTGATATCCACCTTAAAAAAAGTTGAAATTCTACACAAAGTGAAACAGTTCAATATAAAAAACAAATCGAAACTGCAGGCTAAACACTTTGGCCTTAAAAAGCAAGAAGATACTCCAGATTACTTATCTGAGCATCTGACGGCCAGGGCAGCGCGTCTCTACTTCTTGGCTCGCGATCTCCAAGGGTCCAAAGGTTACAAATATTGCTGGACAAGTTATGGTAAAGTCTATGTCCGCCAAACAGACCAGTCACCGATTATTACCATAAACAATGAACCGCAAGTGCATCAACTAATGCTAAAGGAATGACTAATATTGTTCCTTGTAATTGGTCTTTTAGCACTTTGCATAACCAATTCTCATATTTTTGATTTCTCTTTTTTCTCTCCTTTTGTAAACAGTCATATTTCCCTGATCATCTCCTTTTTATTGATAAACTGTTTGTTTGCTCATGTCACTCCAAAAAATAGCTACATGTCCATCCCATTTATATACAATCATACTACATATACGCGCACTCGTTATACACCTACGCTACACTTACATCTATCCCACTCACACACACACACACAGCACACACAAATACTCCATGTCTACTAACACTACACACTCATTCACTACATACACGCTCGTTACATACAATCTCACTACCTACATTCATACGCTCTGTATATCATATCTACATTAATTGCACACTTACTAAACTAATAACACCAAGTTTACTAATGCTGAATTACCTCTTCACATTACCTAAAGTTCATACCTACATCTACAAATACCTATATTTCTTAACGCCTCGCTTAATCTTTAATTTAAATAAAGGATAGACACTCTGAATACAGTACAGGATATTGACCAGATTGAAATTGCAAAATCGTATTTATGTTATGATGTTTCTCAACTAGAGAAACAAATTCAGTTGTGTAAAAACGACCTCGCTATAATTAACCAAAATATTAGAAGCATTTATTGTAATTTTGACGATTTCATTACACACTTATCCAAATTTAAGTACCAAATCGATGTGATTGTTCTTACTGAATGCATGCTAAATCCAAACAAGCCGATACCTGTACTCCCCGACTATGAATCATATGCGACTACATATCACCTGAATCAAAATGATGGGGTTGTCATGTTTGTCAAAAAAAGTATTAAACATAAAATAAAAGAAATTAAACTTACACATGCCTCTTGCTTACAGTTAGAAATACTTAATTGTACAGTTATGGGTATATACAGATCACCTTCTAATATAAATGCAGATTTTTTTATTGACTCTCTATCAGAACACATTGAAACACTTACTGCAATAAAAAATGATATTTTAATTACAGGTGATATCAATATAAATATTATTGAGAACCCATTGGTGTCGTATTACGAAGGTAAAAATAAGGTAAATTACTTGAATATGTTGGCTTTTCATGGGATTTTAGCAGGTCACTCCCTACCAACGAGGGCCTTAAGCTGCCTTGATCATTTTATGGTCAAAATTAACACTAAAAGGCGATTAGCAAAAATTGCAGTACTTAACACCAGCACTACAGACCATGCAACTACTTTTCTCTCTTTGTCGAAGGTCAAGTACCAACGATCTATTTGTAAAACAAGACAGGTAACAAACTTTGATCAGGCCCTTGAGCAAATGAAAAATAATAATTTTGAACATTTATTATTCTGTAAAGATCCTTAGTTCGTATTTAATTACTTGATATATGGCCTAATAAAAGCAATTAAAGATAATACTGTGTGTAAGACCATTCCATCAAAATGTCGAATAATTAAACCATGGATAACCCCTGGGTTGCTGAGATGCATCAGACATCGCAATAAGTTACAATATAATTTAAGAAAGGACCCAACTAATAAAGTAAATAAATTAATATACAATAGATATAGAAATTTTTGTAATAAATTAATTAAAAAAGTAAAAAGAAAATATGATGCCGACTTAATAACTAACTCTATGCACAATAATAAACTTCTTTGGAAAAACGTAAAACAGATAACATATACAAGTAAAAATAACAATATTAATACTGAATTAGCTAATTTAGCCCAAACTGAAAAGGCTTCAGCTGAGCTCATAAACAGGCATTTTTCTAATATCGGCAAAGACCTTGCATCAAAGATTCAACTAACTAATCAGTCTTTCGATAAAAGCCATTTTGCTCTTCCATCATTGCCCAACTCTTTTGTTTTACTACCTACTGATATCGAAGAGGTCTGTACCACCTTGATGAATCTTAAGTCAGATAGTGCACCAGGTTGGGATAATATCCCTACACAATTTCTCAAACAAGCAAAAGATACCATTGTTCCTATCATAACACACGCAATGAACCTCTGTTTTGAATTTGGAGTATTTCCGCAGCCACTGAAACAATCAGTTATAACACCAGTGTATAAGGGTGGGGACAGAGATGGTATAGTAAACTACAGACCCATTTCTGTATTACCGGCTTTCTCCAAAATACTAGAGAAACTTATCAATAAGAGATTACTAGATTTCCTTGAAAAATATGCTATACTCTCTAATAATCAATTTGGCTTTCGACAAGGACGATCTACCGAAGATGCAGTTACCGCTCTTAGTAATTTTGTTGTTGACAATTTAGATAAGCAGAACAAATGCATCACAGTTTTTCTGGACCTTAAGAATGCATTTGACACCGTCTCTTTCCCTATCCTTCTACACAAGCTGGAAGCTATTGGAATTAAAGGAACTCCTCTTGCCCTCTGTTAATTGTTCCTCCTATTTAACTATTTAGTGCCCTAAAATTACCAGTTTAGATTTTATGAAATAAAAACACAATGCATGTACTAAGACATTAATCAAGTGACGTTTAATAAAGTTTTTTTTTTTTTACATAGTGGCATAGACAGACAGATGACAGACAGTATGGAAGTGGTTGCGATTAAATACATATTTCAACATCCTCCCTTTAAGCGCAAACCCATGGCTCTCGAACATTTTTGTATCTTCATCTGCGAAGTGGATTTTGTCAGAATATCAGCCACCATGCTCTCGGTACCAACATATTTAACTTCTATTTCTTTCTTACTAATTTTCTCTCGAAGAAAATGATACTTTATATCAATATGCTTGCTGCGGGCACAGTAGGATTCTGTACCTGCAAATTTAATAGCACTTTGATTGTCACAGTATATGACAGTAGGTGAAGTTCCCGCATCCCTGTGCAACTCGGACTCCAAATGTCTTAGCCACATTGCTTCTTGAGTGGCAGTTGCAAGTGACATGTACTCTGCCTCCATGGTAGATAAGGCAACAGTGCTCTGTCGTTTTGAACACCAGGAAACTGATGCACCCTGAAACATAAAGGTGTAGCCAGAGCAAGACCTCCGACTGTTAATATCTGAAGCCCAATCCGAGTCACAGTACCCAAACACCCCTTTATCTTCTTTGTTTTGGCTAAATATCAATTTATAATCCTTAGTTCCCTTTATGTAACGTAGTACTCTCTTTAGTGCTAGCCAGTGTTGCCGTTCTGGTTTGTTATTGAAGCTACTTAGTTTATTTACTATGAAGCATATATCTGGCCTAGTTCCTTGAGATAAATATAATAAGCTTCCAATACCTTCTTGATATGGTATGTCTGTTAGTATATTTTTGTAATTTTCTGTGCTGATTAATTTAATACCAGACTCACATGGCGTATAAACTGGCTTACAGTCCATCATATTAAATCTTTGGAGAATCTTTTCAATGTAGGCAGACTGATCAATGCGAATTTCATTTCTTTGTGGATTTTGTTCAATTCTCCGTCCAACAAAATGATTTACATGTCCAAGATCTTTCATATCAAATTTACTTTTTAGTTGTTGTTTCAATTTTAGGCCTATTTGTTCATTATTAAAAAACAGTAATAAATCGTCAACATAAATAAGTATAAATAGAATAACTCCATCATAAGTTTTGTAGTATATACATGGATCCAAAGATGTACTTTTCAGTCCCAATTCTTTTAATGCAGACGTAAGTTTCAGATTCCATTGTCTACTTGCCTGCTTCAGACCATAAATGGATTTATTCAACTTACATACTTCTTCTCCATGCTCATAGGAAGGTGGCTGGAGCATATATATTTCTGTGTCAATGTCACCTTGTAAGAAAGCAGTAACGGCATCCATTTGCTCGATAAATAAATTGTACTTGACAGACAGAGCCAACAAATACCTGATTGAAGTATGACGAACAACTGGAGCAAATATCTCGTTGTAATCAATTCCTTTCTTCTGGATGAACCCTTTAATGACCAGTCTTGCTTTATATCGTACCACCTCACCATCAGCATTAGTTTTCATTTTGTAGACCCATTTACACGGAATGGCTCTCTTGCCTTCTGGTAGAGTAACTAATGACCATGTGTTGTTTTTGAGGAGTGACTCATATTCATTATTCATAGCATTTCTCCACTCTTTTGCATTCAGGCCTGAAAGAGCTTCTTCAATGGTGTCTGGCTCTTTAACCAATAGAGCTATTGCTTGTTTTGACTCATTCGAGCATTCACATAAGTAGGTATTATGTTTATTGTTCCTCGGTCTGAGCACTACTTTACGCAATGATATATTACTTATATTTCTGTCTGTAGGTATGTAATCATCATCGTCATCATCATCATTGGTGTTGAAGCTATCATCATAATCAGATGATTCTTCTCTCTTTGTATTCTCATTTGGAGTCATGTTCTCTGAACTCGGAGTCTCAGATTTGACAATTGAAGATTCGCCGTGACTATCATCTGATTGCGACGAGGCCTCAGGCTCATTTTCTTGTAATTCAGAGAGTGGCACAACAACACTTTTATTTTTACATGACGTGTGCTCAAGAAATATAGCATCTCTACTTTTGTATATCTGTTTTTTAGTTCTATCATAAAATCTGTACCCTTTTGTGTACTCACAATATCCAACAAATAACATTCTAATTGCTTTAGGGTCCCATTTTTGCCTTTTCTCTTTGGGCACATGGACCATGGCATCACACCCAAAAATTCTCATATTTTTAATATTCGGCTTCTTACCCGACCACTTTTCATATGGCGTCTTGTAGTCCAGGGACTTGGTTGGTGACCGGTTAATTATATAAGCAGCTGTAGATACTGCTTCCGCCCAAAATGATTTTTCCAAACTGGAATTCAAAATCAAACATTTAGCTCTTTCTACAAGTGTGCGATTCATTCTCTCCGCTAAGCCGTTTTGCTCTGGGGTGTACGGGTTAGTAGTTTGATGTTGTATGCCAAATTTTTCTAAAAATAATCTAAATTCTTTATTTATATATTCTTTTCCGTTGTCTGATCTTAGTACTTTAATTTTTTTTTCAGTCTCATTTTCAACTAAGTTTTTAAATTGCTTAAATTTTTCTAAAGTATCAGACTTGCTTTTCATAAAGTAGACATAAACTTTTCTGCTATAGTCATCTATAAAAGTAACATAATATTTGGCACCTCCTATAGAGCTAGTCTCCATCGGACCACATAGATCAGTGTGGATTAATTGGAGAGGTTCACAGGCCCTAGTACCGGTATTTTTAAAAGGCATTCTCTTCATTTTACCTTCCATACAGGTTGTGCAAGTCTGAATTTTATTTTTTGATAGTTCTACCCCCTCAACACAATTCTCAATTTTCTGTAAATCTGTGAAGTTAAAGTGGCCCATCCTTTGATGCCACAAATTTATATCATTCTCATCTACTGTTGACAATAATGCTGATGTTTCAGAAAAATCATTCAGTACATACATGTGTTAGAAATGATACTCGATTAATACATTAAGCAACTGTTTTATTTACTGTATCACAAAGTAAATGCGCGCGTGCGTGCCCTCGCGCCAATTCCACAAACGATAATGCCGATCTCACTCACCGTTGACGGCTTCCACCCCAAATACGCGTCACATGACGTTTTATGTCACCTGTCAAGAGGGATGTGATGTGGCCATCACTCCTCTAGACTTTATACAAAATATGAATCGCTAACAGACGGCCATTCTGTTAATGGAATGTCCCCATTCCTAAAAAAAATGTCTCTCGGCCATTCTACAGTAAAGTATGACCCCATACAAAGAATTAAATTTATAACTAAACAATCAAATACCTTAATTTCTTTTAAACAACATCTCCAATAAGTAGTAATTTTATGAAGAACATTATTAGGAACATTGTAATGGTAACAAAATTACACAAATTTATCCGTTGACTAACACAATATCTAAATGTCAACATTATTAATTAAGTACATTAAATAGCCTTAAAGTATGTGTTAATACAAGATTTTATATTTTTTTGACTTAATTCATGATTTGAAGAAAAGAAAACAAAATATCTATCTAAAAAGAAAATAGAATATTTGCAAGTAAATATTTCTGGAAGCAAAATTAAAATTATCAATATAATAAATTTTCATTTTAAATAAAGTAATATTAATAACGGTACAAAAGTACAAATCAATTTGAAAATAAACATAATCCAAAACGAAATCTATACAAAATAAACATCAGAATAATACTTAACTGAAACATATTTTGTTGTTACATTCATAAACAATTTATTGATTTAAACTGTTCTAAGATCATCAAAGTAAGCATTTGTAGATTCTTCCATCATGTGAATACATCAGACTCGCCTCTTCACAAATTTGTTTGCCTGCAGAGGGACACAATCGGATTTAATTCAATATTACACAACACCACCGAGCCTCTCGTTTGCCCACCGAGGGACACGGTCTAACTCTCTAAGCCCAATCTGGCACCATCAAATTGTAGCCTACCGTTTGCCCACCGAGGGACACGGTCTGACTCTTTCAGCACAATCTTACACCACCGAGTTGTAGCCTGCCGTTTGCCCACCGAGGGACACGGTCTGACTCTTTCGGCACATTCTTGCACCACCAAGTTGTAGCCTGCCGTTTGCCCACCGAGGGACACGGTCTGACTCTTTCAGCACAATCTTGCACCACCAAGATGTAGCCTGCCGTTTGCCCACCGAGGGACCCGGTCTGACTCTTTCAGCACAATCTTGCACCACCAAGTCGTAACCTGCCGTTTGCCCACTCCAACGTCCTGTCATCACGATAGGTAGCGCGCTCGCTCCAATGCTGATCGATGGACGCACGCTCGCTCCGGGGTTTATTATTTCACATTCAGGCAGCACGCTCACTGCGGTGTCAGCAGGTAGCCATCGGCAGCACGCTCGCTCCATGGTCTGACCATAAACAACAAGAAAAATTCCAAAGCAATACCAGTTAGCTAAAGACTTAGGTATAATATTTGACGAAAAACTTACATTTAGATACCATAATGATCATGTAATTAATAGAAGCCTCAGTCTGTTGGGCTTCATCTCCAGATCCACCAAAGGTTTTAAAAAAAAGACCCGCTAGCATCATTTATCTCTACTGCACCCTCGTCAGAAGTACTCTCGAATACAACTCGGTTGTATGGTCTCCTTACTACACGGTGCACATTGACCGAATTGAAAGAGTTCAAAAACGCTGTCTAAAGTTAATTACTTTCAGGTATAAAAATTCCACAAGATCGCTTCAGACGTACGGGGACAGGTTGAACAGATTCGGTATGATCTCTTTAGAAACCCGTCGCAAGGGTAGAGACCAGATCCTGCTACATAAAATAATACACCACCAGATCGGTAGCCCTTACATCCTATCACTTTTAAATTTCAACACCAATTATCGCTCTCGACGTCCCAATACCTTCTCACTTCGGATATTCACTAACAACACATCTTTTTACAATCCAGTTGTACGGATGTGTCGCCAATATAATGAGCTCGTCGCTAAAGGTGCAGATGTGGACGTTTTAATTGTAATTTTAGGGTATACTTAAAAAATATCAACGACTACCTCCGTCGCACTTGCTAATTGTGGTTCTATTTTTCTGAGATCCATAAATATCAAAATAAATTTAAATATTACTTTGTACTTCGCTCGATATTTTTAGTCTTTCTAGGTATGCATATCTCTGGTTTGTGGTCGGAACATATAATAATACACTACAATAAGTAAAAATCGTAATGACTACAATCTGTTTTGTGTACTTAAACAAATAAACAAATAAATAAACCAGTTCATTGGCTCGTTGCCTCAATTTACGCTATCAGTAAATTAAATAACTTAAATAGTTCTACTTGTGAAAAGTACCTACTTCAAGAATCTGTTCACAACAAACTCTTCAATTTTATTACTGTTACTACTGCTCCAACAATTTTTATGAAATTTAGTATGCCGGGGGTTTCGGGGGCGATTAATCAATCTAGCTAGGTTTCATTTTTGAAAGCGTCGCTTCATCCGTGTTTTCAGGCAATGAAATATGAGTGTTTGTTTTCTACTTAAAAACAGATGGCGCTATACACAACGAGCGAAGCTCGGTGACCCAGATATTAAGGGATTATTATTGCAATTCAATAACTCGACAGAGTTGTTAAATTCTGACCGCAAACCTTTTACCACAGAATAGATAGAAGAGGCAACAACTCAGTTTAGGATGAAAACTAGTATCGCCGGGTGACTCCCGTGCACAAGACCATAGTGCACAAATACATTTACTGGCATAATGAATGTAGGTAGAACGCCGCCGTTCGGTCACTTTTCTACCCAGTCACTGTTTCAAAATTTCAGTTTTGGAAATATTGTGGGAAATACATTCGAGGTGCCAGCAAGGGGAGTTTCGGGAAAGTTAGAGTAATTGCTTCGTTGCGACCGTAATGCGCCTACACCGCCTACATGGTCGCTAGTTATCATACTATTTTCTCTGTGTCTTATGAGACTGAATAATGAAGACGTATTTTCTTTTTACTAAAATTCACCATTACGAAGAAAATAGGTCCAAAGTTACCCGTTTGCTTAAGTCTACTTTTCTACGCTTCTTTGTAAGTACTATTAGTTTCTACTAATGTTACATAACATGACTATGTTCGCGTTCTGCTAAGCGGAATGCGTTTTAGCCGTAAAACAGCTATACAAAATATCTTTGATAGTCAAGATAGATCTAACGATACTACGATTTTCGATTTTCTACGAAATCCAGTGACATGATTTATCCAAAGAGGCATCGTAGATTATGTAGTCGTTCATGTCTATAAATTTTTCACTAAGGGAGGCCCTTACAAGATACAGGGTGCTCAACAGGGCAACTACGTTATTTTGCTAGTAAATCGTAAACACACAAGGTATCATACTGATGCAATTAAGCCCTGATCAACTCTTATATTTTATATTTGGTATTATCTATTACATTATTACAAGGCTTTGTCTCATTCAGTTTATTTAACATATCTTAATGTCACTTACTGGTGTGATGTGTATCTATCTATCTTGGATAATTAACACTTTGCGAAGATAAGTTTTACTAGGGTAAGCTCAAAGTCCTTTGAATTTATTTTAGTATTGTTTACTGTCTTAAATAGTTTCTCTAAAACATTATCCCTAATATCTATGCCATGATATTCTATAAAGTTGTGGAATATGGTCGAAGATTGCTAAAGCCGATAACTTATTTTGTCATATTTCAAGGATAGGTACCTAGTTTACTAAATATTGGTTAGGACTCTCTTCGTTCTGTTTGTAATTTATTGAACACCATACTAATACCATACCATTCTTCATGATAAACAAATATTCTTCACCTTAGCGCAATACTCTAACAGAGCTGTAGTCGAAGAAGAATAGCATGGATATTAAAAGGGTGATTATTAGACAGGGGGTCTACTTGGTCCTCCACAATATTCATATTATGGGTAATTGAAGTATACGATATATATTATCAATTTACTGTTAGTTCTTGTCACTATGAGAATATACTTGGATTTATTCTGGAAATTACTGTTATAATGATTGACAAATTAATTGTTTATAAGAGTGTGCCTTCCATTGCCGACTCGGCAAAGTGATACTAACATGATATCTTTTGCATCAACACAACATTCTAATACCTTTATCACATTGAGTGAAAACGGAACACTGGGCGATTTTTTAAAAAAAAAACTGAGAGAGTTCAGACTACTCTATTAGGGAATCCACTATTATGTAGGTCCTTTTTGGTTTAAGTAATCCTCGTTGTGAATCTAAGTGGTGTACTGAAGTTATACTATATCATTATTAATATTATTACTATTTAATCCTTTATTGCACATAAAATGACAATATTTTCTTCTTTTTCTTCAATTCTGGCGAAACGCCAACGATAATACTACACTGATCCCTACTCAAACATGGTTACGGTTAATTATCTACAAAACCACCAGCTCGGAGTACAAAATAGATGAGTTCAAAATACATAGGTGACTGAAATAACGAAGATTAACTCGACACGCGTTTTTCGGTACCTACCTGCGGCTTTCAATAATCTATACTAGTACATGTACGATTATTGTAAGTTTACATTCTAAACCTCGATATTGACGTTTGGTCAATGCATTAAAACAACGAATGGATATATCATAACCTTTATTGAATGTTAGTCAATCAACGACTACATTGGTGATGACGCCCTATTCAGATCATATGAATTATAAAGGTTAAGAAACCCTGGTAGTATCTCTATTTTATACTTTATTTTAGAGATTTTTTTTTTTTCACGGGACTTATTTAGTCTTCTATGTCGTGTTTTAGTGTACTTATTCAATTTTAAACTATACCTTTCTTTAGTATTAGGTATTGTATTATTTCTCTGATTTACTAAACCATCGATTCAGTAATCACTATAAAATTACTTTCCTGCGTTATTAATTTTCTGTTTTACCTACATTTTTGCAGTTAAATAATATTGAAGTGTCTGTTTGTAATCTATCGACACTAATTAGAATCTAATTATTATCTAGATTAGAATCTGCGTGTCCGTACATGCTAATCTTCGAAACTAATGAACGGATTAACATGCGGTTTTCGCAGGTAAATCAAGCTTAGCTTGAAGCAACATAAAGGCAACACAATAAAAGAGTAGAATCTACGTGTTCGTTCACGCTAACCTTCGAAACTAATGAACGGCTTACCATGCGGTCTTCACGGGTAAATCAAGCTCAGCTTGAAGCAACATAAAGGCAACACAATAAAAGAGTAGAATCTGCGTGTCCGTTCACGCTAACCTTCGAAACTAATGAACGGATTACCACGCGGTTTCCGCAGGTAAATCAAGCTTAGCTTGAAGTAACATAAGGGATTTAATCCATTTAAATGGGCGTCAAGAAAAGGAATCTTTTTACAAAACGAGTTTCGCACAAGTGAAACCGGACACAGTTAGTGTCAAACAGCTTTATACCAGATGCATGATGTATTATGGTCATTACGTTTTACTAGAAGATGATTTTTAAATCTTTGTGCTCCGAATAATCTTTGAGGCAGGTACACCGAAGCAAGTTCAAACATTTGTTACAGGTGGATAGCTGATGTTATAAGGTAACTTTATGTTACAATTGGCCCACGATAACCAACACAATTAAGTTATTGATACAAGACGCTTTATCAAGAGTTATAGAATGTTTTTCAATTATGTGTTTACCTTATTACATTGTTCAAATACCATCAAAATATTAAACACAAAAGAATTGCTACAAAAAAAATGCTACAATTTTAAGATACAATTTACTCAAACTTTCGCCAGTTTAGGTAACGCACCATTGCTTATCTATGGCCTATACTTATTGTAACTGTTATAATATTTTGTATTCTAATGTAATTATTTTTATAAATTTCAAACTGTATATTCTGATTTGTATTTTCATTATGGTTTTGACGGACTTCTATTCTAGATTTAGAACCATACACATCAAAACTGTCGTCCCTAAATAAATATATTTTGTAGGGTTTTCCTCAAATTAACGTGGGTGAAACCGCGGAGTATCTCAAAGCTTTGATGATTTTCTTTTGAATTTACCTAGTTTTGCTTGCTAGTCTCATTTTTTTTACTGCTATTTTTGAAAGTCTTGCTACATCTCCTAGGGATAAAACTCAAGCCCCTACTACGGTGTTACAACCCTAGTCACTAAGCGATATTTGCTACTGATTGACTCTTTACTAAGCTGTTTAGGTAGCTGCACGTTTTCAAAATTTGGCTAGTTTTGAAGTTGAAAGAATTACCAAATTTCTTTTTCTAATTAAGGTTAACCACAGCTAAAGTTAGATCTCGACTTCAGATAGAAGCAATCCCCTCATACAAGAAACTTAGGAAAGGCACTGTAATAAATTATGAGTGAATACTTCGGTCACAAAATTGATGTTCTATTTTTTTTTTTTTTTTTATTTGAAGGTAGTCACTAATATTAGTCTTTTATCATAAGAAAAATCATAAGAGATTATTTCTAAAGCACAGGTAGGTACAATATTATTACCCACTAGACTGTAAGATTAGATAATTCTTTAATCAAAATAACATTACTGCATCCACAGATTTATACTAAATGATTCAATGAAGCTTTGTCTGTTTGCATGATTATTAGATACTTCATTCAAATAGTAGGTAGGCATGCTAACTAACTTGATATCAGAGCTGGGAACTATTAACTTGCATAGGAGATCCTATGAGACAAAAGAAAAACTATGCAACTCAGCTAACTTTCGTGTTGTTCATGGATCAATTGAACTAATTAATTAATTGGTCCATGGTGTTGTTACACCTTTCGTGATAAACATTAGTTACTTTTTTTTTCTTTTTTACACACCTACCTAGGTGGGTAAACTTGCACCATGGCTTTCAGAAAAGGGAAAATTACAACCTTTATATCAGTAAACACTGCTATGTGGGTAGATATAAATTTTAACTATATAATGTCTGAAACTTATTTTGTATGACAACTAAAAGAAGAAATAAACCAGCCTTTACGTATTCTGTAAATACCGTTATATGTATATCAATATATTAAACTATGCATAATGTTGCGTGTTGTATGCTAAACAAAGACTCATCCAGCGTTCACATATTCAGTAGATACCGCTGTATCTTCTCGCTTTCAGCATTAAACGAAGACACTAGGTAAGTACATACCAGATTGAACTTGGTTTTCTGGTCTTATGTTTCGTCGTCAGGCCGCACCTTGAGAATATGCACAGGGCAGCACCGTCGCTTACCCGGTCTGCGCCTGGCGCCTGGTGTGATGCACCGGAGCGCCTTAGTCCTGGCCATGGGTGTTTGGTTTCTTTACCGCACTTCTGAACTGTTAGAAATGATACTCGATTAATACATTAAGCAACTGTTTTATTTACTGTATCACAAAGTAAATGCGCGCGTGCGTGCCCTCGCGCCAATTCCACAAACGATAATGCCGATCTCACTCACCGTTGACGGCTTCCACCCCAAATACGCGTCACATGACGTTTTATGTCACCTGTCAAGAGGGATGTGATGTGGCCATCACTCCTCTAGACTTTATACAAAATATGAATCGCTAACACATGTTATTATGATGTAAGGCGTTCAAAATTAATTTATTATCTTGGTAAATTTTACAGCAGTTCTTTTCAAAAGTAACTTCACAGCCATTTTTTGTCATTTGACTGACAGAAAGTAAATTAGTTGTTAAAGAGGGTACATACAGCACATTTCTAACATGTATTGTCTGAGGTCTGCCTTCGGAGTCTCTTATTTGTAAATTCACATTACCACATCCTGCCACTGCCACAGTCTTGTCATCTGCCACTTTTATATTATTTACTGTTGTTGGAGAAACATCGTACATCCATTTTCTCTCTCTGCACATATGCTGCGAGGCTCCAGAGTCGATGTACCATCTGGTTTTATCCCATGTTTCTGCAACTGAAAAAGCAGCGTAATATCCATTATTTTTTGAATTATTATTATCTGATTGTAGGTTCTTTTTCTGAAGAAAGTAGCAGTTTTTACTGAAATGACCAAATTTATTACAATTGTAACAGCGTGGGCCTTTCTTTTGGTAATTATCAGGTGAATTTCTATGAGACTTTGACATATTTTGAGATTTATTGGATTTAATATAGTAGGCTGAAGAATCTGTCACTTTTACATCCTGTAACAGCTTTGTTTTTACAAAATCGGCAGTAATTGACACACCAGAGCTTTCAATAGCCATTATCATCGGTTTGTAGACATCGGGGAGACCGGCGAGCAGCAAAGTACCGAGCCACTCGTCTCCTACTACAAAATTAATATTTCTAAGCTTATGAGCTGTTGTCATTACTTTGTTAATGTAATCCTCAACACCGGAGCTGTTATCCAAAGTGGTTGAAATCAGATCACGCAGCAAACCTACTTTTCTACCGAGCCCGGAGTCATCAAATACCTTCTCTAACTTTGACCATACCTGTTTTGCAGTAGTCGCCTCCTGCACATGGACATAGTTAATCGGATCGATTAGAAGTATTATTATTATCTTGCTTGCTTTAGATCCTCATGCTCTAAGTAATTTTTGACGGCAAATTTCCATGTGGGGTAATTTTCTCTGCCCATCAGCTTCTCAATTGTGCCCATAGATATTTGTGAAGCCATATTTTGTTTATATTGAGCTGAAAAAGCTGAAAAATAGAATTCCCACGCGGCGTCGTAGAACTTTTTGAGGTTAAGTTAATTTTATCCAACTGAATCTCGGAACTGTTTCGGTAGAATACTAATTTTATTATTTGAGGAGCAATAATTGCCCATAACCTGTTAATTGTTCCTCCTATTTAACTATTTAGTGCCCTAAAATTACCAGTTTAGATTTTATGAAATAAAAACACAATGCATGTACTAAGACATTAACCAAGTGACGTTTAATAAAGTTTTTTTTTTTCACATAGTGGCATAGACAGACAGATGACAGACAGTATGGAAGTGGTTGCGATTAAATACATATTTCAACACCCTCTTTAAAGATTATCTTTTTAATAGGAGACAAAAAGTTAAACTCATAAACCACACCAGTGAGTACGAAGAGGTGATGTTCGGAGTACCGCAGGGTAGCATTCTTGGGCCGACACTATTCTTAATATATATAAACGACTTATGTAATCTGCAGCTCAAGAATGCTCAAATATTTACCTACGCGGATGATACTGCCGTCGTGTTCACTGGTGATACTTGGGATACGGTGATAAGGGAGTCTGAACGAGGTCTTAGGAGTATCTGCCAGTGGTTATCACTAAACGTTCTTACCTTAAATACAAATAAAACTAATTTCATGTGCTTTAGCATCCGTAATGACACCCAACCTGGGCCAAATTGCAAGCTGCAAATTCACGCTTGTGATGGGGACTCTTTGGCGGATACCTGTAACTGTCCATTTATTCAGAAAGTGGAACAGACAAAATATCTTGGGGTTTTACTGGATTTCCGCCTTTCGTGGCACCCTCACCTCGACTACATGATGCAACGAGTAAGAAAATTGACCTGGGTTTTTAAAACTCTACGGCACGTGGTACCTGCCATGTCTCACTCTGAAATAGACCCTAAAATGCCCCATAACGACCTCCTAAGGACTATATATACAGGCTGTTGTTTTGGTCAACAACGCCCGTCACAGAGGTGGTTGTACTAACGATACTGATGTCAAAAAAAATATAAAAAAAAATAATTATTTTTTCAAGGAAAATCCGAAAAAATTATTTATTTTGTTTATACAAGCGGGCGAGCCTACGCTACCGGTCGTTGACCGCGCGGCGCGGCGCGCATCATATGGCATGCAATAGTACCTACGTACATAGTACCTACATACACCCCGCCTCGGTGGGAACGCGGGCGAATGCGGCGGGGCGGCCGGGCGGCGGGGGCCGGGGGGCGCGGCGATGTGCCACCCCCGCCCGCCGGCGCTAGCGCCAGCGGCCAGCGCCAGGCGCCAGCCAGTCTGCCTCCCACAGCCGCGGCTATTGCGCGTGCGTTGTTTCTGTGCTAAAATGGCTCGGTCGTTCGCAGGATTAACCAATAGTGAAATTTATTGAGTATTTAGTAATAGCGAAGATGAAGCGAATAGTGTAGCCGAGTGGAGTGCGACGTTTTCAACTCGTCCAAGTTTAACTCGTTACACCATAAGGACTGTTGTTTTTAGTCTCAGGGAATGGGTAACATTCGCTACACCTCGTCACACAACAGGTACCTAGAGGTCAATCTGGGCTCCCTGTTAATGTTCAAGATGCAGTCCTTGAATACCTACTTTCGTGCGCAGCCGCGCGCGAATACCTACCTACCTGGGATGCTGGGCGAAGCTTTGGCATTGACCATTTAACATCGGAGTTTGGTGATCGTTGGATAGGAAGAGGTGGACCCATACCGTGGCCACCACGTTCACCCGATCTAACTCAATTGGACTTTTATTTGTGGGGTGACGTAAAGTGGTACGCATGACGAATACGCCGACACATTAAAACAAGAGATACTGAATGCTTTAGAAGTAATTACGAACAATTAAACTGTTTTATCGCGATTAAAAGACAATTTGCGATGTCGTGCTTCTGTGTGCATCGCGTAACGCGGTAGACACTGAACAGATAAACCGTTAACGTAAAATCAGTGTAAATAAAAAAAACTTTTAGAAGACTTCGTGTTATGTGTAATCAATAATTTGTAAATCACGTTTAATGATTGTAAATAAGTTCGTTCACCTTTTTAAATACGCCAAAGGTACTTAATAACAGCGCCATAGAACTTTAATGGATAAAAATGTCATTTCTAATTTAATAATTTCTAAATTATTCAGTTCCTTTGCCGGTCCTAAGCCCAGTAAAGTATGGAGGGAAAGAGAGTCTAAAATGTTTTGTTTACTTACCGTGATCTAAATAGGTAAAACGTTTGTGCAAAAGTAGGTACCTACCTAGGTAGTAGGTAGGTAGTAGGTAGGTAGGTACCGACGACGACGAGACGCGCGATGTAGCTGCTCGTAGCGCGTAGAATCTATGATGTCGTAGCTCTAGTCTACGCGCTAAGGCTTTACCAATTACCATTTAATGTAAACATTTTTAGATATCTTGTGCAGAGATTTTCTTTTAAATAATGTTCCGAATTATAAAAAATATATTTTTTTTATATTTTTTTTAGAACCCATATTAGTTATATTACTACCTCCGTTACGCGCGTTGCTGACCAAAACAACATATTGTATATATCGTTGGTACAGTCAGTACTGGCGTACTGCATATCAGTCTGGGGTGGCGCCACGAAGGTAAAATTCCTTGAGCTGGAGCGATCACAACGAAGTCTACTAAAAACTATGTATTTCAAAAAACGAAGATTCCCCACAGATAGTTTATATAAGATAGCAAATGTGCCGTCGCTAAGGAAATTGTATATAACAAATGCAGTTATAAGAAAACATAAATCTATACCGTATGTCCCTGGGATAATTAGTAAAAGACGCAAGGACATAGTCGCTAATGTACCGATGGTAAAAACTACTTTTGCCGACAGACAGTTCACCAAGCGCGCAGCCAAACTTTACAACACTATCAATAAAGAGCTACACATATACTCGAAACCATCTTACGAATGTAAAAAGTTACTAATCAAGTGGCTGGAACCAAAATCCGCCGAGCAAATTGAGGAGCTGGTGAGCAGCTGGTAGTGCATGCACTAGCTTGTTACTGATCCCAAGATGCTGAACATCATAGGGCTGGCTTCTCTTCAGCTCCTCACTTAAACTTACTCTCTTCTCGTAAAATGGGTAAGTGTCCGTTTTTCTGGCAACAGCTTTCAATCCTATATCTAAACCTAAACGCATACGTTATACACAGTGTATCATACACATGCAAATCTTGCATATTGCAAGTTATACATAATACACTCATAATATAATATAACATAATCATAATACCCACACACGCAATCTCACACACCCACGCACTCACCCACTCGACACACTCACCCTTCCGCACGACACACACACACACACACCCACCCTCACACACCCATATACACACGCACACTCGCACAATACCCTACCCTCATATTAAATAACTATGTTATCCCATACACTCCCACCTCGTCTCCCTATTCCCCCCATCCCCTTCTTCCCTCCTTGTCTACTTGTTCTGTACTCCTAGCGTAAATTCAGTAAATTGCCCAAGTTTCCCTCTCTTAAGTTAAGTTAGAAATTACTAAATTCTTTATGATGATATCCTGGTCTTGCATTGTTACCTACTACTAAGATTGGAAGAGCGGTGACTCCCAACACGGGCGCAAGCCTACTGGGAGCTCCTGCCACTAGTATTTAAGCAAGCATGTAAGAACAAATAAATAAAAATAAAAAAAAAAAATAAAAAATGCCTATGGAGTCCAGATTAACTGAAAATGTACATTTTGAAAGAACTTTGACGTCCGTATACGAACATATAGCTTAATTGATGCTATATTGTTACATTTCATGATATTTGTTTCTAGAGAAGAGAGTGCATTTTAGACTATTTTAGGGGATGATGATGTAAATAAAGGTATGACTATGTTTATTCAGACAGGTACATAATACGGATGCCAAATTAGCTTTTAACGTACGCGTTTCACGGAATTTCACGTCCTTATATTGTGAACAGATAGGTAGCTAATTTGATTCTATTATTCTTCAGGCTTTGTCCGAAGGGATTCCTTAAATAACACTTGTAGTACCGCGTAGTGGTTCGCCGTTCATGCACTAAATTTGAGGGTAGGAATACTAGAAGCAAAAGAAAATATCAATCTTTCCTTATAAATAGACCTACCAACCCGCTCGTGTCATTCGCTTTTTAGTGCTCGCCGCGAACGCACGTCTCGTGTCTTCCACTCGTTTCTACATTACGTCAAAACATTACGTTTATATCTAATAATATTATAATCTTGCAAAACGCAAGACCGACGATTACGAAAAATTATATAAAATTGGAGAAGAAAGTGAAACGACGCGCGACGATGTCGCAGCCGGAGTTGATCCTCGGATGGTGTTGGTTATGAAGGTTAGTAAAAATAGTGATTCAAATTTTGTCCTACACTTCATAAATAACAACAATTGAGCAATGAGCATAATTAATGACCATACATTTTCTAAGGGTTTGCGTTCTTCTCTTTGGAGTTGTTACTACCCTGGTTTTTTGGTTATGAAAAAATGTACCTACCTGGTTTTGTATTCTTAACCAAATAATCAAGTTTTTATGCTTATATACCTACCAACAATCCCTACAACTTTTTACAATGAGTAAACAGCTATTCTATACGAACAGTTATTCTAACTGGGTTTGCGTACCTTTCTTTGGATCTGTACTACCCGTAAAGTTAGTCTTTTTTACCAGTGTTCAGATATCTCCTTTTTATTGTGTTCATCTACGATTCTTACTGATTTGCGTACTTTTCTTTGGATCTGTACTATCCGTGAAGTTATTGTTATACGAGAGCTCACATATTTCCTTTTTATTGTATTTACCTACGGTTCTAACTGTGGGTTTGCGTACTTTTCTTTGGATCTGTACTACCCGTAAAGTTAGTATTATACCAGAGTTCACATATTTCCTTTTTTAATTGCATTAACCTATGATTTTGGGCTTGCGTATTTTTCTTTGGATCAGTACTACCCGTAAAGTTAATGTTATACCAACATATTTCCTTTTTATTGTATTTATCTACGATTCTAACTGTGGGTTTGCGTACTTTTCTTTGGATCTGTACTGCCCGTAAAGTTAGCACTATACCGGAGTTCACATATTTCCTTTTTTAATTGTATTTGCCTACAATTCTAACCGGGTTTGCGTATTTTTCTTTGGATCTGTACTACCCGTAAAGTTAGTGTTATATCAGAGTTCACATAGTTCCTTTTTCATTGTATTTACCTACAATTATAACTGGGTTTGCGTATTTTTCTTTGGATCTGTACTACCCGTAAAGTTAGTGTTATATCAGAGTTCACATAGTTCCTTTTTCATTGTATTTACCTACAATTATAACTGGGTTTGCGTATTTTTCTTTGGATCTGTACTACCCGTAAAGTTAGTAATATACCAGAGTTCACATATTTACTTTTTAATTGTATTTACCTACAATTCTAACTGGGTTTGCGTATTTTTCTTTGGATCTGTACTACCCGTAAAGTTAGTAATATACCAGAGTTTACATATTTCCTTTTAAATTTTATTTACCTACGATTCTATAACCGGGTCTGCGTACTTTTCTTTGGATCTGTACTACCCGTAAAGTTTGTATCATTCAAGAGTTCACATATTTCCTTTTTAATTGCAAGTAATAAAGCCAGTATATAATTATATATCCCAGGGCTTGCGTACTTTTCTATGGAACTGTACTACCCGCTAAATAAAAATTGTCAATTGTGGTTTGCGTACTTTTCTGTGGAAATGTACTTAATACCCGGTAAATAAAAACTCTGTCAATTATGATTTGCGTACTTTTCTATGGAACTGTACTACCTACTCACTAAATATAAATTATATCGATTACGGTTTGCGTATCTTTCTTTGGAACTGTACTGCCTGCCCGTGCTTTGTTATAGTTTTGCAAACAATACTGTGGTCTGTTTCTTAAGTAATAGCGAAAAATTGCCTATCTTAGAACCAGAATATTCAACATGCAGTTGGGTCATGAATTTGCTGAAAATACATATTGCTGTCTTTAGTAGCTACTATGTGTCAACCATTGATATACCACACCAGTCTAGTAGTAAATCAATGGTGCCAACCAAACAAATGGATGGACAGTTTATATCTAGAGTATTTCTTGTACCCAAGCCAAATGGCAAATTCCGCTGTATTTTAAACCTAAAATATATTTTTTTTTTTACAATTTTATAACAGCTGATTATTTTAAAATTGAAGACTTAAGTACAGTGTTATAACTAATAACACGTGATTATTTTATTACAAAGATAGCTCTAAAGGACGCTCATTATTTTATTACCCAATGGTTAACTGTCGAGAATGCCGCAAGGCATTAAGTTCGCCATTTGTGCTATTATGTGCAAAAAGAATAAATAAATAAATAAAATGGATCCCAATTCAAGGAAATAATTAAGGTTCCAATTTGAAGTACAATTGTATGAATTTAACGTGTTACCATTTGGCTTGAGTACCGCACCGTACATTCACCAAAGTAATGAAACCAATAGTCCGTTTTTTACGCCAAGCCCGCCATAAATCGACCAATTATAATTGATCAGTCGGTTTAATTATAAAAAGTCATCTAAATAATTATTTAGATGACTGTTAGTTGTTGGAGCAGTCTTACGAGCAATACTTATAAAATACAGGCAGACTAGAAATTTAATTTCTTTTCTTGGTTTTCTAATAAATGAGCATTAAGTACGTTGTAGTACAATAAAGTTCTTTAAATAATAAATACGAGTTTCGATGATACCAAGCAAGACTTGTACCTAGGTACATTCTTGGGTTTCATATTAGATTCGAGAAAATTCCAGATCACGTTACCATCAGATAAAATTGAACGCGTTATACATGAAATTCAAAAGGTTTTTACACTTAGAAGTTAGATTCACTGAGTTACTAGTTTCTACCTGCCCAGCTGTCGAATACAGCTGGCTATAAACAAAAAAAAAAAAAAAAATATAAAATAAATAATTTGATAGGATTAAACTTTTGTGTTTACAACCTGACGATAACTATGAAAAGTATAAACGCAATGGCATGACAAACCGATTTAAAACGCAATACAAAAACCTTCTTGTAGTATCAAATAAGATACACAATACACATGATCTAGAAATGTTCTCAGATGCCTCAACTACGGGGTGGGAGCCTGCATGCGATGATGAAAAGGCCAGCGGGTTGTGTAAAACTCAAGAACAAGCTCAACACATCAACTATTTAGAAATTAAGGCTGCTTATTTTGGTCTAAAAGTTTTTGTTAGGAATTCAAACTATTGTCAAATATTAATTTGTGTTGACAACACGACGGCCATCTCGTATTCATTTCATTTCCATTTCAGCCGTATGGGAGGTATCTAATCCCCTTACCTCACAGACATTACCAAACGACTATGGCAATGGTGTGAATGTCGTAAATTGTAGGTATGTTATAACGGCTTATATAAGTTCGTCAGATAACACGACTGCAGATGCAGAATCGAGGCGAATACGTACTGATATTTAATGGGAATTGAGTTATCAAGAATTTGTATTGTCGTTTGGTACATTTGAAATAATTTCTTTTTTGGCAGTCACATAAATGATAAATACCTATGTCAAATAAGTTTCCTGGCATGGAAACCCAGACGCAATGACTATATTTACGCGTATACAATTTCCAGGGCCGATTGCTATTTTTCTACGCGTTCCCTCCGTTCTTTATAATTTTAAAGCTGCTAAGAAAAATCTCTGATAAAGCTAGAGGCATTGTTATTGTGCTCCTATTGCCAACACAGGCCTGGTATCCTCTACTCTCTAGAAGTATCTTCATGTATGATTTCATAGAATTCAATTCAAATAAAACTCAATAAAAGTAAAACCCCCAAACGTTGGTACAACACCAATTTTTTGGCACGCTGCAGTTTTTAATTTTTTAACAAAAATAAGCTTATCACAAAGTAACATTTTAACAAAAAATTAATAAAAATAAAATAAAATAAATTATCTACTATGCTACCGGCAACTAGTATTCGGAACCATACGATGATTATCGTAAATTATACGATTTTTTTGTGCTTACGTACGATGTGCAATGACACGTACGTCGTACCATCTTGATGTAAAATTTGATATTTTTTTATACTCATACGCTAATGCTAATACATCAGCATTCAGCGCTAATGCTAATGAGTTTGTTTATTTTTATTCATAACGACGCTTTAAGCTTTAATTTCTTAGGTAATACCGGTAATTCAACATACTGTATGCCTTCTCATTGATTAGCATCTACCAATGAACAAATAAGGCGATGATAAGTTCAATATTCGATTCGATTTTGATTAATTTCGCACTTTATACGTTCGTTATATTTGTGTGTGGAAATGTTGGCGGTAAAGCAGCTAGTTATTCAGGGGTGTGAAAAATAATTTTCATATTAATAGTTTTTTTTTATGACTTATTTTTAATAACTATAGGGTACTACTACTTGCGTACATATCAATATTACGCTATTTAAGAGACAAAACTAGAATGTCTAAATAGACATTAATCTAATAATTAGGTACCATAATTTATCTATATGTTGAGGTAAAATTTTTACGTACCAATGAACGAACAAGGGAATGTTATAGGTAAGGTGTTCGTTTTTCGAACATTCTGCACTATATAATAATAGGTGTGTCGAAATATTTAGCCTATTTACGATAATTATACGTCCCTGATACGATAATAAGCTGTCTCCAGGTTGCCAACACCGGACACAATAAACTCATTTGACAAGTCCGGAGTTATGTGAAAAAAGTTTAAAATTCTGTTTTTCTTTGCTGAGCAGTCGCAACACACGCTTAGCCTGGTGGCAAGGATCTATAAGAACGACGATGGTTAAAGAGAAGTATCCCCCATCTGCCATTTATGCCATTTATTATCAGAAAGTTCTCCTTAGCAGTATCTTGTTTATTTAAATGTTGGTTTCAACCTTCAATGGTGTACACTAAAACGATTAAGTATAATGATTAATACCGTGATTAGTACTGCCTAATTACTGTTGATTAGTGGTATTGTTACCACTGTTGATTAATAAAACAAAATATTTTACACAGAATCTCTAAAAGTCTACAAGTGTTATTTAAGGAATCCCTTCGGACAAAGCCTGAAGAATAATTGATGATTAAACGAACTTACCTTAAGTGAAGTTCTATCATAATTATTTGAAGGCTTTGTCCGAAGGGATTCACAACCCACCCTCCCGGCTCTACGAGCTTTACGAGCCCCAATTTCTGGGTAAAATATTTTCAGTTTTGTTGCATCTCTAAACTAAATGACACGAGCGGGTTGGTAGGTCTATTTATAAGGAAAGATTGATATTTTCTTTTGCTTCTAGTATTCCTACCCTCAAATTTAGTGCATGAACGGCGAACCACTACGCGGTACTACAAGTGTTATTTAAGGAATCCCTTCGGACAAAGCCTTCAAATAATTATGATAGAACTTCACTTAAGGTAAGTTCGTTTAATCATCAATTATATTACATCTAATGTTAATTTTCTTAAGCAATTTTTTTATGAAGATAATATTATGTTCATATACGGACGCCAGGTTCACTCGCGACGTACGTGTTGTATAGAATTTGGCGTTCGTATATAAACACATCGCTAATATGATTCTATAATATTACATTGAATGTAACTTTTCGTTAAGGTGGGTCTAAAGGTCTAGTTTTCATACAAACTGCCGTAGCTATATTAAAGGCATTCCGCCTGTTTTTATTTATTAGACTTCATTTAATAAAATACTACTACTTGTTACGATAACGCACAGTCCAAAATCTTTGCATATAGTGAAGAAACAACATAATTACAATCATTTCAAAATGAATTAAATTTCGGTCGAACCTTTGCTTGTGTGAGAGAACGAATACACTATAAGTGTACGAAAATGGCGGCCCGGTCTATAAACAGCTGTAGTTTGGCTGTAGAGTGTAGACTGACAAGTCCTCCGAATGCAGTAGTTTGTAGTGAATTCCAAAAAGATCACAAGGTGGCGCGGCGTTGAGCCGTGAGTTTTGACAATTTTACCTACCAAGATAATTTAGAATTGTATTTGAAAATATACCTATTACTGATGTAGTAGGTAGTAGGTACCTATTAGTAGCCGAAGCGAATATAAATAACTTGTGGAAAGTTGGAAAAGACGTTTTGGTTCTGCGTCACGTACAATTAGGTATAACTTACGGATACAAGTATTTTACATTATTGTGTTGAATAAATTCTTGCTATCTCTTTCTTGTTTTCACGATGAGTAAAAGAGAGAGACCATATTTTCGAAAGGTTGTATCTCACCTCGGCCCGGGGTGATAAAATTCAGCGTTTATCTCCAAATTATCCGATGCAATCATGCAATGAAAATAGTATATTTCATTATAAGTGCGGAAAGCCTGTCATTGCAAAGAGTTCCGACATATGTCTACCCGAGCCGAGGCGCAGCCGAAGGTGAGGGTTGACAGTCGGAACTAGTTGCAATGACGGTTCCGCACGTGTACTGAACAACTATTTTTAATACAGTTGCGAAAAAAATGAAGAAATTTAATAAAATATCAAAAACACAACAAACTCAACTAAGTTCCAACTGTGATCAAGAGATGGCGCTAGTCGTATTAGTAATGCGAAACGTACGTTTCGCAATGCAAAAAAGTGTGTCAAAGTCGTGTCGCCATTTGACAGTTAGCAAAGAGAACGCACGAGTTCGGGAAAGGTAAACAAAAAGCTCGAGTATGTAATAGCCCACATCCCGAACGCTAAACGTCCCTGCAATACGCCACTTTTTGAGCAACTGTATTAAAAAAATATTTTTATTGTGTCTTATGTGACCACGTGATGCAATTTTTTCATACCTTCAATTTTTTTTTGTAAAGCTTATATCTCGGAACTACAAGTTACAGACCCATCGTGTGGGTACTCAAACGTCATGTTTTCGTGATATCTATGTGATCACGTGGTCAAATTTCAAATAACCTATATCTCGGAAACTACAAGTTATAGACCAATCGTGTTGGTACTCAAACTTCATGTTTTCGTGATATCTATGTGATCACGTGATCAAATCTTCGATAGCCTGTATCTCGGAAACTACAAGTTACAGACCCATCGTGTTGGTACTCAAACTTCATGTTTTCGTCATATCTATGTGATCACGTGGTCAAATTTTCGATAGCCTGTATCTCGGAATCTACAAGTTACAGACCCATCGTGTTGGTACTCAAACTTCATGTTTTCGTGATATCTATGTGATGACGTGGTCAAATTACCGATAGCCTATATCTCGGAAACTACAAGTTACAGACCCATCGTGTTGGTACTCGAACTTCATGTTTTCGTGATATCTATGTGATCACGTGGTCAAATTACCGATAGCCTATATCTCGGAAACTACAAGTTACAGACCCATCGTGTTGGTACTCAAACTTCATGTTTTCGTGATATCTATGTGATCACGTGATCAAATCTTCGATAGCCTGTATCTCGGAAACTACAAGTTACAGACCCATCGTGTTGGTACTCAAACTTCATGTTTTCGTCATATCTATGTGATCACGTGATCAAATCTTCGATAGCCTGTATCTCGGAAACTACAAGTTACAGACCCATCGTGTTGGTACTCAAACTTCATGTTTTCGTCATATCTATGTGATCACGTGGTCAAATTTTCGATAGCCTGTATCTCGGAATCTACAAGTTACAGACCCATCGTGTTGGTACTCAAACTTCATGTTTTCGTGATATCTATGTGATGACGTGGTCAAATTACCGATAGCCTATATCTCGGAAACTACAAGTTACAGACCCATCGTGTTGGTACTCGAACTTCATGTTTTCGTGATATCTATGTGATCACGTGGTCAAATTACCGATAGCCTATATCTCGGAAACTACAAGTTACAGACCCATCGTGTGGGTACTCAAACGTCATGTTTTCGTGATATCTATGTGATCACGTGGTCAAATTTCAAATAACCTATATCTCGGAAACTACAAGTTATAGACCAATCGTGTTGGTACTCAAACTTCATGTTTTCGTGATATCTATGTGATCACGTGATCAAATCTTCGATAGCCTGTATCTCGGAAACTACAAGTTACAGACCCATCGTGTTGGTACTCAAACTTCATGTTTTCGTCATATCTATGTGATCACGTGGTCAAATTTTCGATAGCCTGTATCTCGGAATCTACAAGTTACAGACCCATCGTGTTGGTACTCAAACTTCATGTTTTCGTGATATCTATGTGATGACGTGGTCAAATTACCGATAGCCTATATCTCGGAAACTACAAGTTACAGACCCATCGTGTTGGTACTCGAACTTCATGTTTTCGTGATATCTATGTGATCACGTGGTCAAATTACCGATAGCCTATATCTCGGAAACTACAAGTTACAGACCCATCGTGTTGGTACTCAAACTTCATGTTTTCGTGATATCTATGTGATCACGTGATCAAATCTTCGATAGCCTGTATCTCGGAAACTACAAGTTACAGACCCATCGTGTTGGTACTCAAACTTCATGTTTTCGTCATATCTATGTGATCACGTGATCAAATCTTCGATAGCCTGTATCTCGGAAACTACAAGTTACAGACCCATCGTGTTGGTACTCAAACTTCATGTTTTCGTCATATCTATGTGATCACGTGGTCAAATTTTCGATAGCCTGTATCTCGGAATCTACAAGTTACAGACCCATCGTGTTGGTACTCAAACTTCATGTTTTCGTGATATCTATGTGATGACGTGGTCAAATTACCGATAGCCTATATCTCGGAAACTACAAGTTACAGACCCATCGTGTTGGTACTCGAACTTCATGTTTTCGTGATATCTATGTGATCACGTGGTCAAATTACCGATAGCCTATATCTCGGAAACTACAAGTTACAGACCCATCGTGTTGGTACTCAAACTTCATGTTTTCGTGATATCTATGTGATCACGTGATCAAATCTTCGATAGCCTGTATCTCGGAAACTACAAGTTACAGACCCATCGTGTTGGTACTCAAACTTCATGTTTTCGTGATATCTATGTGATCACGTGGTCAAATTTCAAATAACCTATATCTCGGAATCTACAAGTTACAGACCCATCGTGTTGGTACTCAAACTTCATGTTTTCGTCATATCTATGTGATCACGTGGTCAAATTTTCGATAGCCTGTATCTCGGAATCTACAAGTTACAGACCCATCGTGTTGGTACTCAAACTTCATGTTTTCGTGATATCTATGTGATGACGTGGTCAAATTACCGATAGCCTATATCTCGGAAACTACAAGTTACAGACCCATCGTATTGGTACTCAAACTTCATGTTTTCGTGATATCTATGTGATGACGTGGTCAAATTTTCAACAAGCTTTATCTCGGAAACTACAAGTTACAGACCCATCGTGTTGGTACTCAAACTTCATGTTTTCGTGATATCTATGTGATCACGTGGTCAAATTTTCAACAGCCTATATCTCGGAAACTACAAGTTACAGACCCATCGTGTTGGTACTCAAACTTCATGTTTTGGTGATATCTATGTGATGACGTGGTCAAATTTTCGATAGCCTGTATCTCGGAAACTACAAGTTACAGACCCATCGTGTTGGTACTCAAACTTCCTGTTTTCGTGATATCTATGTGATCACGTGATCAAATTTTCGATAGCCTATATCTCGGAAACTACAAGTTACAGACCCATTGTGTTGGTACTCAAACTTCATGTTTTCGTGATATCTATGTGATCACGTAGTCAAATTTTCAACAGCCGATATCTCGGAAACTACAAGTTACAGACCCATCGTGTTGGCACTCAAACTTCATGTTTTCGTGATATCTATGTGATCACGTGGTCAAATTTTCAACAGACTATATCTCGGAAACAACAAGTTACAGACCCATCATGTTGGTACTCAAACTTCATGTTTTCGTGATATCTATGTGATGACGTGGTCAAATTTTCAACAAGCTTTATCTCGGAAACTACAAGTTACAGACCCATCGTGTTGGTACTCAAACTTCATGTTTTCGTGATATCTATGTGATCACGTGATCAAATTTTCGATAGCCTATATCTCGGAAACTACAAGTTACAGACTCATCGTGTTGGTACTCAAACTTCATGTTTTCGTGATATCTATGTGATCACGTGGTCAAATTTTCAACAGCCTATATCTCGGAAACTACAAGTTACAGACCCATCGTGTTGTACTCAAACTTCATGTTTTGATGATATCTATGTGATGACGTGATCAAATTTTCGATAGCCTGTATCTCGGAAACTACAAGTTACATACCCATCGTGTTGGTACTCAAACTTCATGTTTTCGTGATATCTATGTGATGACGTGGTCAAATTTTCGATAGCCTGTATTTCGGAAACTACAAGTTACAGACCCATCGTGTTGGTACTCAAACTTCATGTTTTCGTGATATCTATGTGATGACGTGGTAAAATTTTCGGAAGTTTATTTTTTCAGACAAGAATCGAATACTAAATGCCATTTTACAAAAAAATACCCTCCGTTACACCCTGTATAAGATAGATTTTACTATTGTAATTTTTTCCAAATGATGTAATAGTTCACTCATTATTATTTACTAGCTGACCCCCGCGGTTTCATCTGCGGTAATTTCGGAGCACTCGCTGGAATTCCGGGATAAAAAATAGGTACCCGTTGTCACTCAGGATCACTTTAGCTTCCTATAAGTAAAAGAATTTTGAAAATTGGTTCAGTAGATCCAGAGATTATAACCTCACACTCACCCGCGTTAATTTCGGAATTCCCGCAGGAACTCCAAAGTAGCCTAATTTACTCCTAATAACATTAGCTAATTAGCAGTGAGAGTCTCGTCAAAATTGCTCCAACCATTTCGGAGATTCACCCGCGTTAATTTCGGAACTCCCGCAGGAACTCCAAAGTAGTCCAATGTACACCTTATAACATTAGTTAATTAGCAGTGAAAGTCCCGTCCAAATCGGTTCAACCCTTTCGGAGATTCACACGCGTGAGTTCCGGAACTCCCGCAGGAACTCCACATTTTTTTATATAAACCTGGTCCTGACAATAACGAACACAAAGGAAATAATTTCCCAGTTTGGTGCAGTCGTTTGGAAGTTACGCGCTTAGCAGTACATTGAGTGATTCAATTTTTTTTATATAGATTTCAGAGTTCCCGCGGGAATTCCGGGTAAAAATATAGCCTATGTTACTCAGGGATAGCGTAGCATTCTAATGGTGAAAGAATTTTTGAAATCGATCCTGTAGTTTTTGAGTAAAATCGTAACAAACAAACAACAAAACAAAAAATCAAATTTTCCCTTTTATAATAATATTATTATTGTCAACTTCCCAACGCACTGACGAACTAAATAAAAGAAGATCAATATGAAATAGAATGACGCACGACGGCTGAATCTATAGAAGTTTTTCGATAGAAGGATCTATGCGATAATGGTTTAGTGGCTAGAACAACGGGTTGCGAAGACGTCGTAGTAGTTTTGTAAGGCCCCTGTTCAAATCTCAGCCCCCACTGTTATACTATGATGTTTTTTTTTGTTATCTGTCATTTTTTATTGCAATGTTTACGATTTCAAATCTATACTGTTTTTTCTGTAGATTATTATTCACACTTCTAGACAAACCTATTATTAGAAATGTGAGTTTGTTTGTTTGTTTGTTACGCTTTCACGGATTGATTACCTAACCGATTATTAACAAACTTTGCATACACGTTATTAGGGGCACAGAGAAGAACACAGGGTAGTTTTAATCCAGGAACTCCCGCAGGAACTCCGAAAAACCCGCGCTATAATTTCTATATTGTATAGCTAATAATATTATGAAGTAGTAAAGAACCAGTTGTAAAAAATATTTTACTCATAGGAAACTACAGTATCCCTGAGTGATATAATAGATAACAACTTGACAAAGTATCCCATGTTAGTAGTCGCAAAACTCGAAAACGATCTATCGCGAAGGATTGACTTGAAATTTTGACTGGACTTGAAGTTTTGATTAGACGGGACCGGGTTTTTTTTTCCAATACCTGTATATTTTTATAGCTGTTCCCCGCGGTTTCACCAGTAATAAGATAGAAGTTCCCGTGGGAATTTCGGGATAAAAGTACCCTTTGTCCTTCTCTGTATCTCTGACAACGTGTGTGCAAAGTTTCATGATGATGAGGCGTGAAAGCGTAACAAACAAACAAACTTACTTTCACATTTATAGTGAGGTTATCCTACTAATATTATAAACTAGCTGTGCCCCGCGGTTTCACCCGCGTAAGTTTTGGGATTCCCGCAGGAACTCCAATGCAGTCTAATTTACTCCTTATAACAACAGCTAATTAGCAGTGAATCCCGTCAATATCGGTCCAACCGTTTCGGAGATTCACCCGCGTGAGTTTCGGAATTCCCGCAGGAACTCCAAAATTCTTTTATATAAACCTTGTCCTGACAATAACGAACTCAAAAAAAATCAATTTTCCAATTTGGTGCAGTCGTTTGTAAGTTATGCGCTTACCAACACATTTGACGATTCATTTTTATTATATATACGTGAAAGTGTGGATCTTTGTTACTCAATCACGCAAAAACGGCTGAACTGAGTCGGATGAAATTTTGCATGCATGTTGTCAGGGGTACGGAGAAGGACATAGGGTACTTTTTATCCCGCAATTCCCGCGAGAACTCCGAAATTACTGCGGGTGAAACCACGGGGCATAGCTAGTATTGCTATAAATGGTAAGGATATACCTACTCCCCTAATAATTGCCAAAACCCACAGTCAAGCCTTATTTTGAGCTAATCTATACTAATAGCCGTGCCCCGCGGTGTCAACCGCGTGAGTTTCGGAATTCCCGCAGGAACTCCAAACTTTTTTCATAAGAACCTTCTCCTTAGAATAACAAATACAACAAAATAAGAATTAGCGAAAATGGTCTAGCCTTTCACGCGTGATGCCGTGACCAAGAGAAATAAGGATTCATTTTTATATATACATACCTATAGATATAGATAAGAGCTGAATCCTCGATTCTGTACAATGTATGTATCTATACATAAACAATAAAATTGTAACAGGTCGATGTCTGTACATGGGAGATAAATAAGAAAAAATAAATTTAGGCGACTCTAAGAGTGATATAGAAGCCAAAAATACCGTTTTTAGAATTTTTGTCTGTCTGTCTGTCTGTATGTTTGTATTCGTGCTACGCAGAAACTGCTGCACCGAATTGAATGCGGTTATTTTGTTGTATTGCTAAGGGTCTAACTTAGATATTCATGTTTCGACTTTTTCGAAATTTCATCTGGAACTCGAGATATAAAAAAAAAATCTGGTCATCCTAATCCTACTTTCCTACTAATATTATAAATGTGAAAGTGTGGATGTTTGGATGTTTAGATGTTTGGATGTTTGTTACTCAATCACGCAAAAACGCTGAACGGATTTGGATGAAATTTGGCATGCACGTTGTCAGGAGTACAGAGAAGGACATAGGGTACTTTTTATCCCAGAATTCCCGCGGGAACTCCAAAATTACGGGGCACAGCTAGTATTAAATATTTTTACCAAAATAAAAGAAGAGTAACCAACTAAAAAACAGTTTAAAATAATTTTAAGTCTTTTTATCTGTTCACGATAATCTCTATAATCTCTGGATCTACTAAATAGATTGTCATGCGGTTTTTACAGGTAGATGAGCTTAGCCTGGAGGCTTTATTTAATTTAAATCGGATGGCAGGAAAAACTTATTACATAAGTATGTATAGGTACATATAACAATTTTTCACGCGGGTGTAACTGCGGGGCACAGCTAGTACTTAGAATATAAAATACTTTACAAATCCAACGTACTGATGAAACTCATAAATATGAAAAACTAGTAATTTCGGAGTTCCCGCGGGAATTCCAGGGTAAAATATAGATATGAACCTTCCCCATAAATCTAGCTATTGTTGAAAACCGCATGAAAATCCGCATCTACTGAACCGATTGTCATGCGGTTTTCACAGATAGATTAAGCTTAGCCTGGAGCTACATATGTATATATAGGCTTTGTTTCATTAAAATCGGATGTCGGAAAAAAAGGTGTTGTATAAAAACCTTTCGCGCGGGTGAAACCGCGGGGCACAGCGTCTTAAATATTGTTGTTCTATACCCTAGAATTTTTTTTCATTACAGTTTAAAATCCTAGAAAGAACGAAAAATAAATCGTTTATAAATAAGTGTGTATAAATAAGTTTGACAAAATAGTTACAAAAAGTGGAATCGAAATCTAAGGTAAGAACACAAGATTTTCACGATTCATAGTTTACAAAAAGAGACGCATTACACCACAGCGCTACCGAGACTCTTGTTGAAATAGCCAAATTACGAATCTTATTCGTCTAGTATTAATCGATTTGCATGTGTGTGTGACTACGTTTCGGCCGGTTATTCGATATTTTCGTGTAGTTAAAGGATAATAATGCGCCTAAAGCCATATAAAAATTTTAAATCAAAGATGTATTAAACACTCATCCTCTCGCACCCATCATCAAAATCTATTTTTTAACCTTGTGATTCTCTGTAAATTGAGAAAACTCTTTTATGGCGCCGTCCGCGGCCTCTATCGGAAGGGAACTGCGTCATATGGTAGAGCGCACCCTTAAGCACGGAGTGCATTTTGAAACAGCTTTCTTTGAAAGATTGTTAACTTAAGCTGTTATTTTTTTTATGCAGATATGTTCATATACGGACGCCAGGTTCACTCGCGACGTACGCGTTGTACGGAATTTGACGTCCGTATGAACCTATCGCTTTGATTCTATAATATTAGCTATATACTTTAATGCAGTGTTTTTCATTCTTTTTGACTTCGCGACCCCTTTACAGGTTGAAATATTCTGGCGACCCACTTGTGACGTAGAAAGCCAAAGAAAAAATTTAAATATTTTACATACGTACAGTTTTTACATATGTACGTTAGGACCTAACGAAAAACATTACCTACATTCACGCGGGCCAAACTGCGTCGGCGACGGCGACGTTGCCACACCGCATTGTCATTGCGGTGACAGTAAGAAAGAGCTCTCCCCGCGCGCGCCACCAGCAATGATCTTTTGTTTCAACTCTCATCTCACTCAGAGCGCAGTCACCGATGAGTACGGACATCATTCTTTTGTTTTTTTGCTTACTCCGCGCGTTTGTAAAATGGACAAATTTCTCAAAAGATCGCGGCCTTCAACATCTGGTACGAGTGTCAATAGCGGTGGTGGTGAATTAAACCCGAAAAAAAATAGACGTTACGATGACAGTTATTTGAAATATGGGTTCACAGTCATAAATAATAAACCTCAATGTGTAATTTGCGGCGATGTTTTATCACGTGAGAGTATGAAACCGTCAAAACTTATGCGGCATCTCACAACCAAGCATCAAAAAGAAGCTGATAAGCCGTTGGATTTCTTTGAACGAAAGTTGAAAGCTCTTAGTCAGCAGCAAAATACTATAATTCAGGTAAGTTATAAAATACTGTTCTCCTAGTCTCCACGAAGTGTTGTTAAGACCCTCAATGCACTTAAGCGGTAAGCTTAAGGCGAGTCTATTCTAATTGTTGCTATTTTTAACTGACTCGAAAAAAGAGGAGGTTGTGTTTCACTGTATTTATGTTTTTTTATGTATGTTTGCCGATTTCTTCGTCAATTGTGGACCGATTTTTATAATTATATTTTTACTAGCTTTATCACACAGAGGTCAGGTGGCTATCCAAAGGAAAAGTATTGACAAGAGTTCTGGAACTGAGAGCTGAATTGTTAATGTTCTTACAAGATGCAAAGTCTGAATATGCTTCTCGTTTTTCTGACCCTATTTGGCTCTTGAAATTAGCATTCTTGGCAGATCTTTTTAGCCACCTTAACAATTTGAACAAGAACCTTCAAGGAAGAGGAGAAAATATTTTAACAGCCAAAGATAAAGTAAAAGCATTTCACGCAAAACTTCGTTTGTGGTCAACCTCTCTGCAAAACAAAATGTTTGAGTCTTTTCCATGTGTTCAGAAGATAATTGAAGATAATGCAACTGACCAAAGTTTTGCAATATCGGCTCATATTCCTTGCATGATACTGAGCTTGCATAATTTACAAGAGAAACTTTTGTCATACTTTCCAGACTTGCACTCTGAAGCTGACAATGGGCGTAGATGGATTTTAAACCCTTTTTTGGACAAATCAATAGATCTGGCTGATGTCACCACAAAAATGAAAGAATGTCTTCTAGATTTAGCTGCTGATGGCATGCTTAAAATAGAATTTTATTCGCAAAGTGTCGACGTATTTTGGATAAAAAGAAAACACGAATATCCAGAGCTGGCAAAAGAAGCTCTTAAATTATTAGTGCCATTCGCCACTTCATACTTATGTGAACTGACATTTTCTTCAATGGTAGATATTAAAACTAAAAAGAGAAATAGATTGCAATTAGAAAATGATTTGATTATTAACATTTCAAAAATAGCACCACAATTTGATAAACTTCTGAAAAATAAACAAGCACATCCTTCTCACTAAAATTGCGTTTTTATTGTGTAAAAACCTCGACTTTTTCTTTTATCCGGCGACCCCCTGAGTAAGGCGTCACGACCCCCCTAGGGGTCGCGACCCACAGATTGAAAAACACTGCTTTAATGTAACCTTTTCTTAAGCATGGTGTGCATTTTTAAACAACATTGGAAGATTGTTATCTAATGTTATTATTTTTTTATCAAGATAATATTATGTTCATACACGGATGCCAGGTTCACTCGCGACGTACGTGTTGTAGGGAATTTGGCGTCCGTATATAAACACATCGCTAATATGATTGTATATTATTACATTGAATGTAACTTTTCGTTAAGCACGGAGTGCATTTTGAAACAGCTTTCTTTGAAAGATTGTTAACTTAAGCTGTTATTTTTTTATGTAGATATGTTCATATACGGATGCTAGGTTCACTCGCGACGTACGTGTTGTAGGGAATTTGGCGTCCGTATATAAACACATCGCTAATATGATTCCAAGTTGACTCGCAAGTCGCAACTTACGTGTTGCACAAAAAACGTCCGTATTTGAACATGTTTCTGATTTGTGACTATATTTATTACATTTAAGGTAATTTTTTTTAGAGCACAGAGTGCATTATAAGTTACAATTTTATGAAAAAACTTTTATGTTACCTATAGTGAATTAGGAGGTAAGTTTTCGGAGTAAGGTGCGTATACGTAGATACGTCTGATAATTTTTTTTCATATAACATTGAACGTCCGTATAGGTACTTACTGTATAATTTGAAACCGTACACTCCTTATTTATTAGTGATTTATTCATACTTTACTGCAATGACTGAAAATTAAATCCGTGAGACTGATGAATAAACTTATAATATTTTACTCATATTTTGTTTTATTTACACCTGCAACAACTACAACTGCATTTGATTAGGTTGGAACATCGATCGGTTGGAACCAGTTTAGTTCATCTATACTTATAATAAAACTGTAGAGAGGTCAATTCTGTACATTGAATATATATTCAAAATTAATATTGGAGGATGAATTGTGATCGGTACTGATGCCAAAAATGCAATCAGTAAATTTTTGTCTGTCTGTTTTGGCAATGAACTCAATAAAGCATCGGAAGTTACGATCTGAGCTAACAGTCAGACCGAAGCGCTCAGTATGATTTGATGTCGGTATGGCAGTACCTTGAAGAGTCGGAGCGATGGCGATTGGACTCCTTTCAAAACAAACAAACAAACACGCCTGTTTTAGATGCGTTGAATCGCACCCGGTTGGCGTCACTCCAATCGGCTACCGCCACCAAAGTACGATCTAAACATTCGACTATGGCCAGCTGGAAGATAGAACTTCCCTAGCGTTCGTTTTAGCATTGGACGGCAAATTCCTTTCCGTAACCGTGCTGTCATGTGCGAATCCAAATATACCGGGCATAAAAAGCAAGTCATTAGGTAATATACAGCAGAAATAACGTTGCGGAAAGTACAGATCCTCGATGGACCTCAGCGTTAATTGCCTGCAGAACAGACGAGCATCCACCAATGACAACCCGAATAGTCCTATTCCACAAGAAATTCGCTATCCAATTGCACAAACGACTAGGTATGCCATATGAAGGAAACTTGCTCGCAAGCCATTGTGTCAAACATTGTCAAACGCCTTCGAAATGTCGAGAAAAACAGCGAAAACTTCACCGTACCTCTCAATGGGATCAACCTAGATGTATGTTACATAAACTAGAAGATCTCCAGTAGACCTTTGGTGACGAAAAACAAACTAACGGTCACTGAGTAGGTCGTTTTCTTCTAGGTATGATAGTAGGCGGTGGTTTAGTATCCGCTCTGTAAGAGCATGAAAGTCACCTAAATGGAGCGGTAGTTAGAGGGATCCTTCACTTCTTGGACACAGGGTGCACTTTGGCAAGCTTCCAGGACTTGAGGACAATACTGGATCTGTTGTTGCTATGGGGGTTCCACAGGGTTCTATCCTGGGTCCTTTTCTATTTCTTGTTTATATCAATGACTTGCCGTACCTAGTAAAGAACAATCACGAGATTGTGCTATTCGCGGATGATACTTAAATTAAATCGACAACAATCTAATATTGACGATGTAAATTATGCTATTTCTAAATTAGTGCATTGATTTAGTGTAAATAATCTATTGTTAAATGGAAAAAAGACTAAATGTATTAAATTTACTACACCAAATGTAAAACATGTAAATACCAATGTAATCATAAATGGAGAGGAGTTAAATCTTGTGGACACCACGGTATTTCTAGGTATTACTCTGGACGCAAAACTTCAATGGGGCCCTCATATAGATACATTAGCAAGTAAATTAAGCTCGGCAGCTTATGCGGTAAGAAAAATTCGTCAGTTGACTGATGTTAATACTGCTCGACTAGTCTACTTTAGCTATTTTCACAGCATCATGAGTTATGGCATCCTTCTGTGGGGTAATGCTGCGGATATTAATTTTGTATTACAAAAGAGGGCAATACGTGCAATTTATAACTTGGGCTCTAGGTGTACCTTGAGGGATACATTCGGCAAAATAGGCGTGTTGACTATTGCTTCACAATATATTTACGCGAATCTATCTAGGTTCATAAGAATTTGGACCATTAAAAAAAAACAGTGATACTCATGAGATCAATACGAGAAACAAGGATAAACTAGTGTTACCCCCAGTGTTACCAAAGTTCATAAAGTAAGCAATTCTTTTATAGGACAATGCATTCGTTTTTATAACAAATTGCCGAGACAAATTAAGAATCTAACAATGAACAAATTTAAAACTTGTATGAATCAATCAATAATAATCGTTCTAAAACAATTGAACAAAAATAGTAATAATAATAACTTTTTCACACTACATGCTCGACAATGTCGAAACTGTATAAACGGTGACACACCGTTTACCCCGGCAACTGATGTGGCGTCTTTCATATAGTTTCATACATTACACGCCACGCATGCACGCTGCACGCATTCGGCGCGACCGGCCTCATTGTCTATACATACTGATAAGAATTCGCGTATCTGTACATCGAAGTTTAAGGTTCATTATTGCGATTTCTTCATTATTTTAGTTAATGTTGCATGTGTGACTTGGCCGTTGAAGGGTACACAAGGGTACAAAACTAGGTGCTCTAGATTTCATTACTTTTTAGAGATAAACAAGCAGCTCCATCGAAGCTTGGCTAGTTTTTTACAGAATGTTTTTGGTGGGATGTTCATATACGGATGCCAAGTTCACTCGCGACGTACGTGTTGTACGAAATTTGACTTCCGTATATGAACATACCTATCGCTTTGATTCTGTAATAGGTATTATATTTAATGTAACTTTTTCATAAGCATGGAGTGTATTTTAAAACAGTAGGTATTGACTATTGAAAGACTGTTGACTTAACTAATGCTATTGTTTTTTTATACAGATATGTTCATATACGGATGCCAGGTTCACTCGCAACGTACGTGCTGTAGGGAATTTGGCGTCCGTATATGAACACATCGCTAATATGTTTCTATAATATTACATTGAATATAACTTTTCCTTAAGCACGGAGTGCATTTTTAGGGTTCCGTACCCAAAGGGTAAAACGGGAACCCTATTACTGTGACTTCGCTGTCCGTCCGTCCGTCACCAGGCTGTATCTCATGAACCGTGATAGCTAGAGAGTTGAAATTTTCACAAAATATGTATTTCTGTTGCCGCTATAACAACAAATACTAAAAAACAGAATATAATAAATATTTAAGGGGGCTCCCATACAAAAAACGTGATTCTTTATGTTTTGTGTTCGTATACCAATGCGAAATTTCAATATGATCCTCATAGTGTTGCGTAGCCTAGTGGTAGTGCGATGCACTACCACTAGGCTACGCAACCTAGTGGTAGTCTGGGTTTCGAATCTCTCACGGCGATTTTTTTTTAACTTTTACTTTTTTTTATAGATAATGAATGGTACGGAACCCTACTTGCGCGAGTCCGACTCGCACTTGGCCGGTTTTTTGAACAGCTTTCTTTGAAAGATTGTTAACTTAAGCTGTTATTTTTTTATACAGGTACAGATATGTTCATATACGGACGCCAGGTTTACTCGCGACGTACGTGTTGTAGGGAATTAGGCGTCCGTATATAAACACATCGCTAATATGGTTCTATAATATTAGGTACCTACACTGAATGTAACTTTTCCTTAAGCACGGAGTGCATTTTTTAAACAGCTTTCTTTGAAAGGTTGTTAACTTAAGCTGTTATTTTTTTTATGCAGATATGTTCATATACGAACGCCAGTTTCACTCGCGACGTACGTTTTGTAGGGAATTTGGCGTCCGTATATGAATGAACATAATATCGCTCATATGATTCTAAATATTACTGTAGTGTATGAACAGTTGCACACACACAGTGAATTAAGGTTTGCTGACATAGAATTAATTAGCCTATAAATTGTTGTACATTTTAAATAAACGTGGACTTTTATTATTATCACCGGCCGAGATGGTTTTATTTGTCCCCTCGTCGCACCAGCCATTACATGGCGACCCTGCCGAAAACCCAACACTTTAAAGAAGACTACTTAAGAAAAACGAAAAAGTTATGAAGATCAACAATAACAAATACTGCAAAAAAAAAATAATGAAGAACATAAATTATAAATTCTGAAGACACAAGAAATAGCCATAACATCAGAAGACAAGAAGATAGTATAATTCATTGAAATAAATGCCAAAATAAATCGCGGCGCATCTTTCAAGAATTCACGTCACGTCAGCGCGTCAAAAATTGAAGGAGCGGTGTCCAGGGTAATCCCGGCTCACGGAGTCCAGGGTATAGCCCGGCCCACAGTCAGCGGAGAAGCTGAAGCTGAAGCGGAATCTACAGCTGCCACGAAGAGAGGTTCCTGCCCAGCAACAGCGAGACCACGGCGTCCGGCGAGCGTACATAATGGTGTTGCGAAATTTTCTACCGTAATGTAAGTCGTAATTTAATACTAGTTTAAATTTGTTGTTTATTGTACTACAGTGTGTTTTGTGTTAGGTATTAGGTATTGTTTTATTTGGCTAGCAAAAATGTTGAATAACTTCTTGTTATAATAAATAGATATGATAGATGAATTAAATAACATATATTTAGAGTTACAGCAATTAAAAACTTATCTAAGTAAAATAGGTCCATCTCGTAGAAACACAGAGATCGGTCACAAAAAACTTGAAGAAGCTCGAATTGTGTATAGCCAATTAGATGTGTTATTACTAGGTATCCAATCTAAGATAACGAGATCAGAATTAAATGTTAGTGATACCTTATTAATTAATCGACTAGTGGACGACATTCATAGTTTATATAGAAAAATTAATTCCTTAGTACATTGCAGTGAGTCGATAGAAAGTAAAATGGGTACCGATAATTTTGATTTAAAAACGGCTCTTGCCTTATTGCCCATTATGACAGGAGTAGAGAATATTACGAAACAATTAATCGATGGGATCAAGTTATACGATTCTATGATTAATATTGCATCTAAGCCTCTATTAATTGAATTTGTTCTAAAAACGCGACTTTCAGCCAGTGCGAAACTTCGTTTAAAGTCCAAGTATAGTTCAGTTGATTGCCTGATTGGGGATATGAAAAAATATCTTGTCCCGAGAAAATCAGATGTCGCAATCCAGGCACAGTTGCAACGAGCAACTCAGGGGCACAAAAGTGTGCAATCATTTGGATCAGAATTAGAGGAACTTTTTGTTAATCTAACTATAGCCCAAAGTAACGATGATGAAAATAAGTACGAAATATTGCGTCCAATTAATGAGAGGATAGCAATAAAACGGTTTGCTGATGGATTGTCCGATCAGAGATTAAGCACAATAATCGCTTCCAGACAATTCTCATCCTTACCAGAAGCTATCTCAACAGCTTTGGATGAGCAATCTATGTCTACAACCCATCAGGTTATGAAAGTAACATACAAACAAAATCAAAATAATTCATATAGATATAATTCGCAATTTCGTAACAGTAATTTTAATAAACGATTTCAACATAGTAACTACTTAAACAATAACAATCGTAGTAATTGGAAGCCTAGGTATGCTAACCCAGCACCGACGAATCGAGGCCGCATGCGCTCACGTGCAGTGGAGTCGCGTGCCCACTTTCCGCGAGTTCATCACATTCAGCGCGATGATACCTTAGCTCAAGCGAAGTCGTCAGAATTTTTTCGTCGCCAAAGTAATTGATAATTTTGTTTATAATTTTAATAACAGCAGTATAATTACATGTAGTTTAGGAATAAACTTTAATATTAAATTATTAGTAGACAGCGGAGCAAACTTATGTGTTGTCAAACACGAGTGGATAGAAAGTAATAAGAATTATTTTAATAATATTAAAATTTATAAAGAATTAATATCGATAAAAGGTGTGTGTGGACAATTAGAATCCGAAGGGTACACATACTTTGATTTAGAGATAGGTGGAATAGTTTTTAGGCAAAAATTTTATATATTTAAAAACTTATCTTGTATGGCTGACGGGATATTAGGCCAAAATATTGATTATAAAATGAACACTATAGTTTTGAGAAACAATGATCTATCGGTGACGATTAATATTAACGATATGAATAGGTATAGACACATTATACCACCGCGTTGCGAAGTTATTAAACGTATACCTACAAAACATTACGATGATTGCGTAGTTTTAGCAAAAGAGATTTGTAAAGGTGTTTTCATAGCGGGAATTATCACAAAACCCGAAAAGGGGTTAATTCCAGTACGAATATTGAACACTACTGATGAAGAATTTAAGTTAGATTTTTCAGACTTAGAAACATATAGTTTAAATAGTTTTGAATCATGCGATTTTAGCGAACAAAAAATAAATGCTGATCGCGTTAAGTTATTATTTGACTTACTTGAATTAGATTATTTGAACAGAGAAGAAAGGTTATGCATTGAAAAAATATGTGCTAAATACGCAGATGTTTTTCAACTTCCCGGCGATAAGTTATCTGTCACTAATTTATTGCAACATTCTATTACATTAAAGGACAATGCTACTCCAGTGTATATTAAGCCTTATAGAACTCCACATGCTTTAAAAAATGAAGTTCAACGACAGATTCAGGAAATGTTAGATAATGACATCATAGAAGAGACCACTTCCGAATGGTCTAGTCCTGTTCTTCTCGTACCAAAGAAAACAAATAAATCTGGCGAGAAAAAATGGAGATTAGTTATAGATTACAGACAGCTAAATAATAAAATACAGGATGATAAGTTTCCTCTACCGAATATTTCAGAAATATTAGACTCATTGTCAGGTAGTGTATATTTTTCAAAATTAGACTTATCACAGAGCTACTATCAGTTGTCTTTAGAACCAGAATCCCGAAAATACACGGCATTTAACGTAGATAAAAGTTATCAAATTTCTATAGATGAAAAATCTCGTAAATTAACTGCTTTTACAACGGATAAAATGTATCAAATGAAAAGATGCCCTATGGGATTAAAAACAAGTCCCAGTGTGTTTTCAAGGTTAATGACAATCGCTATGTCTGGATTAAATTACAAACAATGTTTTATTTACTTAGATGATTGTATTGTAATAGGAAATTCACTAGTTTCTCACAATAGAAATCTTATTAAAGTTCTAGAAAGATTAAGAAAAGTAAATCTTAAATTAAATCCGATGAAATGCGAATTTTTAAGAACTGAAATAATGTATTTAGGTCATAAAATTACTTCCAACGGTATATTGCCCGACCCAGCGAAAATAGAAACTTTAAATCATTACCCCAGGCCAACGAACACTGATGAAGTCAAACGATTCGTTGCCTTTGCAAACTATTATAGAAGGTTTATAAAAAACTTTGCTAATATTGCCTACCCCTTAAACCAACTGTGTAAGAAAAATGTAACTTTTGTTTGGTCGCAACAGTGTGAATTAGCATTTCAGGATCTGAAAAACGTTTTAGTGAGCCCACCTGTTTTACACTATCCAGATTTTTCAGAAAATAATACATTCAGGTTACAGACTGACGCATCAAAAGTAGGCTTAGGCGCCATACTATCTAATAACAATGGACAAGTTGTAGCGTACGCCAGCCGCAACTTGAAACCAGCAGAAACAAGATATCCTATTATTGACTTGGAATTATTAGCGATAGTATGGGCGACAAGACATTTTAGACCCTATTTATATGGTCGTAAATTTAAAATTGTTACTGACCATAAGCCACTTATTTATCTTTTTAACATGACAGATCCTTCGAGTAGATTGACAAAATTTAGACTATATTTAGAAGAATTCGATTTTGAAATAGAGTATGTCCCGGGTCGAAATAATGCTGCTGCAGACGCATTAAGTCGAATCCCGATAACTTGTTCAAAGTTGAAAGAAATGAGAGAAAATGTAGTATCGGTCATTACACGAGCTCAGAAAAAGAGATTAGAAGCTGACGCTCTCAACTCGACATCGTCCTCAGAGAATCCTGCATCTTCTAGGCCTGATCAACCTAAAGTTGTAGAAATTCTCAAAAAACCAGCAGATACAATTGAATTAGTTATTTGTAAAAGGCAACCACATTTAAAAAATGTAGTAATAAACGCTAGCGATACAGGTAACTGTATATTTATGCCTTCGAAATCTACTATTTATCTGATATCTCGATCGTTATCGACTGTACCAGTGTTAGCGAGAGAATTAGAAGCTATGTGTAGAAATAATAATATTAACGAATTGATAATTTCTCGAAATAAAGAAAATATTTATTGCATAAAGAATTTGGTGAAGGAAATGAAAAACGTACCAAATTCACCGAGATTACTTGTTATTAATAATATGATTCAAATCGACGATAAAGACGAGAAAACTGTTATTTTAAATGATTTCCATCTATTACCGACCAGCGGTCATGCGGGAGTTAATAGGATGTTGAATAATATAAAAAAGTATTACTTCTGGCCAGGAATAAGTAATGACGTCATTGAATATGTAAATAAATGCAAACAGTGTCAAATACAGAAATTTCCAAATAGGAATATAAAGCAGCCAATGGTTATAACAACCACTGCAAATACAGCTTTTGATAGACTTAGTTTAGATTTAATGGGACCCTTAGAACAAGATGATTATAATTTTAAGTATATTTTAACGCTTCAGTGCGATTTAACTAAATACGTTGAAGCTTATCCCTTAAGAACAAAGGAAACCGAAATAGTTGCTAGAGAGTTAGTTAAAAATTTTATTTTAAGGTATGGTATTCCAAGAGAAATAATAACCGATAATGGAACAGAATTTATGTCCTCTGCCATGTCTGAAGTTTGCAAATTATTGAATATAACGAAATTAAACTCTACAGCGTATCATCATGAAACATTAGGATCTTTGGAAAATACACATAAAAGTTTAGGTGCATATTTAAGAATTCAGTGTTCAAATAACAAAAACGATTGGAGTAATTGGTTACCCTACTGGTGCTTTTCTTATAATACATCAGTTCATTCAAGTACGAAATATACACTATTTGAACTTGTATTTGGAAAACTTTGTAATTTGCCAAGTAATCTTAAGTCTCAAGTAGATCCTATGTATAATTTTGACGATTATCCATTTGAATTAAAATATAGGTTACAGAAAGCCCAAACGGATGCTCATAAAAACCTTTTAGAAAATAAGCAATTAAGGAAATATATGTATGATAAGAATATTAACCCTGTCACATACAAAAAAGGTGACTTATTGTTATTGAAAAACCAAACTGGTGACAAATTGGATAAAATTTTTAATGGACCATTTAAGGTAATTGAAGATTTGTGTTGTAACGTGAAAATATTAAAAAATAACAAAGAATACATTGTTCATAAAAATAATACCAAATTATTTCATGTTTAATATTAATATATAACTATAAGTAATTTACATTAAATAATTAAGATATAAAGAAAATGTATTAGTTTAAACGTCAACATTCCTTAATGCAATTCCTTTTAAAGGGGAGGGGTGTAACGGCAACTTTTTGAGGGGAGGTGTAGTGTATGAACAGTTGCACACACACAGTGAATTAAGGTTTGCTGACATAGAATTAATTAGCCTATAAATTGTTGTACATTTTAAATAAACGTGGACTTTTATTATTATCACCGGCCGAGATGGTTTTATTTGTCCCCTCGTCGCACCAGCCATTACATTACATTGAATGTAAATTTTCCAAGCACGGAGTGTATTTTTAAACAGCTTTCTTCGAAGATTGTTGACTTAAGCTGTTATTTTTTTTATAGGTACAGATAATATGTTCATATACGGACGCCAGGTTCACTCGCGACGTACGTTTTATAGTGAATTTGGCGTCCGTAGGTATATGAACACATCGCTAATTTGATTCTATAATATTAGGTACACTGAATGAATTTTTTCCTTAAGCACGGAGTGCATTTTTTAAACAGCTTTCTTTGAAAGATTGTTAACCCTTTACTGGTATCGATAATTTTTGTTACGTCGTTGGTATCGAGGGTCCAAAGTGACCCCAATTAAAAAAATATATATAGCTCGGGTTTTATCTACAAATTTTGGCAAAAGTGGGTGAATATTAAAAGAATAGCCTTTTAAAAAAGTAGAAATATTTCTTTTACTAACTTTTTATAAATGTAACATTTTTTAAATCATTTATTACTAACAGTCTTTGTTTTTGGGTAGCATTTTTCAGTCCGTGGTTTAGACATCTAAAAAAATAAATAAAAAACGAAAAATCGTAACTAAAACCTTTTTTCTAGCTTCATTATACTCTAAACTTAAACAAAACAAGATCACTTTCTGGAATTAAATAGAATATAAAAAAATGACATACATAACGCTACTTCAAAATTTTAGCTATAACAAAAACCTTTTCTAACAATATCCTTATAATTTATTTACATGACGCTCTTAAAGCATATTACAGACTTTACTAAATGATTTTTACAGATAATTATGATTGCAACATTTTGGACATTGCGAAGATTGTTTTGGTGTTTTTTTCGGTCACATAAATAGCAACGTCCTCTTTTGTGCCCAGATGATCCAGCCACGCACATTTTCAGATTTCCTTCTTGTGATTGGCTGCTTATTTGATTTTCAGAATTTTCTGTGTGCTCTAAAAAGTTTTCTATTTTCTTTTTCAAATCAACAGAAAATTTTAATTAAGTCAATCTGCTTTTCTTTTACAAGTGGTGTCACCAAATCTATACTAATTTTCTGTATGTATTGATTGCGCTTTATACGTTTTTCCAAATTAGAAGCTTTCTTGCCTCTAAAATATCCTGAATACGCAGCATTATCTTCTTCTTCGCTAGAGCTACTACTGCTGGAGGATTCATCTTCGTTTATAATAACACTATCTTCTGTGCAACTAACATTTTCCGCTTCTTCTCTATCACTAATGACTTCATCATCATAAATTTTACTTCTATATGGTGCATCATCAGCCTCAGCATCATGATCATCTTCTAAAAGTTGTCGTATGGCATCTTCAGTTAATGATCGAGACATATTTGCCTCGCACTATGGTAAAAGTTTATAAAGACAAACAAAAAAAATACAAACTTGGTATCGAGGGTCCGTTTGGACCCCAAGGCAGCTGTACCTTCGCTTCTGATAATGTTTGAGCGCCGTACGTCTGGCACCCGCTGCAGCACGCTACGTAATGAGATTACATGGATGCGCGTGTCCGTAACTTAAAAAATATAAATATTGTAGCACTTAATATGTGCGTTGGGGTCCAAATGGACCCCACGATACCAGTTAAGGGTTAACTTAAGCTGTTATTTTTTTTATGCAGATATGTTCATATACGAACGCCAGTTTCACTCGCGACGTACGTTTTGTAGGGAATTTGGCGTCCGTATATGAATGAACATAATATCGCTCATATGATTCTAAATATTACATATATGTAAATTTTCCAAGCACGGAGTGCATTTTTAAACAGCTTTCTTCGAAGATTGTTGACTTAAGCTGTTATTTTTTTTATAGGTACAGATATGTTCATATACGGACGCCAGGTTCACTCGCGACGTACGTTTTATAGTGAATTGGGCGTCCGTAGGTATATGAACACATCGCTAATTTGATTCTATAATATTAGGTACACTGAATGAAACTTTTCCTTAAGCACGGAGTGCATTTTTTAAACAGCTTTCTTTGAAAGGTTGTTAACTTAAGCTGTTATTTTTTTTATGCAGATATGTTCATATACGAACGCCAGTTTCACTCGCGACGTACGTTTTGTAGGGAATTTGGCGTCCGTATATGAATGAACATAATATCGCTCATATGATTCTAAATATTACATATATGTAAATTTTCCAAGCACGGAGTGCATTTTTAAACAGCTTTCTTCGAAGATTGTTGACTTAAGCTGTTATTTTTTTTATAGGTACAGATATGTTCATATACGGACGCCAGGTTCACTCGCGACGTACGTTTTATAGTGAATTGGGCGTCCGTAGGTATATGAACACATCGCTAATTTGATTCTATAATATTAGGTACACTGAGTGAAACTTTTCCTTAAGCACGGAGTGCATTTTTTAAACAGCTTTCTTTGAAAGGTTGTTAACTTAAGCTGTTATTTTTTTTATGCAGATATGTTCATATACGAACGCCAGTTTCACTCGCGACGTACGTTTTGTAGGGAATTTGGCGTCCGTATATGAATGAACATAATATCGCTCATATGATTCTAAATATTACATATATGTAAATTTTCCAAGCACGGAGTGCATTTTTAAACAGCTTTCTTCGAAGATTGTTGACTTAAGCTGTTATTTTTTTTATAGGTACAGATATGTTCATATACGGACGCCAGGTTCACTCGCGACGTACGTTTTATAGTGAATTGGGCGTCCGTAGGTATATGAACACATCGCTAATTTGATTCTATAATATTAGGTACACTGAATGAAACTTTTCCTTAAACACGGAGTGCATTTTTTAAACAGCTTTCTTTGAAAGGTTGTTAACTTAAGCTGTTATTTTTTTTATGCAGATATGTTCATATACGAACGCCAGTTTCACTCGCGACGTACGTTTTGTAGGGAATTTGGCGTCCGTATATGAATGAACATAATATCGCTCATATGATTCTAAATATTACATATATGTAAATTTTCCAAGCACGGAGTGCATTTTTAAACAGCTTTCTTCGAAGATTGTTGACTTAAGCTGTTATTTTTTTTATAGGTACAGATATGTTCATATACGGACGCCAGGTTCACTCGCGACGTACGTTTTATAGTGAATTGGGCGTCCGTAGGTATATGAACACATCGCTAATTTGATTCTATAATATTAGGTACACTGAATGAAACTTTTCCTTAAGCACGGAGTGCATTTTTTAAACAGCTTTCTTTGAAAGGTTGTTAACTTAAGCTGTTATTTTTTTTATGCAGATATGTTCATATACGAACGCCAGTTTCACTCGCGACGTACGTTTTGTAGGGAATTTGGCGTCCGTATATGAATGAACATAATATCGCTCATATGATTCTAAATATTACATATATGTAAATTTTCCAAGCACGGAGTGCATTTTTAAACAGCTTTCTTCGAAGATTGTTGACTTAAGCTGTTATTTTTTTTATAGGTACAGATATGTTCATATACGGACGCCAGGTTCACTCGCGACGTACGTTTTATAGTGAATTTGGCGTCCGTAGGTATATGAACACATCGCTAATTTGATTCTATAATATTAGGTACACGGAATGAAACTTTTCCTTAAGCACGGAGTGCATTTTTTAAACAGCTTTCTTTGAAAGATTGTTAACTTAAGCTGTTATTTTTTTTTTACAGATATCTTCTTATACTAACGCCAGTTTCACTCGCGACGTACGTTTTGTAGGGAATTTGGCGTCCGTATATGAATGAACATAATATCGCTCATATGATTCTAAATATTACATATATGTAAATTTTCCAAGCACGGAGTGCATTTTTTAAACAGCTTTCTTTGAAAGATTGTTAAGCTTTTATTTTTTTATAAAGATATGTTCATATACGGATGCCAGGTTTACTCGCGACGTACGTGTTGTAGGGAATTTGGCGTCCGTATATAAACACATCGCTAATATGATTCTATAATATTAGGTACACTGAATGTAACTTTTCCTTAAGCACGGAGTGCATTTCTTAAACAGCTTTCTTTGAATGATTGTTAAGCTTTTATTTTTTTGTAAAGATATGTTCATATACGGATGCCAGGTTCCATCGCGACGTACGTGTTGTAGGGAATTTGGCGTCCGTTTATAAAACACATCGTTAATATGATACTATACTGTTACTTTTTTAGGCACTGATTGTATTCTTAAACAACTTTGAAAGAGTGTTGCCCATCTTAAGCTGTTATTATGTTCATGCAGATAGGTTCATAAATGGATGCCAGGTTGACTCGCAACTTACGTGTTGCACAAAAAAGTCCGTATTTGAACATGTTTCTGATTTGTGACTATATTTATTACATACTAGCTGTGCCCCGCGGTTTCACCCGCATTAATGTCGGAGATCACGCGGGAATTCCGGTATAAAAAGTACCCTATGTCCTTTTCTGTACCTCTCACTACGTATAGTATGCAATAATTAATTCAATTTCACCCGCGTTAATTTCGGAGATCCCGCGGGAGTTCTGGGATAAAAGGTAGCCTATGTTTTTTTCCATGTCAAAGGCTACATGCATGCCAAATTTCTTCCAAATCCGTTTAGCAGTTTTTGTGTGATTGAGTAACAAACATCCAAACATCTAAACATCCAAACATCCACACTTTCACATTTATAATATTAATAAAGTAGGAAGTAGGAAGGATTTTAAGGTAATTTTTTTAGAGCACAGAGTGCATTATAAGTTACACTTTTATGAAAAGACTTTTATTATGTTACCTCTAGTAAATTAGGAGGTAAGTTTTCGGAGTAAGGTGCGTATAGGTCTGATAAATTTTTTTCATATCATTGAACGTCCGTATAGGTACTTACTGTATGATTTGAAACCGTACACTCCTTATTTATTAGTTGTGATTTATTCATACTTTACTGCAATGGCTGAAAATTAAATCCGTGAGACTAATGAATAAACATATTTTTACTCATATTTTGTTTTATTTACATAATATCTGCTTCAGGTACAACTGCATTAGATTAGGTTGGAACCAATTCATAATGTATAAACTTCATAAGATGTATGAGAGGTAGGTACCTAAAGAACAACATCTTGTTTGTTTAGTGCAAAATTATAGCAACGTATGCGTTGATATATTTAAAATATCTATGTTTACGAAAAAAATAATGTTGATTCATTACAAGAATTTTTGTGGTATAAACGCAGGCGCATCCAGTCGCAATCATAACTTGTAAAACTATTTGAACGACTTTGCCATTACCTCTTGGCTCTTACAGAATCCACATGATCCATCATACTTTTTTAACTAAAGGTATCCATCGCAATCAACTAAAAGAGTTCAGGATGTACAATTTCCCACAGAGCGTTCTATTAAGGTTCAATTGACGAGTTGCTCCCAAACAGCTCGAAATACATCTCACCAAAGCATTTCACTTAAAATAACTTAAGAAAAGAAGAAAATCTTAATTGGCTGTATGGACTGAGACTCCTTTCCCTTCCCGAAAGGGCTAAACTTTAAAAAAATCAAGATGTTTGGCAACGTCGCATAATGAGAAGGAGCCTGGAGTCATGATAGTCCATAAAATAAACGTAAATAACTTAATATTCGAGGGAAGTCAGATGATTCTACTTGTGCAAGGGAGTCATAAACGACAGCGTTGTGCATGGTGATATACGAATATTTGTATATCAAAATAGTGTTAGTTTTGAAAAAAAAAAGTAGCACACCATAATTTAAAACTATTTAATAGCTAACATACGTTGAAATTACTCCTCTAGATCCAGTGGAAGTAGTAGACGTCAGAATGATGCGAAATGAAAGGACGCTATTTTGTGTATATATAGGAGATTTTACTCTCTATCTTTTAAGTCGAAATTAAATGCAATAATTGCTTCTTATTTAAGATAAATTGTTAAATCAATATTTTTTGAATGCAAATCAAATGTTTTTATATAAACTATAATCCTTATATATATATATATATATGTAATTTTAATTTTTTAATATAAATTATAATTTAATTTGTTCAATTAAGTATATTTTGATTTTATTCATGATATAACCCTACCAATATACCATCGGTGGCCATATTATTAGGGACAGTACTCGGATTTTTGCATTTTCTAATTTAACTTGATAACTCGAAGAAATGATTGGTCGTAGATGTTTTTAGACCATTTTATTTATATCTATATTTTTCTAGGATCATAAAAACAACAAAAATTATAGATACAACGATTTATTCTTTAAAATATAAGTAATAGTGGTAAAAGAAAAATTTCGTAAAATTTTAATCAGTATTTTGTCATGCCACCCTTTGCCACAATAAGAGCTTCTATACCTGCAAGCATGCTCTTTATACATGTTTTAGCATTTTCTTGCAGTTCAGAGTTCTGTTGCCACTGTTTGTTGAGAGTTTCAATCAACTGGGACTTGTTGGTGATCACTTCTTTTGCAATGGCCCGTTTAGTGAGTTCTCACATGTTTTCTATGGGATTCATGTCTGGTGAATTCCCTGGCCAAGGCAAAACAGCAATGTTTTTTCAATCAAGAATGCAGTAACACTCCTGGTTTTGTGGCACGGTGTCGAATCATGCATAAAAATGTACTATTCATTATCAGGGAACCAGTCGAAGACCAGCAGTAGCAGCTGAGTTTCCAGTACTCGCTTGTACTGGTCTTGTTTCATCGTCCGTTCTACGATGTATAAGCTTCCCATGCCTTCAGTTGATGTGACCGACCACACTATGATAATAGCTGGATGTTTTTCTCTCTCCACAAAACAATTTGGATGGAATTGTTCTTTAGGGGATCGCCTGACGAACGAACTCTTATCGACCAAAATTCGGAATGTTGACACGTCGGAAAAGCATATCTGTAAAATATTATAATTAATACCGGAAATCGTTTATGTGTTTTACTTACTCGACTCCAGTCTGCAACACTCATACCTAATCACGCAACGCACCATTAAATAAAGTTGTACTTACTCAACTCCAGTCTGTAACAGTCATATTTCGGTGTTGTCTGGCCCACTGTGTCGTTTTTTTGTCAGTCTTGGTGTGACGTGGTTTTGTTGTAGACCAACGATTCTCTTCGGCTAGCTGTATCCGAACTGTCCTTTACGAAACTTTGATACCTTCTTCGTTCATCATCGTAGTAAGATTTACAATACTCTTTTTTCGATTTTCGAGGCAGATGTGTCCGATTTTCCGAAGAGTGGAAATCTTTTTTCTACCACATTTTCCTATACGATCTGCTTCTAGAGGTTTTTTCATCCATTTAAATTTTAATTCTTTTGACGACAGACTTTGAAACCCCTGCAATAGTTGCTATATCTCTCTGGGAGTGCAATAACAACGTTTTCATTTCTCTACATTCTTTTTGAGAAGTGTCTGAAGTCTTTCCCATAACTAAAAAGGAGTCTATTTGAGATTATCACGTCGAACCGTTAACAAAAATTAAATTAACAGATAAAACTTAGCAAAAGTATTGTATTAACAAGCATTACTTACTTTTTAATTGTTTTAGATACAAAAAATTTCGAAAATATTAAGGTAAAATAAAAAAATTACAATCCCACCAAATCCCGCAAACAACAATTTTTGACGAAATTTATTCAAATTAGAAGAAACGGCACAAAGTTTATAAATGACACACGTTTCCAGTATTGTCGATAATCAAAAACATTGATAATGATACTACTAGCACTATAAACTATAATAACCATTAGAAAACCGCTTTTTTTGCTTATATTGTAACATTAAACTAGAAATGACAAAATATGAGCACTGTCCCTAATAATTTGGCCACCCACTGTAATTAAAAAGAAAAAAAATCTAGTTAATATTCAAATTATAAAATTTGTGAATTTAAATGTATAAATAATTGGTAAAATTAGAGCAATTTCAACATCAAAAATTAAAAAAATTATTGTAATTAAAAAAAAATGTAAGGAGAATGGGATACGAGAAGATGATTTAGGATCAAATCCACGGCGGTGTGAAGTTGGCCCCCCAATGTCAAAAAAAAAAAAAAATAAAGTGAGTTCTAGTGGCCCCCCACATAGTTCCGGAGTTCTTTATACTTTTTGGAAATAGTTCTGTTGTTTACATAGACCAAAAATGGTTTTGAAATAATGGGGGGCCAACTTCCCGATTTTCATATTTTACGGCCTTATACCGAGAAAAGTATTAGTCAAATCGAAAAATGTTATAGGGATAATGTGTAGAACTCTTTGGGGGGCCAACGGAACTCTAACAAAAAAATCGATTTTTGAATATTTTCTTTTTTTTCAAAATAATTAATTATTTTCATCTGAACCTAGCGTCTTTCTTATCGGTTATATCGAAATAAGTTATAGGAAAATCTTGTAGAACTCTTTAAGGGGCACCTAGAAATTTAAGAAAAAATTTCATTTTCCGGAAACTAGATGAAAATTGAGAAAAACTTTTTTTTTATACACAAGTTTTTAAAAAAATGCCATGAGTTCTAGTTGCCCCCCACATAGTTCTAAACATCTATATACATTTTGGAAATAGTTCTGTTGTTTACATACAACAAAAATGGTTTTGAAATTATTTCCCAATTTTCATATTTTACGGCCTTATACCGCGAAAAGTATTAGTCAAATCGAAAAATGTTATAGGGATAATGTGTAGAACTCTTTGGGGGGCCAACGGAACTCTAACAAAAAAATCGATTTTTGAATATTTTATTTTTTTTCAAAATAATTAATTATTTTCAACTGAACCTAGCGTCTTTCTTATCGGTTATATCGAAATAAGTTATAGAAAAAACTTGTAGAACTCTTTGAGGGGCACCTAGAAATCTAAGAAAAAATTTCATTTTCCGGAAACTAGATGAAAATTGAGAAAAACTTTTTTTTTATACACAAGTTTTTAAAAAAATGGCATGAGTTCTAGTTGCCCCCCACATAGTTCTAAACATCTATATATATTTTGGAAATAGTTCTGTTGTTTACATATCCCAAAAATGGTTTTGAAATAATTTCCCAATTTTTTTACGACCTTGTACCGCGAAAAGTATGAGTCAAATCGAAAAATGTTATAGGGATAATGTGTAGAACTCTTTGGGGGGCCAACGGAACTCTAACCAAAAAACTCGATTTTTGAATATTTTATTTTTTACCAAAATAACTAATTATTTTCATCTGAACCTAGCGTCTTTCTTATCGATTATATCGAAATAAATTATAGAAAAAACTTGTAGAACTCTTTAAGGGGCACCTAGAAATTTAAGAAAAAATTTCATTTTCCGGAAACTAGATGAAAATTGAGAAAAACTTTTTTTTTATACACAAGTTTTTAAAAAAATGCCATGAGTTCTAGTTGCCCCCCACATAGTTCTAAACATCTATATACATTTTGGAAATAGTTCTGTTGTTTACATACAACAAAAATGGTTTTGAAATTATTTCCCGATTTTCATATTTTACGGCCTTATACCGCGAAAAGTATTAGTCAAATCGAAAAATGTTATAGGGATAATGTGTAGAACTCTTTGGGGGGCCAACGGAACTCTAACAAAAAAATCGATTTTTGAATATTTTATTTTTTTCAAAATAATTAATTATTTTCAACTGAACCTAGCGTCTTTCTTATCGGTTATATCGAAATAAGTTATAGAAAAAACTTGTAGAACTCTTTGAGGGGCATCTAGAAATCTAAGAAAAAATTTCATTTTCCGGAAACTAGATGAAAATTGAGAAAAACTTTTTTTTTATACACAAGTTTTTAAAAAAATGGCATGAGTTCTAGTTGCCCCCCACATAGTTCTAAACATCTATATATATTTTGGAAATAGTTCTGTTGTTTACATATCCCAAAAATGGTTTTGAAATAATTTCCCAATTTTTTTACGACCTTGTACCGCGAAAAGTATGAGTCAAATCGAAAAATGTTATAGGGATAATGTGTAGAACTCTTTGGGGGGCCAACGGAACTCTAACCAAAAAACTCGATTTTTGAATATTTTATTTTTTACCAAAATAACTAATTATTTTCATCTGAACCTAGCGTCTTTCTTATCGATTATATCGAAATAAATTATAGGAAAAACTTGTAGAACTCTTTAAGGGGCACCTAGAAATTTAAGAAAAAATTTCATTTTCCGGAAACTAGATGAAAATTGAGAAAAACTTTTTTTTTATACACAAGTTTTTAAAAAAATGCCATGAGTTCTAGTTGCCCCCTACATAGTTCTAAACATCTATATACATTTTGGAAATAGTTCTGTTGTTTACATACAACAAAAATGGTTTTGAAATTATTTCCCGATTTTCATATTTTACGGCCTTATACCGCGAAAAGTATTAGTCAAATCGAAAAATGTTATAGGGATAATGTGTAGAACTCTTTGGGGGGCCAACGGAACTCTAACAAAAAAATCGATTTTTGAATATTTTATTTTTTTCCAAAATAATTAATTATTTTCAACTGAACCTAGCGTCTTTCTTATCGGTTATATCGAAATAAGTTATAGGAAAAACTTGTAGGACTCTTTAAGGGGCACCTAGAAATTTAAGAAAAAATTTCATTTTCCGGAAACTAGATGAAAATTGAGAAAAACTTTTTTCTTATACACAAGTTTTTTAAAAAATGGCATGAGTTCTAGTTGCCCCTCACATAGTTCTGAACATCTATATACATTTTGGAAATAGTTCTGTTGTTTACATAGCCCATAAACGGTTTTGAAATAATTTCCCAATTTTTTTACGGCCTTGTACCGCGAAAAGTATGAGTCAAATCGAAAAATGTTATTGGGATAATGTGTAGAACTCTTTGGGGGGCCAACGGAACTCTAACAAAAAAATCGATTTTTGAATATTTTATTTTTTCCAAAATAATTATTTTCATCTGAACCTAGCGTCTTTCTTATCGGTTATATCGAAATAAGTTATAGGAGAAACTTGTAGGACTCTTTAAGGGGCACCTAGAAATTTAAGAAAAAATTTCATTTTCCGGAAACTAGATGAAAATTGAGAAAAACTTTTTTCTTATACACAAGTTTTTTAAAAAATGGCATGAGTTCTAGTTGCCCCTCACATAGTTCTGAACATCTATATACATTTTGGAAATAGTTCTGTTGTTTACATATCCCAAAAATGGTTTTGAAATAATTTCCCAATTTTTTTACGGCCTTGTACCGCGAAAAGTATGAGTCAAATCGAAAAATGTTATAGGGATAATGTGTAGAACTCTTTAGGGGGCCAACGGAACTCTAACCAAAAAACTCGATTTTTGAATATTTTATTTTTTACCAAAATAACTAATTATTTTCATCTGAACCTAGCGTCTTTCTTATCGGTTATATCGAAATAAATTATAGGAAAAACTTGTAGAACTCTTTAAGGGGCACCTAGAAATTTAAGAAAAAATTTCATTTTCCGGAAACTAGATGAAAATTGAGAAAAACTTTTTTTTTATACACAAGTTTTTAAAAAAATGCCATGAGTTCTAGTTGCCCCCCACATAGTTCTAAACATCTATATACATTTTGGAAATAGTTCTGTTGTTTACATACAACAAAAATGGTATTGAAATTATTTCCCGATTTTCATATTTTACGGCCTTATACCGCGAAAAGTATTAGTCAAATCGAAAAATGTTATAGGGATAATGTGTAGAACTTTTTAGGGGGCCAACGGAACTCTAACAAAAAAATCGATTTTTGAATATTTTATTTTTTTCCAAAATAACTAATTATTTTCATCTGAACCTAGCGTCTTTCTTATCGGTTATATCGAAATAAGTTATAGGAAAAACTTGTAGAACTCTTTAAGCGGCACCTAAAAATTTAAGAAAAAATCACATTTTTCGGAAACTCGATGAAAATTGAGAAAAACTTTTTTTTATACACATTTAAAAAATGGCATGAGTTCTAGTTGCCCCCCATATAGTTCTGAACATCTATATACATTTTAGAAATAGTTCTGTTGTTTACATGGACCAAAAATGGTTTTGAAATAATGGGGGACCAACTTGCCAATTTTCATGTACTACTACTACTACTACTACTAAATTACTGTTATCGACGTCTGGTTTTGTAGTTTTTATTTTTTTTAGTTTTGCCGTTCTTACTGCCTCTGTGCACCCTTGACCACTATGCTGATTATATATTATATTATCCGATTTAGATGAAATTTTCATCATGAAACTAGCTGTCACCCGTAGTTTCACCCGTATTAATTTCGGAGATCCCGCAGGAATCTCGGGATAAAAATTACCTTATATCCTTCTCTGTATCCCTGACAACGTGTATGCAAAATTTCGTGATGATCGGTTAAACCGTTAAGCTGTGAAAGCGTAACAGACAGACAGACAGACAGACCGACAGACAGACAGACATACATAGTTACTTTTGCATTTATAATATTGACGGATTGTACGTCAATCTGGTCATAAATAAAAAAGTTATGCCAATATAAAGATAATAATTAATGTATCTATATCTATACTTATAATAAAACTGTAGAGAGCTCAATTCTGTACATTAAATATATATTCAAAATTAATATTGGACGATGAATGATGATCGATACTGATGCCAAAAATGCAATCAGTTAATTTTTGTCTGTCTGTCTGTCTGTCTGTCTGTCTGTCTGTCTGTCTGTCTGTATGTATGTGCACGCATGGGTCAAAAACTACTGAAGGGATTTTAACCAAACTTAGTGCGATTGTAGTCCACACTCCTGGGCAGGTTATAGGCTATATAATATAACGCTAAAACACATAGGAGCTGAGCAGGGACGATAAATTTGAAGCAAGTCGGATGAAAATGCGCTTTCGAGCATACGTTTACTCAATCACGCAAAAACGGCTGAACGGATTTAGATGACATTTGGCATGCATGTTGTCAGGGGTTCAGAGAAGGACATAGGGTACTTTTCATCCCAGAATTCCCGCGGGAACTCCGAAATCACCGTGGGTTAAACCGCGGGTCACATAATATATACTTATAATAAAACTGTAGAGAGGTCAGTTATGTACATTGAATATATATTTAAAATTAATATTGGACGACGAATGGTGATCGATACTGATGCCAAAAATGAAATCAGTAAATTTTTTGTCTATCTGTCTGTCAGTATATGCACGCATGGGTCAAAAACTACAGAAGGGATTTTAACCAAACTTGGTACGATTGTTGCCCATACTTCTGGGCAGGTTATAGCTTATATAACACAACAATAGAACAGGTTAACACGTTTATACTGTAACTAGCTGACCCCCGCGGTTTCACCCGCGGTAATTTCGGAGTACCCGTATGAATTCCTGGATAAAAAGTGCCTTATGTCACTCAGGATCACTTTAGCTTCCTATCTATAAGTGAAAGAATTTTCAAAATTGGTTCAGTAGATCCAGATATTACCCCCTAAAATCTCATAAACACACAATCTCCGGAGTTCCCATGGAATTCCGGGATATAAAGTACCCTCTGTCATTCAAGATTACTGCAGCTTCTTATAAATGAAAGAATTTTTAAAATCGGTTCAGTAGATCCAGAGTTTACCCCCTACAATCTCACAAACACGCGAATTTATTAACTCCAGAGTTCCCGCGGGAATTCCGGGGTAAAAAGTACCCTATGTCACTCAAGATTACTCTAGTTTCCTTTATACGAAGAAGTGAAAGAATTTTCAAAATCGTTTTAATAGATCCAGAGATAGCTGTTCCCCCGTGGTTTTACCCGCGGGAAGTTCGGAGTTCCCGCGGAATAAAAAGTACCCTATAACACTCAAGATCACTGTAGCTTCCTACAAGTGAAAGAATTTTCAAAATCGGTTCAGTAGATCCAGATATTACCCCCTACAATCTCACAAACTCACAATCTCCGGAGTTACCGTGGAATTCCGGGATAAAAGTACCCTATGTCATTCAAGATCACTGTAGCTTCCTATAAGTGAAAGCCGAAATTGGTTCAGTAGATCTAGAGATTACCCCTTACAACGTCACAAACTCACAAACTCACAAACTTTTGCTCTATATAATATTAGTATAGATAAAGTTAACCTTTGTAATAATTTGTAAGTAGTATTTATTACTAGATGGCGCTGCGGCTTTTATTTTCAAGCTATCGGTGGGTATCAAACGTTTGCGTATAATTATCTACTTTTCATTACAAAGTAAAATTGGTTAAACTTTTGGGAATATCTATGTCTCTTTGTCTATGTCTATTGCTAAATGTTAATATAAATATAAGTACATTTTACTAGATTACGTTGTGTTAGAGTAAAACATAACGCGAACGAACTACGAAGTCTTGACTCTAGACTCGCGGGCACAGCGAGTTAAATATGTGTATTTATAAATAAATAATATATAATATATTTTGACTTTGAAAACTTTCGTATTATATTATATTTGGTACTTATAAACAAAAAAACAGAAGTCGTCCCCTTCATTTCGGGTTCGCCACCCTCACTGCCTTTGTCGGTGCAGGGGGTATTGATTTATTCACAATTTTCGTTTTCTTTTCAGTTTTTTTTTTTAAATAAATCTTTCAGGTACTAATTTTAAACATAATTTTTAGACATTCTCTCAATCTCGCCCGATTCCGAGCAGGGAGTAGCACCTACACGCCATTATTTGTGCTTCAATGTTATAGCTACACCACTACGTACTAACATAGGTTACATACCGAGTGTCTGCATAATTTTTTTTGTAGAAAAATCAAATTTACAGCTATCAACGTCTAATTTTTTGTTTTTTCTTAGTTTTACCATTCTTAACGCCTTAAGGATTATAAAATACAATTACCTTTTCTTTGTTTTACTTTCTAATCATTTGTTTGTTTTGTTTCACCTTTAAGCTTTTGATAATTTATTCTGTAAACTTCTTTTTTGTCTACATAGTACAGCAATCATGGTGTACGATAAAAATATTTTAAAAGAAATTCTTACCAATGAACAGTTTTTTTTTTTTTTTTTTTTTTTTTTTTTTTTATTTAAAACGTTTACAAAATATGACTTAATCTAATAGCAACCCAAAAATCACAAAGATTTGTCCGGGATGCTAGACAAAAGTTGAGTTTCGTTAAAAAAAATATAGGAGTAACGACATCACACATGAGCACACACAGCAAACATACACAATATTATCTAATTACAACATAATAGTAGTACTCGATCGCGCTCAGCCATACCTACCGCGCGGAAGCGAGACAACGCTATCATCGATCGCGCCGTTCCAATCTATCGGTACATTGTCTACAGGGTGTTTAAAAAGTATGATTTCAGTTTGTCCCTAAGATTTTCTCTCGTAATGCTGTTTTTCAAAGATAAATCGATATCATTTAATAAACGAGGAACCAAGTAGTCTGATAAGCGGTTACCATAGATATTTTTAGACTTGGGTATTATTAATTGCTCATTTATGATTGTCCTGGTTGTAATTTTGTGGCAAATTTTTTGTTGAATACGAGTATTAAAAAATTGTTCCTTAAGAAGATAATAACTAAACTTTTCATGTATCGGTAGAATTTTGCAGTGCCTAAAGAGATCGTAATACTCGTTTGATTTATGTTGGTTTTTAACAACTGGTGAGACTATTTCTTTTAATATTCTAATTTGTAAATTTTGTATTTTGTCAAGGTAGGTTTTGAAAGTTCTGCCATTTAGGACCGTTGACAAAAATGGGCGTGTTTTACCACCCTCGCATGACGTGTTTGCAGCGATAGCCGATGCTATGGCGTTACGTGGTTCAAACATCACTAAAAAGCATATTCACACTATTGTCAATAATAACCGAAGCAATATCCGCGACATGGTTTTGAAGTGTTTTTGCGATTTTAAAAATAACGCCGTTGAGTTTAAACATAAACTTCAAGATATCAGCGATTCAACTGTAAGCACCAATTCTGAATCGTCCCTCCCAAAAAAACGATTTAATTTAGTTATATCCGGCAAAGATTGGGCTTTAGTCGCACCTAAACAGGTAGTTTATGGTGACCGATCGTATTACGTACTTCGACCGGGTATATGGACCGATCTGTTTGCCCAAAAAATTTGGGAGCAGAAAAAAATAACGTGCGCATTTTCTTTTAAGCGAGATAAGATTTGCCATAGTTTTGATGCTGCTTACTACTGTCATTTTGAAGCGAAATGCAACGAGTGCAGATCTGTTTTAAATGGGTTTCTTTACAGGAAACCAGCTACAAATTCAGATGCTGTCTTCGAATGTGTACTCGAAGGGCATTTCACGATGATCGAGCATAAAAAAAGAAGATTTTTGACTGGAACACGTCGTGGTCAAATCGCAAGCACTCTGCTGGATAGTCGGAAAGATGCTAGTACTTGGAGATGCGAGGAAAGCAAATCTCTCATGGAGTTTGGTGACAAAGTCGCTCCAATGCTTTATGACGCGACAGTTCTAAGAAAAGCTAAGGAAGAAGAATCTGTAAAACGTCTCCAACTGTCAACTTCTGATCCAGTCGAAAACTTGAGACAGGCGAAACACAGAATCGTCCCTAGGTCAATCCAAGAGATAGGTGCTGATTCTTTTTTTGTTGAGTATTGGTCAGAAGAGCAAGCTATTACGTATAAGCTCGCTTTAAAAAATGATTCATCATCGTATATGACGATTGATGCTACGGGAGGAATTTGTCGAAAATTGAAATTGCCGACCGGAGAAAAATCTCCTCACATATTTCTATATCAGTGTATGTGCGTTACAAAAGATGGGAGCTTTCCAGCATTTCAAATGGTGTCAGCACGCCAAGACGCTGTAAGAATCACAGCATTTTTATCTGACATATTGAGACTCGGTGCGCCCAAGCCACAAATGGTAGTTTGCGATTTTGGACGTGCAACATTGATTGCAATCGCACGGACATTCGCAGATTGTCGAAATTTGGTGGATTATATGCAAACATGTTATGAAGTAGCTGTGCTATGCAGTAGTAAAATACTGCCAACCTGCTACATCCGCTTAGACGTCAGTCATTTGATAGCAATGGTAGCGAGGTGGCCTTGCTTGAAAGGTAAGATGACGAAATTTCGACAGTTTTTTATTCGATGTGTGGCACAGGCGTATAAAATGCAAGAATTCGCAGATATCGAAAGGTTCTTAAAATCGGTGTTAGTTGTTGCTTTGAGCGAGACCACAGGTCAAAACGAAGATGGAACAGTAGTTTCATCCGAAACCCACCTCCAAATAGCCAATAACATAATAAGAGGAGAAATGGAGGATGCTACTAACGAGCTCACCATCGACGAACCAGAGTTAACCGAAAATTCTTATCCTACGGACGACGATATAAAAGATAATGTTCAAGTCGGTTGGGTTGAATGGAGTAAAAATCTTTACACCGAAGCCGAAAATATTGCCGCACATTCACACAACGGTATTACGGTAAATGCTTTTTACTGTCCAGAGGTTGCAAAAAAGTTGCGCAGTTTAATTGCATCTGCTCCATTATGGACGGGATTGCTATCCCCATATTTTAATCGTCAAGTCATCATCGCCACATCGTCTTCCGTAGAGTCAGAATTTTCAAACTTAAAGTGTCGTGTATTTAAAGGCGAGCTTCCAATGCGTGCTGATAAGTTTGTTTTACGCCATCTCGAATATATTGAAGGGAAATTACGTCTAACTGCAGGAAAAATTGTTCACCCATATAAAAAAAAGCCCCAATCGATAGTCGACGACAAATCGAATGCCAGTGAATGGAATGAAGTTGAAGATTGGCGAGGATTAGGTAAGACTAAGAAGCTTCAACCAAAAAAAGTCGTGGGTCACGATTGTGCTATCGAGGAATCTCTTGACGATGATTCCGAGTTAGAATTGTCCAACAGGAGCCCCGCTATCAAATATATTTGGGATGAAGACGTTAATTTCGCATGTAGTTTTCAAAGTGATCAATCAACCGACACTCCAGTCCTTGAATCTGTGGATGGGGACACGATACCTCTGCGAGATATCAGTATAGATGAAAATAATAGTTGTGGACTTTATAATCAACAAAAGACTTCCGACAATAATTACTTGAAAATGGTGGACGAGGAGTTACCAAACAAAAAAAAAAATGAAATCGGCTCTGGTTTTTCTCAGGTTTGTGTAAAAGAGCAACATATTATAAAAAATATTTCAAAGCGTAATATGGCGAGTGATGATTCTATTAAGATGCAACAATCAGTAGAGCAACCCGCCGCTCACAAAAAATGTAAATTTAACTACCTGGATAAATGCGCTGATTGGGATGTCGTGAAATCAAATCGCATAACCTTTGGAATGCCATTGTTAAAAAATGGTAATATCATGGATCCAATTGTGATCAACAAACGGGCATTAAAATTACAAAATACGTGTGCGTTTGATTCTCTCATGCAGGTATTGATTAATTCTATCTCTGTATATGAAACTTTTAAAGAGAAAGTAAAATTTTCAGTGGTTGAACCAGTAAAATTGGCCCTTTCTATATTAAAATGTGGCAAAGTGAACCACGAGCATTATAATACCCGGGTTAAAATATTATCAAAGATCACTATTTTTCAAAAGGTGCAACTTACTCGACACATGGATATCCTAAACACAAAGTGTAATTCAGCGCATCTTGTTCAATTTATATTTCAAAATATGCCCAGCGTAAGTACATCGGTACACTGTTTGAAATGTACTCATAAGAACACAAGAAATTTATCTTTTTTGAGCATGAATGTCGATATTATTTTCGACCATGGATTTGAAAAGCTTCAGGAAGCTATAAATGACAATATTGTGTCACCAAACACAACTTGCAGCAAGTGCAAAAACAACATTGTAATAAAAACGTCGTATGGACCCCAGTTGTTTATCGATACCAGCATCCTGACTGATCCTGTATACCGGACTGGGTCCCAGTTACGTCATGCCTTAAGATCAATCCCGCGGTCTATCAAAGTCGATAATGAGACATACTATTTAGCAGGCATGTCTTCATATTGTGAACAGCGTGAACATTATGTTGCTATTGTGTATACTGGCGTGTCATGGCATATGTACGACGATCTTTGTTCGACTCGCACAACTATCTCTGCTGATGCTGATGCTGTACCGCATACATTAATGTATGTACGATAACTAGAACTTACCGAAAATACAGTTAGTTTAAAGGTATAAAAAAAAAGACCAAAAATAAAAAAAAAATATTAAAAAAAAAAAACAAAAAAAATCTAAGTCAATATTAAATAAATAATAAAAAATCAATTTTACCTGTTGAAGTTCCGGTTGCCCCCCTAAAGAGTTTTACAGCACATTATAACATTTTTTGATTTTATTAATACTTTTGTCGGTACAAGACCGCAAAAAATTTAAATTGGGAAGTTGGTCCCTCATTAGTTTAAAACCAATTTTGGTCTATGTAAACAACAGAACTATTTCCAAGAATTATATAAATCATCATGACTACGTATATGAGGGGGCAACTGGAACTTACAACTGTAACTTTTTTTAACTTGTATAGATATAAATAACTTTTCTTTTAATTTTACTACTAGTTTTGTAAAAATGTGATATTTTACCTGACTTTTAGATGGCTCCCGATATACATAATAATATGTACCTATTACTCATCTTTAGGGATGACACATTTTTTTAAATTAACATTAGATAGATATAATATTTCGTTGAATAGAGAATATATTCAAATCGTATTTAAATATAAGTATTTATAAAAGTATACCGATATATTTTTCATAAAAAAATATTACAATATTTCGGTGTCACAATTATTGTAATTAATTTACCAAAATTATGGTATTATCTATTTGTACATTCTGTGACAACCCTAAAAATATCAGATAAACAACATTTACACATGACGGACTTGAACCACTGCGGGAAAACGTAGTGGTTACCTTCTCTCTGACTGCGGGTTTACCTCCTAAGGTCTGATAAAATTATAAAATAAGGGATTAAGAGCGAGACGGTGAGGATTTGCTCGCGACGGCCGCAAGTGTGAAATAGATGCACGATGGGATTATCTCTGGAGTCCGGACCGACTTGTTATAAAAAATAACACCAAAAAAAGAAAATAATTAAAAAAAATCTACGTCAATCATAATAATATAATAAAAAACCAATTTTTCTTTTGAAGTTTCGGTTGATTTTTTTTCGATTCGATTCGAAGATTCGATTTTTCGATTTTATTAATACTTTTGTCGGTACAAGACCGCAAAAAATTTAAATTGGGAAGTTGGTCCCTCATTAGTTTAAAACCAATATGTATACCCATAGAATAAGCTCTTTTTAGTTTGGGACTATGGATGATAATGTGATATTGTTCAAGTAATATTAATATTAATTATTATTTCTCTACCATGATCTGCTGGACTTTAAACGGGAGTGCTGGATTCGTATCCAGTTCTTAATTGAAGACCTGTTACTGATTTGTAAGAAACAAGAGCTCTGGCCGTCATGGTAGAGCAGTTAAAAAGGAAAAAAAAAGTATTATTTTAACAGTTCCACCAGCACGTGAAGGGCGGAACTCCTTCGTATCTCATAGACCAGTATCAGAACCTAGATACAGAACTAGATTAAAAACCAGAACTCCCGTTTAAAACCCATCTGATCATGGTAGAGCTAAGAAAAAGTTAAAAAATATTATTTTAACAGTTCCACTAGCACGCGAAGGCGGGAACTCCTTGGTTTCTCACAGATCACTATGATATCTTCAATTTAGAACCGGACACGAATCTAGAACTCTGTTCCGAACTCCAGCAGATCTTGGTAGAGCAGTTAAAAAGTAAAAAAATATTATTTAGCAGTTCCACTAGCACGTGAAGGACGGAAATCCTTCGTTTCTCACAGGTAAGTATGACATCTTCAATTTAAAACTGGATACGAATCCAGAAATCCGGTTCAAAATCCAGGAGATCATGGTAGAGCAGCATAAAAGTAAAAAAAAATATTATTTTAACAGTTCCACTAGCACGTGAAGGGCGGAACTCCTTAGTATTTCATAGACCAGTATCAGAACTTAGATACAGAACTAGATTAAAAACCAGAACTCCCGTTTAAAACCCATCTGATCATGGTAGAGCCGAGACAAAGTAAAACAATATTATTTTGACAGTTCCACTAGCACGTGAAGGACGGAACTTCTGCGTTTCTCACAGATCAGTATGGCATCTTCAATTTAGAACTGGATACTAAACCAAAACTCCGATCTGAAATCCAGCAGATTATAGTAGAGCAGTTAGAAAGTAAAAAAAAATATATTTTAACAGTTCCACTAGCACGTGAAGGCGCGAACTCCTTTGTTTCTCATAGATCAGTATAACATCTTCAATAAGGACCTGGATAAAAATCCAGAACTCCGTTTCAAAATCCAGCAGATCATGGTAGAGCAGTTAAAAAGTTAAAAAAAAAAATTTTAACAGTTCCACTAGCACGTGAAGGCGGGAACTCCTTTGTTTCTCATAGATCAGTATAACATCTTCAATTAGGACCTGGATAAAAATCCAGAACTCCGTTTCAAAATCAAGCAGATCATGGTAGAGCAGTTAAAAAGTAAAAAAAAAAAATTTAACAGTTCCACCAGCACGTGAAGGGCGGAACTCCTTCGTATCTCACAGACGAATATCAGAACTTAGATACAGAACTGGATTGAAAACCAGAACTCCCGTTTAAAACCCATCTGATCATGGTAGAGCCGAGACAAAGTAAAACAATATTATTTTGACAGTTCCACTAGCACGTGAAGGACGGAACTTCTGCGTTTGTCACAAATCAGTATGGTATCTTTAATTTAGAACTGGATACTAAACCAGAACTCCGATCCGAAATCCAGCAAATGATGGTAGATCAGTAAGAAGTAAAAAAATATTTTTTTCACGTCTGTCTGTCTGTTATAATTTCACGCCTTGACGGTTAAACCGATCATTACGAAATTATGCATACACGTTGCCAGGAATACAGAGAAGGATAAAAGGTCCTTTTTATCCCGAAATTTTCGCGGGATCTCAGAAATTAACGTGGGTGAAACTACGGGGAACAGCTAGTTACATAATGAAAATTTCATCTAAATCAGATAAGCCATTTCTGAGATAAGCGTGCACAAACGCACATGAAAAAAGATAAAAATTCTAAAAAAATTGGGAAATTATTTCAAAACCATTTATGGGCTATGTAAACAACAGAACTATTTCCAAAATGTATATAGATGTTCAGAACTATGTGGGGGGCAACTAGAACTCATGCCATTTTTTTAAAAACTTGTGTATAAAAAAAAAGTTTTTCTCAATTTTCATCTAGTTTCCGTAAAATGAAATTTTTTCTTAAATTTCTAGGTGCTCCTTAATAAGTTCTACAAGTTTTTCCTATAACTTATTTCGATATAACCGATAGGAAAGACGCTAGGTTCAGATGAAAATAATTAGTTATTTTGGAAAAAAATAAAATATTCAAAAATCGATTTTTTTGTTAGAGTTCCGTTGGCCCCCCAAAGATTTCTACACATTATCCCTATAACATTTTTCGATTTGACTCATACTTTTCGCGGTACAAGGCCGTAAAAAAATTGGGAAATTATTTCAAAACCATTTTTGGGATATGGAAACAACAGAACTATTTCCAAAATGTATATAGATGTTCAGAACTATGTGGGGGGCAACTAGAACTCATCCCATTTTTTAAAAAACTTGTGTATAAAAAAAAAGTTTTTCTCAATTTTCATCTAGTTTCCGGAAAATGAAATTTTTTCTTAAATTTCTAGGTGCCCCTTAAAGAGTTCTACAAGTTTTTCCTATAACTTATTTCGATATAACCGATAAGAAAGACGCTAGGTTCAGATGAAAATAATTAGTTATTTTGGAAAAAAATAAAATATTCAAAAATCGATTTTTTTGTTAGAGTTCCGTTGGCCCCCCAAAGAGTTCTACACATTATCCCTATAACATTTTTCGATTTGACTCATACTTTTCGCGGTACAAGGTCGTAAAAAAATTGGGAAATTATTTCAAAACCATTTTTGGGATATGTAAACAACAGAACTATTTCCAAAATATATATAGATGTTTAGAACTATGTGGGGGGCAACTAGAACTCATGCCATTTTTTTAAAAACTTGTGTATAAAAAAAAAATTTTTCTCAATTTTCATCTAGTTTCCGGAAAATGAAATTTTTTCTTAGATTTCTAGGTGCCCCTCAAAGAGTTCTACAAGTTTTTCCTATAACTTATTTCGATATAACCGATAAGAAAGACGCTAGGTTCAGTTGAAAATAATTAATTATTTTGAAAAAAAATAAAATATTCAAAAATCGATTTTTTTGTTAGAGTTCCGTTGGCCCCCCAAAGAGTTCTACACATTATCCCTATAACATTTTTCGATTTGACTAATACTTTTCGCGGTATAAGGCCGTAAAATATGAAAATCGGGAAATAATTTCAAAACCATTTTTGTTGTATGTAAACAACAGAACTATTTCCAAAATGTATATAGATGTTTAGAACTATGTGGGGGGCAACTAGAACTCATGGCATTTTTTTAAAAACTTGTGTATAAAAAAAAAGTTTTTCTCAATTTTCATCTAGTTTCCGGAAAATGAAATTTTTTCTTAAATTTCTAGGTGCCCCTCAAAGAGTTCTACAAGATTTTCCTATAACTTATTTCGATATAACCGATAAGAAAGACGCTAGGTTCAGATGAAAATAATTAATTATTTTGAAAAAAAAGAAAATATTCAAAAATCGATTTTTTTGTTAGAGTTCCGTTGGCCCCCCAAAGAGTTCTACACATTATCCCAATAACATTTTTCGATTTGACTAATACTTTTCGCGGTATAAGGCCGTAAAATATGAAAATCGGGAAGTTGGCCCCCCATTATTTCAAAACCATTTTTGGTCTATGTAAACAACAGAACTATTTCCAAAAAGTATAAAGAACTCCGGAACCATGTGGGGGGCCACTAGAACTCACTTTATTTTTTTTTTTTTTTGACATTGGGGGGCCAACTTCACACCGCCCAAATCCACATTCAAAGGGAGATGATTTTTCTCGATCTGAAAATGATTTTTTAGATAATAGTATTGAAATAAATATTAAAATATTTGAAATTATAATAATAATAATTGATATTAAAAAAATTATAAGTATTATTTATATTAATTTTTTTTTTAAACTTTTTGATTTGAAATCAAATATACTAAATATATTATATAAATCATTAATTTCCTCATCAATAAATAGAAATGTATAGAAATAGTCATACTACATCAACAAAGTGTCAATATCAAGCTGCTGCCTCAAATCCAAAATGATGATTATTAGAGAATTGATTGTTAATATGTCGAATTAAGCTTACGAGTGACCAGGGCAGGCAATTCGAGAGCGATTTGTTTAAGGAATTAATGAAGGTAATCAAGGGCGTACCCAGGATTTCAGCTAGGAGGGGGCAGGGGGCTGCTTATACCTGTTTCGAAAAGCTCGTCTGTCGGGTATATTGAAACAAAAAATCATGAAAATTTACTTTTATTCATTAATTTTGATGATGACACAAAACAAAATATTATACATAATTATACCATACATTATGTATAATATATATTATTATATTATGTATGTATATATTAATTTAACAGTAATCTTCTCGGATTTGCCGCAAATTTGTCTATGACAGTCTTTTCAATAAACTCACTGTTGTCTTTTAAATAATTGCGATGTACGCTCATCAGACATAAACCCGTAAGCCTTTCTTCACCCATGGTGCTTCTAAGCCATGTTTTAACTCTTCGCAGCGTACTGAAGGACCGTTCTACGGTCGCCGTGGTGCATGGGATAGTGCTTAAAATAATTAATGCCTTTCTGACAGCAGGGTAAAAAATGTTGGCTTCGTTGAACAGATCAATTACTTCTATGTCCCTTAATTGATCATCTGATAAAGCCTTCGTCACCCATAAATTATGCCAAAGGTTCAGTTCTCCGGTGATATCCAGGTTGTAAATTCTTGGAATGATTCTGCGTTTTTGTGTAGGTCTGTAATGCTGGTTTTTGTCATATACAAGGGATGTAGCCTGCTTAAAGCAAACGCCGGAGTATTTTCTTGGGAGAATCGAATATTCAGTGATGAAATGAGTGAATCAATGTATGGGATTATCAGGGAACGCCGCCAATATTCGTTATCATTGTCTGATGGCGGATTACTTCTATGTGTTTGCTTATGAGCAAGACGTGGAACCGAAATTTCTATGATCAAATCCATTGCAACAGCTCGTGCTTTTTGAAGTATTTCTTTACTTATTCTATCAGGAAACTCGCGGTCATTTCTGAGAATGTCCTTGATATTTTTGATGTGTTCCCCTACCGAGATCATGTCGATCGATTTAGCTTGCAGTGCGTTAACTACTGGTTCTAAAACTGCTGAATATTTGGCTATTGTTTGTAGAGTAACAATAAACACTGGTTTTGTAACGGCTGAATGCAACTAATATGCAGATTTTCTGGTGGCATAATTTTCTTCTACGGATAACGTTTCTAGAGATTTCACAAGCTCTGAAAAATGTTGAGAAAACTTTCTGATTGATTTATATTTTTCTGACCATCTCGTCTCTCATAATCGTGATAGGTTTGGAGCGTAGTTTCGACGTGTAGTCGATTCCCTGAAAAATGTTATAACATCCTTTACAGTGGCGACAGTATTTCTAATTTCTGGCACTGCGTTCGCATCATTCACAACAAGGTTGAGTTTGTGACTTGAGCAATGAAAATATAAAGCACGAGGATATTTTTTTCTCAAAATGGCTTGTACGTCACCCTCTTTCCCTGCCATTGTAGAACAGCCATCGAATCCAAAACCTACGCAATCTTCGGTTGAGAGGTTAGAACTAATTAAGAAATTGTCAATTGCTTCGGCAATTGCGGAAGCATTTTGTGCTTTTAGTTCAACGAACCCTACAAATTCTTCTCTGATTTTCCTTTTGCTTTCGTCGTAGAACCGCACGCCTATTGACAGCTGTTCTTTCCCAGATACGTCTGCTGTTTCATCAGCTAAGACTGCGTAAGCCATGGTCTTCTGAACCTCACTTATTATATTCTCTCCTTAATAACTTCGCCACATAAATTTATCAATTCGTTTTGTATTTTTGGTGATGTGTAAACTGCATTGCGACGGCACTTTTCCAGGTGACTCTCTAATTTGTCGTCCCCTGAATTGATTCTCAACTTCAATAAATCTAATAAAACACCCTCATCTGCTTGTTTGCCCCTAAGAGGCATATCATGTGTGCCGCAAAATACTATACAAGAAATAATTGATGACAATATTTGTCTGTTTTCATCGATTTCTTTTTGGTGTCCACTTTGCAGTTGGATGTCTACAGGAACATTTTCAAGAAAATTTTTTGCAGCATTTGTCGCCGTTTGGTGAAGGTTAGTCGTTGCATGCTTTCGGCAGTCTTCATGCATATTTTTGAACTTTATATATGGCCTGACCATAAACGATCCCAAAATTCCTCTCACAGTGCTAATGGGCGGAGGGAACAAAACACAATGCTTACAAAGAGCTCCTTTTAGTCGCTTGGAATATACTAGCCATGGTGAATATTGATCCAACCAAGCATGGTTAAATTTTCTTTTTAAATGGCTTGCATCACTTTCAAAATCGTAATTTCTGGGCGGGATCCAAGGATTTTGTAACAACTCCCTCTTCTTTTCCGTCGATAGCTGGGTAGCCAACCCAACATAACGTCCCAGATTATTTTCATGACAGCCATCGTCCACTATAATTTCAGGATCGACGTTGACGTCATAAGTTTGTTGGGATGTCGATGGAGAAGAATAGTCGGCAACAGATATATTAACAGGTTCTACAGGAGAATTTCACGCTTGTCCAATGTTAGTGTAACTTACCCCCCCTCGCGCTACTTTCTCCGATCTACTTCTTACTACGATAATCTCTAATTTGGCCTGATTGTCTAGTGGTTAGGACTCTAAATTCGTTGTGTGCAGTAACCTATGATTCTTTTAGGTTGAGATTGAACTATCGTCTTAGTATTTGCATCATAGTTTTTAGTTTTGGTTAAATCTTTATAGCTAAGATTCTAAAGTTAATACATGAACGATCTCTAATTTATGTTTAGCGAATACACGAACGATCTTAGACTAGTACACGGACGAATCCCTATTTTTATTGCTTTCGTGCGACCTCTTTCCTAACTTTAGGTGGATGATCTATTTTTAAATCATCTATGTGGATGATCTACTTTAGTTTATTTATGTGGATGATCTAGTTTTGTTTGTTTGTGACGACCTGCCTCCCTAACATTATATCGATGTTCTATTTTATTAGTTTTTTTACCGGCCTAATTCATTAGTTTATATTGACGACCTAATCTATTGCTTGTAGGCTAAGTTTGAATAATCTTGACCCTAATGTTTGTCTATCTCTACAATTTGTTTTAGTTTGTGTTTGTCGGTTTAACCCCGGTCAACATCTCGTCAAAAGCTACCATTCCTGGCTCAGATGGCTCAGACATTGCCAGGACGTATAAATATATATAATAAACCACCCAGACGATTCTATTCCAAGGTCGACCAGATTTTGTCCCCTCAGCATGACGCAAGCATTGGCCACAGGAACCTCAAGTACTACGTGAAATGATTGTTGGCACTGCAACCAATCCCGACGTCAAACCGAAGGTAAGGCTTCCAGTTAATACATAAGTATTCGCCGGAAGGTGGTATAGCCCCTCCTGCGCTATTCCACGGTGATGACCATCCAGCACAATGCCTTCGTCACCTCCCCCAACCTGTTTCACAAGGTAGAGGATCATTCTAGATGGTTACATCTAAGATCATTCACCAGCGTCCATTTCAGGAATCCAGTGAGGAGACTGTACGTCCCCAGTCCGAAGGCTACCGCCGCGTTGGAGCCATGGTGAGCCCTTGAATATGTGCCAGCCCGAAGACCAGGGTTGGGTGGGACCACCACAAACCAAACCCCAGAACAGTGATCCAAAATTGTATGTGTGTGTTATCGGAGACCAATCTCTCCCTGGAACCTGGAACTTCAGCTGATAAACTCACCGTCATACTGCAAGCAGTGAGGCCGTAGCCTAGCCGTAGCTGTAGAGTTGAATGGCTCTCTCTCCCCTGTGAACCCACTCGGGCATCCAACTCGTTCTGCCACATCAGAACATTGGCAAGCACATCGTGTTGAAAAACACAAAGGTTGCCGAGAATCTAGCGTCAGCGACGAGGTCGCCAACAGCCGATCCCCCAGCCTCTGCACAACGGTCTCGATCGCAAAGCGCAGGGACCTACGTAAGCATACATGTGGTTGCGAGTCACAGTAGCTCCAGTCTGTCTCCGCAGTCAGCAATCGAGCCACAGAGCGCATTGGCCCATCGATAATATTTGTAATAAAAAGAAAGGTAAAACAGAAAGAAGAGCGAACAACCCTTCCCTGGTGTAGGAGAGGGCCGGCATCTCCAGTCAGCCGCATCGGTGATATGTAGTTTGAATAACACAGAAGGCGTTGTTATTCAAGGTAAGGTACAAGGTGCACAACGAAACTCGTCACGGCGCAGATGACTCAAGGCGCGGATTTTTACCCATCTACGCCATCATACGCTTGCGACGTGCAATGTCCAACCGTTCAAGATTAGAGTTCCGTTTGCTTCGAGCCTATTTGGTACTGTGATTTGAAGATCCTTCCTCGTGACTAATGTTTTCAGGTCTACGCTCGAGATATCCTAACGGACGTCAAGTGCACTGACAGACCTTCGTACAAAAACATTAAACCACTCTGCGCTATCGCTCGCTCAACAAGACTATTCGTAACGAACCGTCTTTTGTAATGATAAAATCAATACAAATATTCCACTCAAAGCATCTCGTTCACGAAGCACATCGGCCCACATACGCTTTCATGCGACCACCAAGTATCACAATCGCGCATGCTCGCCTCTGCACAACGCAATCAGGACACAATGAGTAATGACGAAACTTCCAGGTCGCGTGTACGAATCCTTGCACAAACCGATAAATCGTTCTGCGCGCAGACCGCTCGACCACGACGTACTTTGCATGTATATTATTTATTAAAAAATTTGTATGAGAAAATAAATTTTATGTTTGATAAAATTATATTTATTGTCCCTTAGACGTTCCCTCCCCATCGCATTCGTTTATTATTACACTATTATCAATTTACTTTCCCAACAAACTTTTGTCGTCAGGACATTTTTTTTTACCTCCGTATTCCCCGTAGATATACGGCTCGTGGATACTGGCGGTGCGTTCACAGAGACGCCTGAGGCGGGGATTCGTGTTTTCCAACTTGATCCTATACTCTTGAAACTTAACATACATTTAGAATTCCCTAATATAAGCACTTTCCTTCATATAATATTTTGTCCTAACTTCTTTAGTTTAGGAGTTATTATTGATAAACGTACTAAAACTTGTTTTCGATGTTATTTGAACCGCAATGTCCTCTAATATGTTTTAAATGTAATTTTATAGGTGTATTTTATTATCTTCTATACTTTAATAATTATTTAAGATTTTAATTATAACCAAAAAAATTTTGTAGGACCTTATGGGTCGTCACATTAGCATGCAATGCTCTTGGCATTACATGAGTGGTTTTATCATGGTTGTCATTTTCATCGCTTCCACTGCTACTTTCCCGACCTTTTTTTCTTTTTTCGTGTGTCCTCCCTAAAAAATGGATACACAAAATACTCTTACAGTGTTTAGGCGGGTTGTATAAGACGAAAATAAAGATCAAGTTTCACATACCTATGTGAACCTGGCAGCTGATTTCAAAATAATTGTTTTTTATTAATTGCATAGGATTGTACCCGGTTTGTACCGGATTGTACCGTTTTTAAAATCGTTTGTACCTTAAGGGGGTCAAAGTTACCGGGCTCCGAAAATTTTGAACTAAGTCCCCTTAACAACATGAACAGGGTGAATAGTAATCAACTTTTATGACTTGCATAGGATTGTACCCGGTGAGTAGAGGATTGTACCGCTTTTAAAACTAATTTTTACTTAAGGGGGTCAAGGCAACATGACTCCGAAAAAATTTTTTTTACAAAAAATAATAATAATGAATTGCAAAGGATTGTACCCGGTTTGTGCTGGATTTTACCGTTTTTTAAATCTTTTGTTTTTTAAGGGGGTCAAAGTTACCGGACTCCGAAAATTTTAAAACTAAGTCCCCTTAACAACATGAACAGGGTGAATAGTAATCAACTTTTATGACTTGCATACGATTGTACCCGGTGAGTAGAGGATTGTACCGCTTTTAAAACTAATTTTTACTTAAGGGGATCAAAGTTACAAAGCAACGAAAATTTGGTACTAAACCCCCTTAACCAAATGAACATGGTGAATATTTTTTAAGTTTTATGACTTGCATACGATTGTACCCGATAGGTAGAGGATTGTACCGTTTTAAAAATTAATTCTAACTTAAGGGGATCAAAGTTATAGAACTACGAAAATTTGGTGAAAATTTGGTACTTGAACCCCCTTTAAACACATGAGCTGGGTGAATAGTAATCAACTTTTATGACATGCATACGATTGTACCCGGTGAGTAGAGGATTGTACCTTTTTTAAAATTAGTTTTTACTTAAGGGGATCAAAGTTACGAAGCAACGAAAATTTGGTACTAAACCCCCTTAACCACATGAACACGGTGAATACTTTTTAACTTTTATGACTTGCATACAATTGGACCCGGTAATTAGAGGATTGTACCGCTTTAAAAATTAATTCTAACTTAAGGGGATCAAAGTTATGGGACTACGAAAATTTGGTACTGAACCCCCTTAACCACATGAACAGGGTGAATAGTAATCAACTTTTATCACTTGCATACGATTGTACCCGGTGAGTAGAGGATTGTACCGCTTTTAAAACTAATTTTTACTTAAGGGGATCAAAGTTACGAAGCAACGAAAATTTGGTACTAAACCCCCTTAACCACATGAACATGGTGAATACTTTTTAACTTGTATGACTAGCATACAATTGTACCCGATAGGTAGAGGATTGAACCGCTTTAAAAATTAATTTTAACTTAAGGGGATCAAAGTTAAAGAATTGCGAATATTTGGTGAAAATTTGGTATTTGAACCCCCTTAAACACATGAGCTGGGTGAATAGTAATCAACTTTTATGACTTGCATACGATTGTACCCGATGAGTAGAGGATTTTACCGCTTTTAAAACTAATTTTTACTTAAGGGGATCAAAGTTACGAAGCAACGAAAATTTGGTACTAAGCCCCCTTAACCACATGAACATGGTGAATACTTTTTAACTTGTATGACTAGCATACGATTGTACCCGATAGGTAGAGGATTATACCACTTTAACTTAAGGGGATCAAAGTTATAGAACTACAAAAATTTGGTGAAAATTTGGTATTTGAACATCGTAACTTTTTACACAGGGGGTTTAGTACCAAATTTTCGTTGCTTTGTAACTTTGATCCCCTTAAGTAAAAATTAATTTTAAAAGCGGTACAATCCTCTACTTACCGGGTACAATCCTCTACCTATTGGGTACAATCGTATGCAAGTCATAAAACTTAAAAAGTATTCACCATGTTCATGTGGTTAAGGGGGTTTAGTACCAAATTTTCGTTGCTTCGTAACTTTGATTCCCTTAAGTAAAAATAGTTTTAAAAGCGGTACAATCCTCTACTCACCGGGTACAATCGTATGCAAGTCATAAAAGTTGATTACTATTCGCCCTGTTCATGTGTTTAAGGGGGTTCAAGTACCAAATTTTCACCAAATTTTCGTAGTTCTATAACTTTGATCCCCTTAAGTTAGAATTAATTTTTAAAGCGGTACAATCCTCTTACTATCGGGTACAATCTCATGCAAGTCATAAAACTTAAAAAATATTCACCATGTTCATTTGGTTAAGGGGGTTTAGTACCAAATTTTCGTTGCTTTGTAACTTTGATCCCCTTAAGTAAAAATTAGTTTTAAAAGCGGTACAATCCTCTACTCACCGGGTACAATCGTATGAAAGTCATAAAAGTTGATTATTATTCACCCAGCTCATGTGTTTAAGGGGGTTCAAGTACCAAATTTTCACCAAATTTTCGTAGTTCTATAACTTTGATCCCCTTAAGTTAGAATTAATTTTTAAAGCGGTACAATCCTCTTACTATCGGGTGCAATCGTATGCAAGTCATAAAATTTAAAAAATATTCACCATGTTCATTTGGTTAAGGGGGTTTAGTACCAAATTTTCGTTGCTTTGTAACTTTGATCCCCTTAAGTAAAAATTAGTTTTAAAAGCGGTACAATCCTCTACTCACCGGGTACAATCGTATGCAAGTCATAAACGTTGATTATTATTCACCCAGCTCATGTGTTTAAGGGGGTTCAAGTACCAAATTTTCACCAAATTTTCGTAGTTCTATAACTTTGATCCCCTTAAGTTAAAATTAATTTTTAAAGCGGTACAATCCTCTACCTATCAGGTACAATCGTATGCAAGTCATAAAAGTTAATTTTTATTCACCCGGTTATGTGGTTAAGGGGGTTCATTACCAAATTTTCGTTGCTTCGTAACTTTGATCCCCTTAAGTAAAAATTCATTTTAAAAGCGGTACAATCCTCTACTCACCCGGTACAATCGTATGCAAATCATAAAATTTGATTACTATTCACCCTGTTCATGTTGTTAAGGGGACTTAGTATCAAAATTTTCGGAGTCCGGTAACTTTGACCCCCTTAAATTGCAAAAGATTTAAAAAACGGTGCAATCCAGCACAAACTGGGTACAATCCTTTGCAATTCATCATTTTTATTTTTTGTAAAAAAAAAAATTTCGGAGTCATGTTGCCTTGACCCCCTTAAGTAAAAATTCATTTTAAAAGCGGTACAATCCTCTACTCACCGGGTACAATCGTATGCAAGTCATAAAAGTTGATTACTATTCACCCTGTTCATGTTGTTAAGGGGACTTAGTTTTAAAATTTTCGGAGTCCGGTAACTTTGACCCCCTTAAAAAACAAAAGATTTAAAAAACGGTGCAATCCAGGACAAACCGGGTACAATCCTTTGCAATTCATAATTATTATTTTTTGTAAAAAAAAATTTTTCGGAGTCATGTTGCCTTGACTTAAGTAAAAATTAGTTTTAAAAGCGGTACAATCCTCTACTCACCGGGTACAATCGTATGCAAGTCATAAAAGTTGATTACTATTCACCCTGTTCATGTTGTTAAGGGGACTTAGTTCAAAATTTTCGGAGCCCGGTAACTTTGACCCCTTAAGGTACAAACGATTTTAAAAACGGTACAATCCGGTACAAACCGGGTATAATCCTATGCAATTCATAAAAAACAATTATTTTGAAATCAGCTGCCAGTTTCACATAGGTGTTTCACATTCTAATATATATGGTTTGAACGCCAAATAAACATAACTAGGTAATTTGAAATAATACACTTGTTGTGACGTTAGAGAAAAGGGACTTTGTTGTCGGTATGGACTTATTAATAAATCCAAGATATTGGAAGGATCTTTCTTTTATGTTTTTTTTTTTACTTTTTAATCACAAAATATTCACAAATGTTATTTTAGCTATTATAACAAAACCACGTCTTGTAATTAATAAATTTAAATATTGTAAGTAATGCTTAAGATATACACTTACAAGAGAGAATTCAATCAAATAATCATATTAGGTACCTACTTAAGTGTTTTGTTTTGACTCACCTCTTTCAAAGAATTTCCTGATATCCATTTGACGGAGTAATATTTCCAGTTGTTGCACAGTAAACGTAAATCTCGTGTCGCCGCAACGAAACTATAAGACACTATGTCGTATGAAATATTCGCTCGTATTACACTCCGAACTGAATTGTATTCGAACTAAATTGACGTGCTCTGCCTCACGCTTCCGCTTATATATTGAAATATTCTTGCTCCCGAAATATGTAGAAAATACTCGACTCTATTTCCATCCTTGTCTTATACTTGCTATCACTGTCTTTTCTTTCCAGAATAGTCCATGCTAGAACGTTCTTCGTGGTATTGCTATTCAATACAAGATGTCGGTATTGACCGTATAAATTGATCCTATTACTTTTTACTGGAAAAAGTACTGCCGTCCGCCGTAGATGGCGCTAGATGTTGTTTTCTCCCAATTATATTCGGCTTTAATTCTAGATGGCTCTCTGATTGTCTCGGCGGAACCGGAAACTACGAGATGCGACGGTTTTGCGGGAGATTTAAATTATATTGCATCGCTAACAGTATACTAGAATTACTAGAGTCTGTCTAGTGAGCCGCGGCACAGATAAAACCGCAGTAAAAATCTTTTAGTTGTAAACACTGAATATACTATGAAATTTGAATTTGATACTTTCACTATTTTATTTTATAAACACTAAGAATCTTAAACTAAATCTGTACAGATATATACTACTTAAAATAATATGCAACATATTGAATATTATTTTATTTTAGCATTGAAAACAAATTAATATAATAAATAAAACCAAACTTGCATCAAAACCTTACTTAGTTTTTATTTATTCTGTCGCGTAATCAAAATCAGATTCCAGAAATTAAATTCTCGACTATGAATCGTTACTGTCACTTTCATTATCACTAAAAAATAATAAAAACGAAATAAAGAAATAAATAAAGTGTATCAAAACTTGATCAAAACATTTTGCGTTTCGTTTGACGGCGGCTGAAAGTCACTATATAAAATATTATAAGCAATAAAACTTACAGAATACACTTTGTGCAATCACTGTAATTATCGTAAAGTACAATAATTGGAAATTAATACTAGCGACACAGCGTTTACAATGATAATTGGTAAAACGGAAAAAAGCATAGATGCGCGCGATACGGGAGTGCGGCGAGTAGTGGAGTGTGGACGTTGAACGCATGGCCCGAGGCTGCCGCTAGAGCGCGCCGGCGAGCGCGGCGCGCCGGCTAGATGTGCATAGACTATGTCTGCGTCCTAGAGGGGGCGTACCGTTACATCCTCCCCCTGCAGTCCTGCTGGCGCCGGCGCCGAGAGGACTGCACCTACTTGCGGGGACGGCCCCTCTTGCGTTTCTCCTGGAGCGGAGCTTGGATGCGGCCAACGAAAGGAGTGAGATCAGAAGAGTGATATTTACCTAGCGCCTCCCGATCGCTGACCCTCTCCAGCAGGAAAGTAGTCGGGCCACACACCTGGCGGACTCTGTACGGGCCGTCGCGGCGCGGCAGTAACTTCGGAGTCTGCCCTCTGGCGGCGTCGTTCGCACCGTGGGTCTTCAGTAGGACCAGGTCCCCCTCCTTGTAGAGTGGCGCAGGCCGTCGACCCTCGTCGGCGTACCTTTTCGATTCAGCTTGCGCGCGCTCGTGCACATCCCTCGCTTCGGCTAGCGCACTAGCCACCTTCCTTAAATAAGGTGTAAAACTGGGGATGAAATTATCTTCTTCTAGGATGCTGCGGACGTCAGTGGTGGCGTCGACAGGGGTTCGCAGCTCACGGCCGAAGGTGAGGTAAGCGGGCGAGAATCCTGTGCTCGCAGTCACAGCGGAGTTCATAGCGAAGCGGATAGCAGCTAACTGAGTGTCCCACGATGCGTGGTCCTTACCCACTAGGATGGCCAGCTGCGGCTTCAAATCGCGGTTCTTCCTCTCGATCGGATTACTCTCCGGGTGATATAGCGGCGAGAGGGACTGCGTGATCCCCATGGCGTGGCACGCTTGTTGCATAACGTCGCTGATGAACTGCACACCATTGTCCGAAATGATTCGACGCGGCACGCCGAACCTGAAGAAAATCTCGTTAATTAAGATTTTAGCGCACTCCGCGCTAGTCGCGGCTTTGAGTGCGAATAATTCAACCGAACGGCTGCATACATCTTCTATGATAAATATCCAGCGATTGCCCGCTTCGGTTTCCGGCAGAGGGCCGAATAAATCGACTGATATAACTTCGAATCTCCTCGCGGTAGCCGGCGTCTGCACCAGACCGGCCGGCTTGCGCGTATCTACTTTGTATCTCTGACACGGCACGCAATGTTTTATGTAACCGGTGACAAAAGCTCTCATACCTGGCCAGTAGTACCCCGCCCTCAGGCGCGCTAGGGTGCGCTCGACGCCGAAGTGTCCCGCCGTGGGAGCGTCGTGGAGCTCGGCGAGGATCTGCGTGCGCTCGTGCTCCGGCACGACGAGGCAGGGCCGATAGCATCAATTATCTTCTTTACTTCCGGATCCTTCATCTGGTTTGCCCTAATATCCGCTGGGCTACGCGTGGGCGTGTCCACGATAGCGAGGCATGCGTCACATGCGTTATCTTCGGCGCACGGCGGGCGCGAGAGCGCATCGGCGATGACGTTACTCTTGCCCGGTGTATAATCGACCTGTAGGTCGTACTCCTGGAGGGCGAGCGCCCATCGAGCTAAGCGTCCGCTGGGTGACTTGAGGTTCATCAACCATTTCAACGGTTGATGGTCGGATTTCACGTGTACTCTCGTCCCCTCTATATAGCCTCTAAATTTCTGTACCGCCCATACGACCGCAAGTGCCTCCCTTTCAGTCGTAGTGTAATTTTTCTCTGCGCCGTTGAGCAATCGGCTCGCGTATTCGATTGGGCGCTCATCGGGCCCCTCCCCCTGCATCAGGACTGCTCCGAGGGCGTAGCCACTGCTATCGGTGTAGAGTGTATACGGCTTCGTACCATCGGCCTGTCGCAGAACAGGGGCGGAGGTGAGTTTCACCCTCAGTTGCTCGAACGCCTCTTGCTGGGCCTTGTCCCAGTGCCAGGTGCTCGTCTTCTTTAACAAGTCCGTGAGCGGCTTCGCAGCGGCGGCGAAATTAGGAATGAAGCGCCGGAACCAGCTTGCGGCTTGAATGAAGCTCTTCAGCTGCTTGAGATTTTGCGGCGGGGGCATGGCCGCAATGGCGGTGCTTTTCTCGTTATCCACCGATAATCCACCTGGAACTATCACATGTCCCAAGAACTTTATGGAGTCTCTCGCGAAGGAGCTTTTCTGGCGATGGACGCGTAGCTTGAACATCCTTAGGCGTAGGAAAACAGCCTCCAGGTCTTCCAGGTGCTTCGTGAAGGTGTCTGAAAGTAGACACAAATCATCGAGATATGCCCATATGTGCATGCCCTTAAGGTTCGATTTGAAACGGTCCATTAACATTTGAAAGGTAGCGCCTGAGTTCCTTAACCCCATCGGCATTCGTTTGAACCTGTAGGTTCCTAATGGCGTTATGAAGGCAGTCTTATCTTTATCATCGGGTCGGACTAAAGCTTGAAAATATCCAGAGCGAAGGTCGAGGGTAGACATGTAGTTGCTCGCCTTCGCTTCATGTAAAATGTCCTCCATTCGAGGCAGGGGGTAGCGGTCTGGTTCGGTGACGGCATTGAGCTTCCTATAATCCACACACAGACGCACCCCTCCATCCTTCTTTTGCACCAAGACTACATTAGCAGCCCAAGGTGATTCACATTCCTCAATGATATCTGCATCAAGTAGCTTTTGCAGCTCTTTAGTTAAAATTTCCTTCTTACCTGCCGACATCCTGTACGGCGGGGACGCTATAGGTTGCTGATTGTCCTTGACCTTAATGCAGTGCATGGCATACTCGGTGGGCGGGCCCTCGGTAGCGAACACGTCGGCGTGCTTCAACAGCATCTGGTTCAGCTGGTCCCTCTGGTCGCAGGTAAGCTTGGTACCTTCATCTTCTCTGAGGGAGATAGGTTGATTATTATTAATAGTAAGGAGCTCTTCGTCCTGAGAGGGCATATACCATAAAAGTAGCAGGTAGGTTGCGGCCTTGTCTGCAGAGTTCGGTTGAACAAGTGAGGACTTTACTAACTCTGTTTGTTCCATCGGCAAGTCCGAGGCAGCGTTGTGACTCGGTGAACTGAATACCAGCATTCCACAGGATGTCATACAGGGCAGGGCTAGCGATAGAGTGCGTCGCTCCGGTGTCGAACACGGCGACTCCTGTGCGGCCGGCGCTGCGCACGTATACTACAGGGCGCGCCGGAGCAGAAACAGGGTGATTATCTTCTCCGGAGACGCTGTGGAAGTCCACACGATTATTAGTTTTGTCGTCCACTCTGTTGGCGCTTTTACATACATCACATTTTGATCTCACAACCCCTAGCTGGCCGCATCCGTAACAACGCAAACTATTTTTACTACTGTTCGACTCATCTTTCGTCGCGTTTTCGGATTTAATTGGTTTGTCTAGTAACTTACGGCAGTCCGTTACCGTATGACCGAAATTATGACAGTACGAGCATCTCGGGCGTACCGGTTTAAACACGGTTCTAGACGTTCTATCAATTTTATCGACCGCGGATGTCTCGGAATTTTTATCTTTACTTTTACTAACTTGAACAGTTTTGGTACTTACTTTGAATTCTTCTATACTTTCCTCGACCTCTCGGGCCCTACGCAACAACATCTCAATACTCACGCACTCGTCACGTTGGAGACGTTTGCGAACACGTTTATGTAAAAGTCCATAACACATATCCACTTGTACGCGCTCGTCCAGAACGTAGGGTAGGTGGGATAGCTCGGCGCGCACGCGCGCGATGAACACGTCGGCGCGTTCGTCCTCCTGTTGCTCGGCGGCGAAGACATCTCTGTAGATCCTGTAGGCGGCCCGCGGCGCGCCGAACATGGCACGCAGGCGCTCAATCGCGTCCGCCCACGACGCCGTCGTAGATTTCACACCTTGCCACCACACGGCTGCCTCGTCGGTAAGGAGCATGGGCAGGCCGCGTAGGGCATGCTCATCCGTGACGTTCGCGCAGTCCTTGTATGTTTCTACTGCGTCGATGAAAGCTTCCACTGCGCTGGGGTCGCGGGGCTGCTTGCCCGCGAAACGCGCCGAACATTTCGCAAATGTTTCATGACGCGGCACCGTCGCCGGTGAAAACCCAGGTGGATTAGCCGCTGCTGCGCGCGTGATCCCGTGGATCAGCGCGTGAAGTTGTTCCTCGGTGATGCACAGCGGAGCCGAGGTCGAGCCTTCGTCGTCCTGGCCTCGTTTCCTTCGTTCCGCCATCGGTGAAACACAGTCTTGTGGTACGTTTTTCGCGTATATTATGTTTCGGGTAGGTATGTTCACTGGCCACTCGGTAGCGCGGCGAACGTTCCGGAACGTTGTAGGTACCTACGCGCGGTTAAAATGTCCACTTTTATAACACGTGCCCCACGTTGGGTTCGCCACTATAAGCAATAAAACTTACAGAATACACTTTGTGCAATCACTGTAATTATCGTAAAGTACAATAATTGGAAATTAATACTAGCGACACAGCGTTTACAATGATAATTGGTAAAACGGAAAAAAGCATAGATGCGCGCGATACGGGAGTGCGGCGAGTAGTGGAGTGTGGACGTTGAACGCATGGCCCGAGGCTGCCGCTAGAGCGCGCCGGCGAGCGCGGCGCGCCGGCTAGATGTGCATAGACTATGTCTGCGTCCTAGAGGGGGCGTACCGTTACAATATTCTAATAAATACGTTGCGGCACGACCGTCACGACTCACTATAAATAGACTCTATATCGAATATTGTAGAATATTTAACTATAGAAAAAAAATCTGGCTGAAAAGATATTTTGTTTCCAACACCTTATTTTGCGCAGAGTAGGTAATACGTTTTTAATTTCTATTTGCCAAAAAAAAATTACATTTATTTAATCTTCTAGGGGGGGCAGCTGCCCCCCCCTGCCCCTACCTGGGTACGCCCATGAAGGTAATGGATATACAAAAGATACGTACCACAGCGTATCATCCACAGAGTAATGGAGTAGTGGAGAGATGGCATAGATGAAGAAAGAAAGAAAGAAATAAAGAAAAGGAGTCGATGAAAGTAGCTTTAATGGCTAGATTAGATTCAATTTCTTGGATTGACGAGTTACCTACAGTTTTATTAGGCTTGCGAGCAGCTGTTAGGAGTGACACCGGATATAGCGCCGCAAAGTTAACGTACGGAAAAACTGTGAGGTTACCAGGTGATTTTTACTCTCCGTACCAAGAATACGATATACTAACATATGTAGGTAAATTGCGAGAAACAATACGCAACTTTAGAACCTCTATTCGAAGTAATAAGAAACGTACTACCTTTATTCATCCAGAGTTGAAAACGTGTAAATATGTTTTTGTTCGGAACGATTTCGTCCGTAAACCGTTACAACCTCCTTATGAAGGCCCTTACCGCGTCATAAGAAGGAGAGACAAGCATTATGTAGTCGAATTTCCGAACAGAGAAACATGCATTTCAATCGATCGATTGAAACCAGCTTTTGTACTGGATGACGAGTCAGTGGTAGAAAACGATGGAAATTTAAATGTTACTGCGGATTTTATAAATAAATAAGAATCGTTCGAAAAATCTTGCTTCCTCTAAGGAGAAGTTACCTTACGTAACGCGAAGTGGACGAGTAGTGAAGAGAACACGATTTTTCGACGACATAGATTGTTAATAATATAGATAATATGTAACACTTTTGTCTACGATATTACTTTCGTTCAGTATTTTTTTTGTTAGTAATATATATGTATCAGATAACACTTGTGTTCACGACATTACGTTCGTTCAATATTTTGTTTTGTTTGAAAGCGTAGCATCACTGCATGCGATGACACTCGCGAAGAGTTATTAGCCGGATCCACACCGAACGATCCAAAATGGATCGGCGATCCCGCGATCCGCGATCCAAGATCGTGATGCGTGGAGCGTGGATCGTTCTAGGTCGATCCAACAGCAATCTTTTGCGATCCTGACTGGCTGCTCCAACGCGCTCCTGCCGATCCATACTGAATCAGTTGAATTTTGTCTGGCTATGGAGTCACACGTGCAACGACGGCGACGAATAGCCGTAGCAGCTGCAAGCTACATTTTACTTGTATATTTACGGCAAAAATTACGAAAACGAAAAAGACAGTATTGGGTTAAAACAATTTTTAAAAACCGGTTGGAATATGGGACTCGACTTTACAAAGAGTTAATTGATGATGGAGCTGAAGCTAATTTTGCACGAATGACTGCAAATCAATTTGACTTATTGTGTGCACTATTGGAGAACAAAATAAGAAAGAATGATACAAACTATCGCGATGCCATAACTGTTAAGGAAAGACTACTAATAACATTGAGATTTTTAGCAAGTGGAGATTCTTACGTCAGTCTACAGTATCTTTTCAGAGTGTCCAAACAGTCAATATGAAGCAATCATCGACGTTTTGAAGGATTATGTAGTTCTGTCGTTGGAATATTGTTCATTTGCCGACTAATTTTCCGCCAGGCATCTTCTCTTACACCTCTATTTGTGTAATTGGTATCGTTAGGATTCCATAAACATTTATTCTCCCTATATAGGGAAATAAAACGGATACATTGCGAATTATCCATAACGGCGGATCACGCGATTCTCACAACCGAACCGTCCAGACCGCGCGCGCCAAGCGACTGAGGCACCTTTGAGTCTGGCCAAAAAACCGACAGCAAATGGATCGCACGCGGCGAGGAGCGCGCGCTCTCCGCCGCGCACATGGATCGCGCGCGGCACGTCTACACTTCACGCTCCGTGGAGCGCGCTCCATGCCGCGCGCGATCGGAGCGCTTTGGATCGTCCGGTGTGGATCCGGCTATTCGCAGCGCAGCGTTTTTTTGCGTCGTACATTACGCAATCACACATGTATGTTAATATTACGAGAGTACCTATATAATATTGCAGAGTCTTTGTGTACATATGTGTTTAATTATAAAACCTATTTTTAAGAATGTATGGTTTGCATGTTTAGTGTTCTAGATTAGATACAGAATATTGCATAAAACATTATTGTGTTGCAATGTACAAACTGGCCTGTTGTGCATTTTGACATAATGATGAGTTAGCATATATTTTTATTTTTTGGAACGATGACTTTTGAATTGGATTGCGAATTTAACAATTTTAATAGATACACAGTAGTTTTCTTTTGTAAGTTTTTTAATGATTTTGACATTCGTTCGACCGACACTTAGGAAGAGACATACAATACATTAAGGGCGCGTTCAAGTTGTTTTTATGAGCATTATTTTATTAAATATGGGAAATCCGCAAAGCAAGAAGTCAGAGGTAATTATAGCGAACAACGCAAATATAGGCGCAGCCCTAGAAAGGAAAATTGAACTTTTTGGAGTTTCCAGCATAGTGATTATTACCTTGGCAGTAGTCATCGTAATCGTATGTGGCTGTAGATATGGTTGTCACCTGGCTAAGAAGTTATTAGTAAAGGACATCAACTCCACCCTAGACATGGTTCGGGTCGTTGATAAACCTCGCCCTAGCCCGGAAATAGCGTCTACTCAGACACCTACCACAGTGTATAAATATTAGTTTGGTGTTGCAATGGTGCCTAAGTGTCGTCGCGACTTTGTAGTCGTATACTATAGATATAAGGTGTTTAATGTTTATATAGTATATCGGATGGTATGAAATCCAATGTATAACTCTGTAACATAGAGAGCACAATAAGCGACCATGTACCCACTCATGTAATGATACACCGTGTTACGTGTGTCAAGCTAGAAAGGTCTAGTCGGCAGAATCAATTGATTTTCAGGTCAAAATTTAGTGCTCATTTAGTGCTAATTTAGTGCTGAAAAAAAAAAAATTTGGTGCTGTGATAGGTGGAACAAAAATGAGAACACTGCTAACTTTTTATTAAGCTAGCAGTGTACCGTTCGTGACCGCGTTACAATACAGTTGCAGCGGAATTCGCATGGGCTAATAATTTAGTGCTCAATTAGTGCTGCCATTGTAGCGAAATTTTTTTGAAAAATAATCGTTTTTGAATTTTTTTTCAAATAAAATACTGTACTAGCGACACCGGCCGGTCTAAGAGCTCAAAAACGGGAACTGATGAAATTGAAACACGTCACCATTTAGCGCTCAATTAGTGCTGCCAGTATAATAAAGAATTTTTGCAAAATAATTTTTTTTTTTTTTTCAATAACTTTTACTTAATTAAGCTAGCAGATTAAGCTAGCAGTGTACCGTTCGTGACTACGTTATAATTCAGTGTCAGCGGAATTCGCATGGGCTAATTTAGTGCTCAATTAGTCCTGTCATTGTAGCGAAAATTTTTTGAAAAATAATCGTTTTTGAATTTTTTTTCAAATAAAATACTGTACTAGCGACACCGGCCGGTCTAAGAGCTCAAAAACGGGAACTGATGAAATTCAAACACGTCACCATTTAGCGCTCAATTAGTGCTGCCAGTATAATAAAGAATTTTTGAAAAATAACCTTTTTTTTAATTTTTTTCAATAACCTTTACTTAATTAAGCTAGCAGATTAAGCTAGCAGTGTACCTTTCGTGACCGCGTTATGATACAGTTGCAGCGGAATCCGCATGAGGTAATAATTTAGTGCTCAATTAGTGCTGCCATTGTAGCGAAAAATTTTTGAAAAATAATCGTTTTTGAATTTTTTTTCAAATAAAATACTGTACTAGCGACACCGGCCGGTCTAAGAGCTCAAAAACGGGAACTGATGAAATTCAAACACGTCACCATTTAGCGCTCAATTAGTGCTGCCAGTATAATAAAGAATTTTTGAAAAATAACCTTTTTTTTAATTTTTTTCAATAACTTTTACTTAATTAAGCTAGCAGATTAAGCTAGCAGTGTACCTTTCGTGACCGCGTTATGATACAGTTGCAGCGGAATCCGCATGAGCTAATAATTTAGTGCTCAATTAGTGCTGCCATTGTAGCGAAAAATTTTTGAAAAATAATCGTTTTTGATTTTTTTTTCAAATAAAATACTGTACTAGCGACACCGGCCGGTCTAAGAGCTCAAAAACGGGAACTGATGAAATTGAAACACGTCACCATTTAGCGCTCAATTAGTGCTGCCAGTATAATAAAGAATTTTTGAAAAATATACTTTTTTTTTCTTTTTTTCAATAACCTTTACTTAATTAAGCTAGCAGTGTACCGTTCGTGACCGCGTTACAATACAGTTGCAGCGGAATTCGCATGGGCTAATAATTTAGTAGTTATTCCTTTCCTTATACACTTTGTAATACTCATGGTACAGAAAATAAAACTAGTCTTGATTTCTGCTAGTCAGAGATCGATTCACTAAATCGAAAGTTAAGATCGATTAAAAAGTTCACTTTTCTTAGCTGAATCGATTCCAGGTATGTCGATTCATTTTAAAAGAAATCGATCTCCAATTCGAATGAATCGATTCTCGATTAAATCAAGTTTTAAAAGGTTTTTCAACAAATCGCTGTTTTAAACATGACTAGTAAGCAAAGTATTTATGTAATGTATGTTATGTATGTTATCTTTGGTCTTTTGAATGCCCTCCATAAATATTTAGTTACGAGTTCGTTCGATTTTTAGTGTTTGACAAAAGCAAACATTTAAGAAAACTAAGACCGCAGCCAATTTAGGGTTGTAGTCGCTAGTTTCTTATGAGAAGACAGTCCGATTTAAGAGAATTTAACGAAGAAATTTAGCGGTCAAGATCGATTAATCGATTTCAGATCAACATGCTCTGATTGATGATTATCGATTTTTCGATAAATCAATCTCAGTTTAACATCTCTAACCTACCGCTGTCGGCTGCGGGCTGTCAAATGTTTGTTTTTGTTGATCTTTGGTCTGTATTGTTTTTTAGTTAAGTTATTGTGTTTGTCGGCGAGAGGGTAGTTTCGTTATCAATAACGTTTCCCGCCGACTAACAGCGGTTGTAGTACGTTCGTTCCCCCGCTCCACTCCATTGCCCGACTCGTCTTTGTTAGAACTTGATATAAAACGCGGGTATGCGTAAGCCACGGTTCATTGTTACTTTGTGTTCGGCTCAGTGCAGTTATAGTGTCGTATCAATCTAATTAATAGTGATTACGTGTGCTGTGTCATCTAGTTGTTTCCAGAGGTTTGCTTAAGTCGGGAGCACGGGCAGTGGAGGTGAGCGTTCATGCATTGTAAAGGGGCCCCATTAAACCTACACCTGGGTCGCAAGTCCCAGGCACTGCTCCGTGTTCCCTACGGATATCTGGTATGCTGTATTATCTATAACTATGTTGGTGCAATTGCTTATTATAGTTCCATGTTCCTATGCTTTATTTACTACATCAGAAGTGGGATATTACTTGCGTCCACATTTCTGCCAATAAGGTTCCTACGTTCGGTTTTACTCGGTCAAATTTTATGTTTCACATAAATCCTGACAACGACGTTGCGAGTTAGATAATAGGCTTGTAGGAGCATTGTCATTACGTCTTTAAGTGAGAAATGTGATTTTGTGATTTCATTTCAAAGGTTTCGATACCATTGTCCATGAATTGTTGTCATATACCTACCGAACTGTTTCGCGATGTGATGTGTAGTGTTCTTTAAGTGGTATTCCTCAATTTAAAATGTCGTAATCATTACTTACTACTGGTTTTCCAACCACGGAGTTGAAATCTTGCGAGTTTAAACTTTGATCCTTTGTCTAAGGGAGATACTTGTAATCTACCCACAGTAGTTAATTATACAAATTATAATTTCGATGCGTGTGAATTCTAAAATTTCAAGTTGTTCTAGTAATGATTTGATAACTACCCACGTACCCAGCAGTCGTTATTCAGGTTTTGTCTGAGCGTGAATTCTAGATAATTAAGATGGTGTAACTTACCCCCCCTCGCGCGACTTTCTCCGATCTACTTCTTACTACGATGATCTCTAATTTGGCCTGATTGTCTAGTGGTTAGGACTCTAAATTCGTTGTGTGCAGTAACCTATGATTCTTTTAGGTTGAGATTGAACTATCGTCTTAGTATTTGCATCATAGTTTTTAGTTTTGGTTAAGTTTATAGCTAAGATTCTAAAGTTAATACATGAACGATCTCTAATTTATGCTTAGCGAATACACGGACGGTTTTAGATTAGTACACGGACGAATCCCTATTTTTATTGCTTTCGTGCGACCTCTTTCCTAACTTTAGGTGGATGATCTAATTTTAATCTATTTATGTGGATGATCTAGTTTTGTTAGTTTGTTTGTGACGACCTGCCTCCCTAACATTATATCGATGCCCTATTTTATTAGTTTGTTTTCCGGCCTAATCTATTGGCTTGTAGGCTAAGTTTGAATAATCTTGACCCTAATGTTTGTCTATCTCTACAATCTGTTTTAGTTTGTGTTTGTCGGTTTAACCCCGGTCAACATCTCGCCAAAAGCTACCATTCCTGGCTCAGATGGCTCAGACATTGCCAGGACGCATAAATATATTTAATAAACCACCCAGACGATTCTATGCCAAGGTCGACCAGGTTTTGTCCCCTCAGCATGACGCAAGCATTGGCCACAGGAACCTCAAGTACTACGTGAAATGATTGTTGGCACTGCAACCAATCCCGACTTCAAACCGAAGGTAAGGCTTCCAGTTAATACATAAGTATTCGCCGGAAGGTGGTATAGCCCCTCCTGCGCTATTCCACGGTGATGACCATCCAGCACAATGCCTTCGTCACCTCCCCCAACCTGTTTCACAAGGTAGAGGATCATTCTAGATGGTTACATCTAAGATCATTCACCAGCGTCCGTTTCAGGAATCCAGTGAGGAGACTGTACGTCCCCAGTCCGAAGACTACCGCCGCGTTGGAGCCATGGTGAGCCCTTGAATATGTGCCAGCCCGAAGACCAGGGTTGGGTGGGACCACCACAAACCAAACCCCAGCACAGTGATCCAAAATTGTATGTGTGTGTTGTCGGAGACCAATCTCTCCCTGGAACCTGGAACTTCAGCTGATGAACTCTCTGTCATACTGCAAGCAGTGAGGCCGTAGCCTAGCCGTAGCTGTAGAGTTGAATGGCTCTCTCTCCCCTGTGAACCCACTCGGGCATCCAACTCGTTCTGCCACATCAGAACATTGGCAAGCACATCGTGTTGAAAAACACAAAGGTTGCCGAGAATCTAGCGTCAGCGACGAGGTCGCCAACAGCCGATCCCCCAGCCTCTGCACAACGGTCTCGATCGCAAAGCGCAGGGACCTACGTAAGCATACATGTGGTTGCGAGTCACAGTAGCTCCAGTCTGTCTCTGCAGCCAGCAATCGAGCCACAGAGCGCATTGGCCCACCGATAATATTTGTAATAAAAAGAAAGGTAAAACAGAAAGAAGAGCGAACAACCCTTCCCTGGTGTAGGAGAGGGCCGGCATCTCCAGTCAGCCGCATCGGTGATATGTAGATTGAATAACACGGAAGGCGTTGTTATTCAAGGTAAGATACAAGGCGCACAACGAAACTCGTCACGGCGCAGATGACTCAAGGCGCGGATTTTTACCCATCTACGCCATCATACGCTCGCGACGTGCAATGTCCAACCGTTCAAGATTAGAGTTCCGTTTGCTTCGAGCCTATTTGGTACTGTGATTTGAAGATCCTTCCTCGTGACTAATGTTTTCAGGTCTACGCTCGAGATATCCTAACGGACGTCAAGTGCACTGACAGACCTTCGCACAAAAACATTAAACCACTCTGCGCTATCGCTCGCTCAACAAGACTATTCGTAACGAACCGTCTTTTGTAATGATAAAATCAATACAAATATTCTACTCAAAGCATCTCGTTCACGAGGCGCATCGGCCCACATACGCTTTCATGCGACCACCAAGTATCACAATCGCGCATGCTCGCCTCTGCACAACGCAATCAGGACACAATGCGTAATGACGAAACTTCCAGGTCGCGTGTACGAATCCTTGCACAAACCGATAAATCGTTCTGCGCGCAGACCGCTCGACCACGACGTACTTTGCATGAATATTATTTATTAAAAAATTTGTATGAGAAAATAAATTTTATGTTTGATAAATGTGCAATAATATTATATTTATTGTCCCTTAGACGTTCCCTCCCCAGCGCATTCGTTTATTATTACACTATTATCAATTTACTTTCCCAACAAACTTTTGTCGTCAGGACATTTTTTCACCTCCGTATTCCCCGTAGATATACGGCTCGTGGATACTGGCGGTGCGTTCAGCCCTGTATTCCGAGACGCCTGCATGGGGGGATTCGCGTTTTCTAACTTGCTCCTATACTCTCGAAATTCAATATACATTTGGTATTCCCTAACACAAGCACTTTCCTTCATATAATATTCTGTCCTAACTTCTTTAGTTTAGGAGTTATTATTGATAAACGTACTAAAACTTGTTTTCGATGTTATTTGAACCGCAATGTCCTCTAATATGTTTTAAATGTAATTTTATAGGTGTATTTTATTATCTTCTATACTTTAATAATTATTTAAGATTTTAATTATAACCAAAAAAATTTTGTAGGACCTTATGGGTCGTCACAATCCCCCCCCAAAGTTTAATGGAACACTGTGGAATTTAACTTTTAATCTCCTAACGCCGCCTAAGTGTGTTATAAATTTATTTTGGTTTTTGGGAAACGACCGCCCCAACGCCCCTCCAACCACATTCACTGGTAACCAATACAACACTGAAACGCATTAACCGATCTCTGAACGTTGTTACCTCTAAATTGATATTTTTATTTTATTTCGTCGAACGAAAAAAATTCTGATGATGTTATTCAACCGCAAGATGTTAGTATTAAATTTCGAATTATACTGATACGCCAATTGAATGTGATTGAGTCATTTCTCCCTGACCCAATTTATTTAATCAAAATAAATTTACAATCACATTATTATTTTAGGTTACATAAGTTGTTTAGTTATATTAATCTAAATCACATAAGTCGTTAATATCTTATACCTAACTTACATTAGTTTGACATTTATTAGTTACTAACACTTTTATTTATTTATAGTATTTATATAAATGAATCGCGTTATAATTTCCTTTCAAGGTTCCGGTGTTTACGTCGTGTAACGTGTATACATTATTAAAAGGCACCGCAGCCACTACATAAGGACCCTCATATAAGAACTCAAACTTTTTGGTCTCTTTCCTATCCTTAACAGACCTATTGTCTTTCCGAATTTTTACCAAGTCTCCTACTTGAAACAAAATTAATCTGTGTTTTCTGTCGTATTTCGAGCGACGCATTAAGCTTGCATTTTTCAGATTTTCCCGAACTAAATTTCTAACACGTTCTAAATTCAAAGGTTCTCTTTCGAGTTTAAGTTTATCGTCGAATGAAATTTTATTCGATTCGCCGTACATAATTTCACACGGTGTGAAGCCTGTACTATCGTGATGACTATTATTATATAATTCCTCCAAGGCTGGTAAGATAGTTGGCCAAGACTTATGATTCGAGCGACAATAAGTCCTGAACAACCTACCCAACTCCTTGTTTACTCGCTCTACGGTGTTAGGTCTAGGATTTCTTACAGTCGTATAAATCGGTTTACAACCTAACGCCCTTACACCCCCTTTCCAATCTATACTAATAAATTGTTTTCCATTATCCGTCATAATGGCTTTTGGTTTGATTATATCCGTAAAATGTTTAAATTTAGTTAAAACGCTTTTCCCGGTTGCATTTTTCAATGAATACATTTTAATAAACTTACTAAACGAATCTTGAAATACTATTATAAATCTGGCTCCGAGATTACCCGCTGGTAATGGCCCATAAAGATCCGCCATAACTATATCTCCTATGTCCCTAGACAATATTGATTGACACGGCCCTACATATTTTATATTTTCGCTCTTCGACATTTGACAAATATGACAAACCTTAACCCTCTTCCTAACATCTTTGGTAAGTGAACCCCAGTAAAATCTATCTCTAATGTATTTAATTATTTTATAAGCACCTTGATGACCCATCTCAAGGTGCACCTGATCAATTACATCATTAACTAAACTTCTTGGAAGGTACACGACTTCCCTGCGCGTTTCTATTGAATCATAATACAAGATATTATCCCGCAATTTGCAACGTAAAGCAATTCTATCAGATCTACACTGCGCAACACTTATACGTCCTAAACGTTCTCTAATATTTTTAATTTCGTTATCTAATGACTGCAACTCCGATAATTTATTTAATTTTTCCTTGAGCTCAACGTTGTCCGCGCTCTCCACGTATAGTATCTCGAAACATTTTTCCCTATCCTCTTGTATTTGTTTACCGGCAGGGAGATACCTTGACAATATGTCTGCAACCAAATTTTGTCTACCCGATATGTGTTCCACCGTGTAATCGAATTGTTCCAAATATAATATCCAACGCGTAACCCTACTGTTATACAACTTCCAGTTTTTAATAAATGTTAACGCCTTATGATCTGTTTTGATCGTAAATTTTGCTCCCCGTAAATAAGTTTCGAACTTTTTAATACTACTAATTATCGCGTAAAACTCTTGTTCTGTAACTGTCCAATTTAATTCCGGCCCCTTCAACGTTCTACTGTGATATCCTAATACTTTCATTTCATTTTTGTCATCTAACTGATAGAGTACCCCAGCTAACCCTATGCCTGAGCTATCTGTTTGCAAATAATATGGTTTATTAAAATCTGGATGATGTAACATTACCGTCTGTATGAATCTAGTTTTTAATAATTCGAACGCCCTCTGTTCCTCACTGCCCCATTTCCACGCCTGAAGCTTCTTTAATAACTTACATAACGGTAAGATTAACGTACTATAATCACGAATAAATCTACGATAGAAATTGCAAAGTCCTAAGAACGCGCGTAATTGTTTTAGCTTTTTAGGTTGCGGAAAATCTCTAATACTCTTCAATTTATCTGGGTCCGTGCGAATACCATCCGTTGTTATTATAAATCCTAGCATTTTTATCTCTTTGCAGATAAACTCGCATTTTTGTAAATTACAAGTCATACCTGCCTTATGTAGTTTCCCGAGAACTATTTGTATGTGTTCGAAATGCAACTGTAAGGATCCTGTCGTTATGATCGCGAGATCATCTAAATAGTTGACGCAAAACTCTCTAACTTCCGGTCCTAATATTTTATCCATTGCCCGACTAAAACTACCTACTGATGTTTTTAAACCTTGTGGAAGAACGTTATAAACATACGATCTACCATTAAATGTGAATCCGGTGTACTTCCTACTCTCTTTACTTATCGGTATTTGGAAATAAGCGTTATTTAAATCTATTGTTGTTATGTATTTAGCACCGTGAAAGGAATTTAATACGTCTAACTGCATCGGAGGTTTCTCGGTTTCGCCTATCATCTTCTTGTTTATGCCTCGCGCGTCTAGCAGTACTCTAATCGAACCATCTTTCTTCAACGTGAAAGTTAAAGGACTGCTATACGGCGTCGACATTCTAGTAATTATACCGGATTTTTCTAACTCATCTAATTTCGTTTGTAATTTTGCCCTATAAGCGTAAGATATTGGATAAGACCTATTAACTATTGGTATTTCGTCTACCATCTCTATCTTGTGTTCGTAACAATTTGTTCGACCAAGTTGTTCCGAAAACACCGATGAAAACGATTTTAAAATTTGTTTTAAAGTTATTTTGTTTGTTTCGCTCAAATCACTACCGATTTTTATGTTCGCGAAAATACTTTCGAAGTTTGAAGAATCGATACTGTTAACCGCGACGATGTTCCTTTGGAACAGCTTGAAGAAATATTCCTTAGAATCCTTAACTACACACATGCCCTTTCGGCCCGCGCTCAAATCTATTATAACATTATTTAATTTCAACCAATCAAAACCGAAGATTAATGGACACACTAATTTAGGTATGATTAAAAAGCTAGTCTCTATTATTAAATCATTAATTTTAACAGGTAGTAATACCACTTGTTGTATCTTGGAACTTTTTTGACCTAAAACACCCCTTATTTGAATAGCCTTTACTGGCATAACTGGTAAATTTGGATTTTTATTTTTAATTTCTACCCATAATTCCTCTGACAAACAAGTGATATCGCTTCCGGTGTCTAGAAGAGCCTCTACCTCAAAAGTAAAAATATTTACTAAGATTTCGCATCTAACGTTTTCTAACACCTCTACCTCCCTGCGCGTTTCGTTTAATACAGTTTTGACATCTGGTTCCGAGATAACTACACCGTGTTCTAACATATTTGGTTTGTTTTGCATATGCTCTACGAAACTATGTTTCATTTCGCTAAATCCGTATCCTAAACCTTCCCTATGAGTTTGTCCTTTTAACGCTATTGGTTTATAAAGTCCGTTTAGATTTTTCCCTAGCTTCTCTCCTGGACGCCATCCCATCTTGCGCATTATTTCGTAACCTCGATTCCTTATACCGCTGACTACGACCGGAATCCTTTTCGTAGCCATTAATTGTTTAAATTTGTGGTGTTTTCTGATCCCTGCACTTCCTCTAAGCTAGCTGAAGTCATAGTTGATGTAGGTTTATTGGTTTTTACCTCGCTAGGTTTTTTCCAATCTTTCCTAAATTTATTTTGTATATCTCTCTTCCAACTATCGTTCGTAGTTGTTTAATAATTTTGATATCTTGGAGTCCGTTTTTCTACGACCCTATTGTCGTCCATGGTCCTCAAGAATTTAGTTACTTCCGCGATAGTTTGATTTTTAGACCAAAACCACAAATCTTGTACGTTCGTAGGAAAATGTTTTATGATGTCCGATACTAAATCTTCTTCGGGTATTTGCCTAGTTAACATTTTTGCCTGACCGACTAACTTAATCAAATGATCCGTCATTTTTGGGCATTTTTCCATGTCCCATTTATTGTACGCGATTTCCCTACGAATTTTATCCTGTTCCGGCTTCCCCCAATACGTTTCTAAGAACTCTCGTTTAAAATCCGCGAAATTGAACCAAGCATCCTTGTATATTCTAGCCCAATCCTTCGCTTCCGATTTGAGACAGTCGATCGCTATCTGTACTTCGCGTCCCTTAGTGTCGCGGCGTTTGTCGAAATACGATTCTAAATCCTCTATGAACGTAACCGGGTGTGATCTATCTGGGTTATAAAACTTCGGTTTATCATGCTGTAGATTAGCAATGTCACTAACGTAAATGATTTTTTCTTGAACTTCGGGTTCAGAGTTTTCTAACGAATTTTCTAGGAATTTTTCCCCGTTTTCCTTAGATTGTTTTAATTCTTTGCCGAGAACGTCTATATTGTACTGCAATCGTTGCGTTGTACGTTGGATTAGTTTATAAAGATTTTCGTAGGCTTTCCCTTTCGCTAGAGGAGCCTTTAGACTCTTACTACATTTTCGTTTACGCGGTGGTTTGACGCTTCCTACGTCGACCAAAACCTCACTAGAATCACTATTTTCAGCGTCCGAACTATCGCCTTGTCGCTTACCCATTTTAAACGTTTTTAATTTTAATTGTTTTTTATTTATCACTTATCTCACTAATTTAAACGAACTAAAGAAATAAACTGATTTGAACTTCTAGATCGCGAACGAAAATGTTTTATAATTATTAAAAGTTTTTACGTATAATCACACTAACACTAGCTGATCGACCTTGGACAATTTAATCGGTTAAAGTTTATTTTCTCACTGTTTAACGCTTCTATTCTTCAAGAGTTTTAACTTCAATATAAATTTTCATTCCTTAGCAATCTGCAAAGAAATGCAAACTTATAATACCCCCCCCTGACTTTTATAATGCAAACACTTTCAGGCCGAAGTCCAATCTCAAGACCTTTCCATTTTCACAAGCAACAATTTGTAGGGATTTTACCCCTACTTGAAATTTACTTTAACTAGCCATGATCCTGGTCACGGCACCAATTTGTAACTTACCCCCCCTCGCGCGACTTTCTCCGATCTACTTCTTACTACGATGATCTCTAATTTGGCCTGATTGTCTAGTGGTTAGGACTCTAAATTCGTTGTGTGCAGTAACCTATGATTCTTTTAGGTTGAGATTGAACTATCGTCTTAGTATTTGCATCATAGTTTTTAGTTTTGGTTAAGTTTATAGCTAAGATTCTAAAGTTAATACATGAACGATCTCTAATTTATGCTTAGCGAATACACGGACGGTTTTAGATTAGTACACGGACGAATCCCTATTTTTATTGCTTTCGTGCGACCTCTTTCCTAACTTTAGGTGGATGATCTAATTTTAATCTATTTATGTGGATGATCTAGTTTTGTTAGTTTGTTTGTGACGACCTGCCTCCCTAACATTATATCGATGCCCTATTTTATTAGTTTGTTTTCCGGCCTAATCTATTGGCTTGTAGGCTAAGTTTGAATAATCTTGACCCTAATGTTTGTCTATCTCTACAATCTGTTTTAGTTTGTGTTTGTCGGTTTAACCCCGGTCAACATCTCGCCAAAAGCTACCATTCCTGGCTCAGATGGCTCAGACATTGCCAGGACGCATAAATATATTTAATAAACCACCCAGACGATTCTATGCCAAGGTCGACCAGGTTTTGTCCCCTCAGCATGACGCAAGCATTGGCCACAGGAACCTCAAGTACTACGTGAAATGATTGTTGGCACTGCAACCAATCCCGACGTCAAACCGAAGGTAAGGCTTCCAGTTAATACATAAGTATTCGCCGGAAGGTGGTATAGCCCCTCCTGCGCTATTCCACGGTGATGACCATCCAGCACAATGCCTTCGTCACCTCCCCCAACCTGTTTCACAAGGTAGAGGATCATTCTAGATGGTTACATCTAAGATCATTCACCAGCGTCCGTTTCAGGAATCCAGTGAGGAGACTGTACGTCCCCAGTCCGAAGACTACCGCCGCGTTGGAGCCATGGTGAGCCCTTGAATATGTGCCAGCCCGAAGACCAGGGTTGGGTGGGACCACCACAAACCAAACCCCAGCACAGTGATCCAAAATTGTATGTGTGTGTTGTCGGAGACCAATCTCTCCCTGGAACCTGGAACTTCAGCTGATGAACTCTCTGTCATACTGCAAGCAGTGAGGCCGTAGCCTAGCCGTAGCTGTAGAGTTGAATGGCTCTCTCTCCCCTGTGAACCCACTCGGGCATCCAACTCGTTCTGCCACATCAGAACATTGGCAAGCACATCGTGTTGAAAAACACAAAGGTTGCCGAGAATCTAGCGTCAGCGACGAGGTCGCCAACAGCCGATCCCCCAGCCTCTGCACAACGGTCTCGATCGCAAAGCGCAGGGACCTACGTAAGCATACATGTGGTTGCGAGTCACAGTAGCTCCAGTCTGTCTCTGCAGCCAGCAATCGAGCCACAGAGCGCATTGGCCCACCGATAATATTTGTAATAAAAAGAAAGGTAAAACAGAAAGAAGAGCGAACAACCCTTCCCTGGTGTAGGAGAGGGCCGGCATCTCCAGTCAGCCGCATCGGTGATATGTAGATTGAATAACACGGAAGGCGTTGTTATTCAAGGTAAGATACAAGGCGCACAACGAAACTCGTCACGGCGCAGATGACTCAAGGCGCGGATTTTTACCCATCTACGCCATCATACGCTCGCGACGTGCAATGTCCAACCGTTCAAGATTAGAGTTCCGTTTGCTTCGAGCCTATTTGGTACTGTGATTTGAAGATCCTTCCTCGTGACTAATGTTTTCAGGTCTACGCTCGAGATATCCTAACGGACGTCAAGTGCACTGACAGACCTTCGCACAAAAACATTAAACCACTCTGCGCTATCGCTCGCTCAACAAGACTATTCGTAACGAACCGTCTTTTGTAATGATAAAATCAATACAAATATTCTACTCAAAGCATCTCGTTCACGAGGCGCATCGGCCCACATACGCTTTCATGCGACCACCAAGTATCACAATCGCGCATGCTCGCCTCTGCACAACGCAATCAGGACACAATGCGTAATGACGAAACTTCCAGGTCGCGTGTACGAATCCTTGCACAAACCGATAAATCGTTCTGCGCGCAGACCGCTCGACCACGACGTACTTTGCATGAATATTATTTATTAAAAAATTTGTATGAGAAAATAAATTTTATGTTTGATAAATGTGCAATAATATTATATTTATTGTCCCTTAGACGTTCCCTCCCCAGCGCATTCGTTTATTATTACACTATTATCAATTTACTTTCCCAACAAACTTTTGTCGTCAGGACATTTTTTCACCTCCGTATTCCCCGTAGATATACGGCTCGTGGATACTGGCGGTGCGTTCAGCCCTGTATTCCGAGACGCCTGCATGGGGGGATTCGCGTTTTCTAACTTGCTCCTATACTCTCGAAATTCAATATACATTTGGTATTCCCTAACACAAGCACTTTCCTTCATATAATATTCTGTCCTAACTTCTTTAGTTTAGGAGTTATTATTGATAAACGTACTAAAACTTGTTTTCGATGTTATTTGAACCGCAATGTCCTCTAATATGTTTTAAATGTAATTTTATAGGTGTATTTTATTATCTTCTATACTTTAATAATTATTTAAGATTTTAATTATAACCAAAAAAATTTTGTAGGACCTTATGGGTCGTCACAATGGTTTTAGAATGAATCGTTTTTCTAATCGCAAGGTAGATCATAAACGTCGCTGAGTAGGCATACGGTATTCTGATAAGGTAGTTTAGGGATTCTGTCAAGTTACGTTTTTTATTAAATTGCGAGTATGACTATTCCCGAAATCAGCGGTTGCTATGTTCTGGTATTGTTAAGGTCAGTTTGTGATAGCGAGGATGGCGTGTCGGCGAGATATGATGAAAGTTGAAAGTTACTCAGTAGTTAGAGAACTCAGAAAGACAAACAAAAAAAAGAAAGAAAAAAAAATTGGTGATTGAATTTTGTGCTGGAAAAAAAATGTGTGGTGGCTACAGGGACAAAAAAAATGCGTCCGGTCTAGCATAGCCCGGAAAAAAGAATGTGTCTGCAGCTACTACTTCAGACTAGCACGATTCAATCCAGTTTTACTTAAATATCATTTTCGAGTAGTTAAATTGTGCCAGTGTTTTTGAGTGTTTCGAATAACTAAATTTTGTTAGTTTTTGAGTTTTTCGAAAGATAGATTTTACGAGTTGAGTGATGTTGAGAGTGAGAGATATTATGTCAGGATGAACGAGCGGTCGTTTTAGTTTCTTTCTCGGATTCCTTCCTGTGATTTTAGCGCCCGAGGACGTGCGCATGTCAGTATGGCCGTGTCGGCGAGAGGGTAGTTTCGTTATCAATAACGTTTCCCGCCGACTAACAGCGGTTGTAGTACGTTCGTTCCCCCGCTCCACTCCATTGCCCGACTCGTCTTTGTTAGAACTTGATATAAAACGCGGGTATGCGTAAGCCACGGTTCATTGTTACTTTGTGTTCGGCTCAGTGCAGTTATAGTGTCGTATCAATCTAATAGTGATTACGTGTGCTGTGTCATCTAGTTGTTTCCAGAGGTTTGCTTAAGTCGGGAGCACGGGCAGTGGAGGTGAGCGTTCATGCATTGTAAAGGGGCCCCATTAAACCTACACCTGGGTCGCAAGTCCCAGGCACTGCTCCGTGTTCCCTACGGATATCTGGTATGCTGTATTATCTATAACTATGTTGGTGCAATTGCTTATTATAGTTCCATGTTCCTATGCTTTATTTACTACATGTTCATTTTTAACCACCACAAGACGTGACCGTGAGACAGAGACTTCTTAGCTAATCTTGTATTTTGAATAATATTTAGTATAAAAACTAAGTGATAGCGAGTAATTATGAAAAATCCACGAGGGGTGCATTAATTGTTCCCTCCAACTGCGATATTTACGCTGGCAGTCGTCCTGAGAAACAGATTCATTTATTGACACCTAGGCTTAGCTTGACTTAGGATTCGCACTTGTTTTGTTTTAAATGTGTAAAAAGCGATTACTTACCCAGTGGTCACCTTTTAATTAAGTAATTTTTTTAATAATTCTCGAGGTACACTAAAACGGGTCCACGAAACTTCAGTACCTTATTTTAAAAAGCTTGAAGTAAGCAATTTCTTATAATGTATCACTGCAGTATTATAATATATCAACTACAACTAAGAATCTTATATGCAAACTACTAACAAAATAATACTAGCTTTTGGCCAGGATTTGCTCAGGTTAATATAGAATTATAGATTTTGTCAATAAGTTTCTATATACCTAGGGAACATAACTTTTATGCTGTATGAAAGGTATCCTATTTCTTTTTCTGTACTAAAGTGTACATAATTAAAATTTTATGATGATCGGTTGGGAAGTTAATTCATGAAACGGAAGAAACAAACAAACAAACTCACATGTTGATAGGCATAGCTCACACTTGACTCTTTCTTTAAGTGAGTTTGGTGCAGCTAAAAAGATTGAGCTTATATCCAAATGCCACTTATTTATAGATACTTTATATATAGATTGATCCGTCACAAGTATTCAACTTAAATGAAAGTTTCTTTTATCTTACACCAGAAACTGAAAAAGCCATTGTAAAAAGAGGTCAAAAAAGCGTCTATAATTTGTGTAATGATGATAAGGAGTCATTAACATTTTTAGTTACTTGTAATGCCAAGGGGGAAATGGCACCAGGCTTGATAATGTTCAAAGGTGCTAAACTTCTTTTTAAAATAGCTCAATTCCTGCTAAGGTCATTTGTTTCTGGTAAAAGTTAAAATGGCTGGATGACATACGAAAGTTTTTATGAATATATTGTCAACATTTTTTATCCTTGGTGATTAAAGAAGAAAATTATTTACCCTATTATTTTATATGTTGATAGGCATAACTCACACTTGACTCTTTGTTTAAGTGAGTTTTGTGCAGCTAAAAAGATTGAGCTGATATCGTTGTATCCAAATGCCACGCACTTAATGCAACCTTTGGATGTTGCGTTGTTTAAAGCCCGCAACACACGGAGCTATAATATGTGGACGCAGATAAGCAATAACATGTTAACCCACTAACTTAAGTTATTGATTCAGAACGATTTATTGAGAGTTAGGGAATGTTTTTTAATTATGTGTTTACCTTATTACATTGCATAAATATGTAACTAAATTTACATAAAAAATGTTGACACAAAATGGCGCTATACTTTTAAAACACGATTTACTCAAAATTTCTCCAGTGTGGGTTAACACACTATTGCTTATCTATGTCTGTATATTACGGTATATTTTCTATAGTAATCAACGAGTGACCACAGACGCCAGCTATAAAGTATAGCTTCATTACGTCACCAAAATATGTCGAGCGATATAGCGCGATATATTTTCGTATAGCACGATATATTTTCGTATAGCACGACATATTTTCGTATAGCAAGACATATTAACGTATATTTTGATAAATACAGGATACATACAGGATGTAATTTTTCGTCTGTCATTTGTGTGCACGGTGAACATCTATACTATTAATATAAAGAGCAAATGTTTGAGAGTTTGCGACGTAGGGGGTAATCTCTGGATCTACTGAACCGATTTTGAAAATTCTCTTTAAGGAAGCTAGTGTGATCCTAAATGCCATAGGGTACTTTTTATCTCGATATTCCTGCGGGAACTCCAGAGTTTGGGAGTTCGTGTGTTTATATATTATCTTGTTTTAATTTTGTCTCTATTTTAATTTTGATCCAATTTTGTTTTTATATTAATTATGATTTATTTTAATTTTATTCTGACGATTTTTTTTTTTATTTTCTTTTAAAGTGATTTTGTTTTTTTTTTAGTTAATTCTTTATTATATTTGGATATTGTTTTATTTTAATTTTATTCTGCATAAACTTGCACGCCAATACGGCAAATATGCGGTCAAATCTAAAATATAAAATTCTCGTGTCACAACGTTCGTTCCCATACTCCTCCGAAACGGCTTGACCGATTCTCATGAAATTTTTTATGCATATTCAGTAAGCCTGAGAATCGGCTACTATCTATTTTTCATCCCTCTAAAGGGAGTTCCTACGGGAATTCCGAAACTCACGCGGGTGGAACCGCGGGGCACAGCTAGTATTTTATATAAATTGACATCTAGTTGTACCATATTCTTGCCATTAAATGAATTATGAATTATATGAGATTGTAGGGGGTAATCTACTGAAACCGATTTTAAAAATTCTTTCACCTATAAGAAGCTACAGTGATCCTGAGTGATATAAGGTACTTTTCTTCTGGAATTCCCGCGGAAACTCCGGAGATTCTGAATTTGTGAGGTTGTAGGGGATAACGTCTGGATCTACTGACCCATTTTTGAAAATTCTTTCACTTATTATAGGAAGCTTTTTTTTTTTTTTTATGTCATAGGGGGCAAACGGGCAAGTGGTACACCTGATGGTAAGTGATTACCGCCGCCCATGGACATCTGCCACACCAGAAGGCATGCAGGTGCGTTGCCGACCTGGAATGGGGATGAGAGCTACAGTGATCTTGAGTGACATAGGGTTTTTTATCCCGTAATTCCCGTGGGAACTCCGGATATTGTGAGTTTGTGAGGTTGTAGGGGTAATCTCTGGATCTACTGAACCGATTTTGAACATTATTTCACTTATACGAAGCTACAGTGATCCTGAGTGATGTAAAGTACTTTTTTTCCAGAATTCCCGCGGGAACTGCGAAATTGCCGCGGGTGAAACCGCGGGGGTCAGATAGTAAATTATAATACCCACTGCGCCCGCGTCTTAACCTTCGACGCCCCCTGCCAGCGTCCCCTTCACCTTTACCACCCATAATAGATATAGGCTTTACCGCGTAGACCACGCTTTTTGTGCCTGACAAGACAACGCGCATATCAAATTCAGCTTCGGAATCATCCTCTGAAGAACTATCAATTAAATCCAATAGTATTTCATTATTTAGATCCATTCTACAATAGTTAAAATTAGAACACCTTTATAATGAATGAAGCACAAATACGTGCTCATGCAACGACGGCCGCAGAGCGAATGAGTGCAAAAATATATATATATAGCATAGCCACCGTCTGTGACCGCTTGCTATGTCGTAATATATAGCTTACTATATTAATATTATATATTATAGCTCCGTGTGTTGCAGGCTTAAGCCTTTAAAAAAAAGCTATAGGCGCAGTGATGGAACGGCGTTGGTGCTTTATTTTTAAGTATGGCTAGATCTTGTTAACAAATTTGATCCAAGTGAAACAGAAACTGAATCCATTATAATTGAAATGATAGAGGCAACTAGCGATGAAAACAACTGTTCAAGTCTTCAAGGTAACTTAAATGATATTGAGTTAGATATGGATGTTTCAAAGGAGAATAAAGGTAACAAAATTTAGTTAGATTGATACAAAATTCTTTATGCTCACTAACAATGCTAAATATTTTAATTTATTGCAGATTTCAACAATTCTGTAGTACTAAAAGAAGACTTCAATCCAGCAAATGACAGAACTCACTATTATTTTGCTATTTGTATCTGAGTCATCCGAAATTGAAATGTCTGAAATAAATTTATATTCAATATTATAAAGTATTATCAGATTTTATATTCAAATAAATTACGCATTGGTAGTTATATTGTGAAACAATATTTTATTGTAATTGAAGTATACGTTTTATAATGAATGAAAATGAATTCTAAGCCAGGACGCAAACCATCTGTTCCTAGAGATCAATTATTACAAACAATAGAACAGCACGCTAATGATTTGATTGTCGATAAATGTAAAATCATTCAAAAACGCCGTGACATATGGAAAGAAATATCCTCTGAATTAGAAAATAAAATTTTACCGGACTCGTTATATTCGATAGTAACTAATAATAAATACGATGTACGAACAAAAATTACTCGTAATTTCAATCTAAGTCTAAATTCAACATCCACCAGTGTAGGATGTGAAAATATAACGGCAGAAACATCGAAAGAATTAGAAACTTGGAAAGATCAGGATCTTGGTGCCGATGGCCAGTACCATTTTACATTTAGCATGACTTCTGAAGAGCTCGATAGTTTAATCACAACTGTGGACTATCCGAAACGCAAGGGTGATACTAAAACTTTGAAAAAAAAGATTTTCAAACCGTATCAATAGGAGACAGTTATCTATTATCGACAAAATTTGGCATTCTACGCATCGGAAATGTGGCTTCAATTTTAAGAACCATTACATTACATACAATAAAACGTCAGGATCCATAAATGGTAAAGTATAAAATTATAATTGTTTATTTGATATTTTTCACACAGTTAAAACTAAAGTACCGAGAAAATAATTTAACGAGGAATGTTGATTTGTATAACTTAGAGATATTATTTTTCACTTTGTCGATAATATTTTTAAATATTATAATTATTAGATACGAGTTAAATATTTTTCATAATGTTACTATCGTTTTTTCTATTACATTGTAATAAATATTCTATGATAATGAAATATCTTTACTTTTTTCAGGTAATTGTGATTGTGGAAGCATTTTGCATTGCAAATTTCAAGTTTCAAACAATGAAGCAATTTTTACGTGCGATGCAACTCAGGGCAATGGAAAATGCAGTAAAATTTATTTACGTGGTTCACATAGAAAGCACGCCACTGAAAAAATGAAAAGTTTAACAACGGATGAATACCAAGCTCAGTTTGCAAGGGACAAGTGTATGTATAAAAATGATCCGCAACCTCCACACTTGCTGAAAGCATCGGTTCTGCGGACAGCGAAATCTGAGCTGATTCGCTCTGAGTTTTATCATCCTGACCCAATAACTGCTCTGTCAATTAATAATAATAATAAATCATTTATTTCAGGTAAAAAAACCCATTGCCATCCAAAACCAAAAAAACAACAACATAATTTTAAAACATGACAGATAAGACGCAAATTAAATTGAAATATGACCCCCAAGTGGAGGCGCATACTATTTACGATTAGTGTCGCTATGTACGCTAAGCCAGTACCTAATTATGGGGTTATCAGGGCTCTCGGCGCATACCCTGAGGATCTCGTTCTCAGAATCGCGGATGCGGGCCCAAAAGGCTGCAACCCGAGATCTAATAATCGCGAAATAATCAGGCACTCCGGCCTCGGCGAACATACCCGACGCGCTGCAGTATTTATAGGCAGTTTCATCAGAATACGGTATGCATTATTATACTGCACTCTGATGCTGCTGCGTGCACTTTTGGCACAGTTGAACCAAAAGCTGACACGTGTAGAAGCATTGACAATATGCTCTAAACAGTGTCAGCTTCGCCCCGGGACTGCACCGTGAAAAACGGCGAGCGAGCATATTGCACCGAACAGCCAGAGCCCTTCGCTCACGTTCTAAATCGAGGTCATCACGTAGGTTCTCAGTCAGGATATGCCCCAAGTACCTAAACTGATGCACCCTTTCAATAGGCACACCCTCCAGTGATACTGACGGAATCCTCTCCGGACCTCTGCCCGAGCGGAACACCTATGCAAAGGAACAATTATGCAAAGCAGTATATATCCGGGCACTATTCATTTTTTATCCATTGTGCCGTTCACGGTTTTTTATTGGACACATCACCAACGTGATGTATTTATCAAATACGCAGCTCATGAAAATGGCTGCGTATTTATTGATGCCACTGGTGGTATCAGTTCAAAATTTACAAAGCAAAACGGAGAAAAAACATCTCAGCTGTTATTGTATTTAATCGCTATCAATTATTTCGGACAACAATTTACGGTGGGTCAAATGATCTCCGAAGCGCAAGACGCCACCGTGATCACACATTTTTGGAATAAGTGGCTGAGTTACGGATTTCCTCAACCACGGGAAGTGGTAATGGATAGTAACGAAGCCCAATTGATAGCGACGATCACATCTTTCACCTCATACAAGACAACAACAGAGTATGCGAATGCTTGCCGTCAAAATGTGGTCCCCAGTTGTTATTTAAGGATCGACGTGGCTCACTTTATGCATTTATATGCAAAATTATTGAGTACATCTGCGAAACTTGTAAAGACATTCTATTTGGCATGTTTAGGCAAATTGTTGTGTATGACAGACGAAAAAGAAATTTGGAGCTATTTGAGGTTGATCATGACTGTAGCGCTAAGTGAACGAGCCGGTAAGCTTCCTTCAGGGCAAAACACGCCATGCCAAATCGCAAAGGATATTTTGAGAGATTGTATCATAGGTATGATTTAATTAAAACATACATTGATTAAAAGGTTTCCTAATATTTAAAAAACTTTATTAACTATTGAAAAATGATTTTTTAGCATCGTAAAATTGAATAAATAGTTAATTAATTAAAAGATATTAATTAACTGCTAAAAGAAGTATTTTTTTTCCAAAAAATTATTTATTGAAGCTTACTAAAAATGATTTTAACTTAACAAATTGTTTCTCAATAAAAGAATTTATTAACAATTAATCATTTTTTTTATCAGTTCAAAAGTTACTGTACAACTACAACTGTTTAAATTATTTACTCAACGTTTTTTAAGTAGATATATACAATTTCAATTGACCTTTTATAATTTTTTTAGGTAACAGTGAATCCTTCGATGACGCTGAAAACAATGAAAGATATGAATATGCTGATACCTTCGATGAAAATGATGAAAGTGACGATTGCACAGAGTGGTCAGAAGAAGGAAGAAAATTACATGACGATGTGCTTAGTACGCTAAATGATAATGGTCTTGAATCTTTTCCCTATGAATGGTCCCTATCCCTTGAATGGTCTTTATCCCTACTACTGACTCTTTTTTACTTATACCTACAGATGAGTCTGAAATAACTTCTCTAATTAAAAAATTAAAAACTAGTTGCTCTTACGGTTGGGATGGGATTGATAACCTGACTCTTAAGCTTTGCCTGAAACACATAATAAAACCGATTACTCACGTGTTCAATATGTGTATCTCCACTGGACTTTTTCCAAATTTCTTCAAGCGATCAGTTGTACATCCTATTCACAAAGGAGGTAATTGGGACCATGTTGGAAACTATCGGCCGATATCCCTTCTACCAGTTTTATCAAAATTATTTGAAAAAATTATTAACAATCGTCTTATACATTACCTTGAAACTAAAAACTTAATATCAAAAAACCAATTTGGATTTAGAAAACAAAAATCTACTGAAGATGCAGCCACCGACTTTGTTAACTTTGTCGCAAGTAAGCTTGATATTGGAGAAAGGTGTGCAGCGGTGTTTCTTGATATGGCTAAGGCTTTTGATTCGGTTTCCATTCCCATCCTTCTCAAGAAGTTAGAGATGGTGGGTGTCCGTGGTCTTGCTCTTGATCTATTTAAAAGTTATTTAACGGACAGAAAGCAGTCGGTACGCATCGGAGGCACTCATAGTGACTGTATGCCAGTCACTTTTGGGGTACCTCAGGGTAGTGTTTTGGGGCCTACCCTGTTTCTTCTTTACATCAACGGTCTCTGTGACATGAAGCTTGACAATTGCAGGATTGTGACTTTTGCGGATGATACTGTCTTAGCTTTTCACTCCGATACCTGGGCTGAACTTTCTCACAATGCTCAGATGTGCCTTAACACGGTTATCGACTGGCTCGACTCCAATTTATTAACTGTTAACTCTGCAAAAACCAAGTACATGACTTTTTCCATTAACTCATCCACCCAACCAACAACTAATGAGTTCAACCTTAAGATTCACGACAGCTGCCATACTGATGAAGCTGTTTGTGGTTGCACTAGTCTTGAAAGAGTGTCAAGTATTAGATACCTTGGAGTTATCGTCGATCAAAACTTGTCTTGGGTTGAGCATATAAACTTGACTGCCAAACGAGTGCGCCGTGTTATTGGTGTATTCAGATCATTGAGACTAATTGCTGATTTCAAATTGTTAAAAACTGTTTACCTAGCACTGTGTCATTCCCTAATCACTTATTGTATTAGAGTCTGGGGCGGGGCTTCAGCTACTCACCTCATCCGTCTTGAACGTTCCCAGCGAGCTGTTCTTAAAGTCATGTTTTCGAGGCCTTTCAGATATCCCACCTATGATTTGTACAGAGACGCCAATATTCTCACAGTGAGACAGTCATTCATAAAATCCATTATTTTATACCAGCACCGGTGGTTCTCTTATTCTTCTGACCGCACTAAGGCTAAAAGAAACTTTATATTTAACCTCCCTCCAACACGCACCTTTTTTTCGCACAGGTTTGTTGATTTTCTTGGTCCATTTTTGTATAACAAAATTAATCGCCAATTAAATTTTTATCACTTTAATAGATTCCGTTGTCTTAGGATTCTTGAAAAATGGTTACACAATCTTAACTACGAAGAAACTGAAAGTCTCTTTTTGGTTGCCAAATAATTTGATTTTTATTATTTATTTGCCACATCCATCGATTATTGGGTGACTGTCAACATTGCGATGTTACCAGATTGTTTGGGTCCATGTTGCTCGGAGCCAACAGTCTGTATGTGTTCCAAGTTACAGCGGTCGCAGTCCGGAGATATTGTTTCTGTCATGGCTTTTGCACTTACTTGTAGCTACCCTCCAAATAGAACTTGTTTAATGCGCGAACATTTCAATTTTAATAACAATACTTACCTATATCTCAGAGTAAATAACTACGTACTAATTTATATTTGGCCCATTTGTGAACTGTAGTCTTAAACTAGATATTACTTTTTGCTATATTAGTATTAATGGAATAATTTTATGCATTTCTTGTTAATCTTAAATTTTGTACACACACATGCGGAAGACACCACCTTCCAAAATACAGGTTTTCCTAGTTTGGGAGGTGGGGTTACCTAATTTTGTTTATATTCTTGGTTCAATAAAGTTTATTATTATTATTATTATTAGTAAAAAAATTGTTAAAAGATATAAACAAAATTCCTTTATGGTCTAGTATAAGTTACAATAAGTTTAAAACATCTGGATGAATACCAGCTTCCAGCGCTTCTGTTGAAGGAGAAATTGCACGCCTTAAACGTGGTATTTTTAAGAAAAAAAAAGGTCTACGAGTCGATGCAGCTGTGGAAGAACACATAAAATATCTCAATGGAAGAATATGTGTGATAGATGCTAATATCAACGACGTATTGTCCGAAAAAAATAAGACTTGTGATGATGATAATAATGTTTGTGTTGCCTGCAAAAATATTCACTCTCTATCAGGGAACCATACATGTATTAAATGCCGTAAACCAGTGCATACTTTGCCCGGATGTTCTCTCCCTGTTGATGGTGAGGAGGAAGGCTTCAGTGAGAAACGAATGTGCCAAATGTGTGCTCAAACTCCAAATCGTTCTCCAACTAACATTATAAAATCTAAGGAAACTCAAGTCAACAACGAAAACAATGAAAAAATTGTAACTGATGAACTTGATAACGATAACAGTGGCAATATATATAATAATAGCATTAATGATAGTGATAATGAAGATATTCCTGGCAATGACAATGTGAATGACAACGACGAAGTTGATAATGACAATAGCAACGATGATAATAATGGCAATGTCACTGTAAATTGCAACAATATTAAAAGTAACACCGATAATTTTGACAGTAACAGTATTGATAGTGATACTGAAGTATATCAAAAATGCGTTCGTTGCAATAAGAATTTGACTAATAAAGAATCACACTCTATTGATGGTAGCAGTGAAAGCTATGCTGGATATAAAGCATGTAGTTTAATAAGCAAACAATCAACAAAACAAATGTTGGGAAAAAGAACGTTTGAGAATTGGAGAGGACAGGGTGAACCTGTGCCTGAGAAAAAATCGCGCTCTTTGTATATCGGAGCAAAGTCTAAAAATATAGTAGAAATGCTTCAACATAAAAGAACTCATGGTTTGCCTATTTTAAAATGTGGCAATGCTGAAGATCTCCAAGCTGTAAAGATGGGCAAGCGGGTTATAAGCCTCTGCAACACTTGCCCATTTGACAGTTTGTTTCAACTGTTATTGGTTGCAGCGTGTGATTTCCCTGCAATCAAAGATAAGGTAATCGATTTACATTTTCACCAGTGCGAATGAAATCAATCTTTATTGTATTATCTGTTAGAGCTTTTAGGTTTTATAGTTTTCAGCCTTTCGAAAACGAAGAATGAAAACTGATTGCGTAAATATAACTATAAGCTTGATGAGTTGATTGTTGGGATTTTAATGAAAAAATTTAACCAACACAAAATTAAAAAGTCTATAATAAATGAATTTTATGTTTAAAATATATGAAAATATATGAGAGAATATAAGAAGAAATATGTAAGAGTATATGAAAATATATATGTGATGATATGTATATGCATATCCCATCAAAAACAAACTTGTAAAAAAGTCCCAAGTCTCGCAACTCAGTTCTTCTACAGTAAAAAGTTGTGAGATCAATATAATACCAAGTCGGTTAATTTATTCAGTGCCTACTTAAGGGTCCTTCTGTCTAAAGTTATCATGTTATAAGCTAATCTAATAACATTTTATAGTGACCATATCAAATTTAAATTTTTTTATGTTTTAAATAGATTGATTGGCTTGGCGATCACGTGAAAACACAATGTATCTCACAAGTAATACATATTATAATTAAATTAGATTATTTAGAACCATAATTACCGAAATTTGTATGTGTATTCAAAAACATTACACCAACCCAAGTACGTGTTTTTGGAAAAAGTTTTGTAACGAGTTCCGGGTATTTTGTTCGAAAAATATCATGATAAAGATGGTGTTTTGAATCTACAAGACGCTAAACCTTTCTCTGTGATTGTGTTTGACGACGTTGCATGTGAAAATCAAAATAACATGCGCGATTATTTCGCAATGGGCAGACATAAATATATTGATTGTTTTTATCTTAACCAAACATATAGTAAAATTCCTAAGCAGTTGGTAAGAGATAACGCAAATTTTATCATACTATTCAAACAAGATGAAATTAATATGAAACATGTGTATGATGAGCATGTTAATACTGACATGACATGGGCTCAATTTCGAGAGATATGTTCAAAAATATAGAGTAAACCTTACAATTATTTGGTAATTAACAAGGATTGTACCAAAAATAATGGATGCTATAGAAATAAACTAGACACTTTTGTAGTGTTTAACTAGCAAAGAGCTCACACAGTTCCTATATAAGGAGCGTAGCATGTTCTAAGCATCACTTAATATTATTAGATGCAAAGTTAACAACGACCCATCTCATTATAATTGAAAAATCATTAAAAAAACAAATTGTCGACGCAGCGGAAGCAGTAAAGAAAAAGGTACGAAAAATGAAAAATATTGAAATTGAAAGTAAACGAGCACTGGAGACTGTGTTTAAGCCTGTTACAGATCCTCTTGCTCAGCTTACAAAAGCCAATGTGAAATCTAAGGATAATACTGACCGTGATAATAAAACCATCAAAAACAACGACAGCGAGAACAGTGAGGTCTATTATACTGATTCTGATTCAGAAACTGATAAGTCAGTTTCATCCGTTGATGCAACTTTAGATGATAAAAATACCTCGTCATGGTCTGTATCTCCAGAGGCGTTAGACAGTGTTGCATTTGGTGTGAGAGCTGAAAGAGAAAAACTCATGCTAGGTTCATCTCCTATAACGATTGGGGATCGATTTATCTCTGTGGCCGGACGTAAGTACGATAGCACCCCTGGCTTAAAACAATTGTTACTTAAAAAAGATATTGATTTTAAATTAATTACTGACAACGATATGAAAAATTACAAAACTATGCTGGTAGACACGAACGCCCACCGTCGTGATTACGATGCAAAAAAACCCATCAAAAGTAAATATATATATATATATATATATAATCTTATGACCTAGAAAACTCATGCTAGGTTCATCTCCTATAACGATTGGGGATCGATTTATCTCTGTGGCCGGACGTAAGTACGATAGCACCCCTGGCTTAAAACAATTGTTACTTAAAAAAGATATTGATTTTAAATTAATTACTGACAACGATATGAAAAATTACAAAACTATGCTGGTAGACACGAACGCCCACCGTCGTGATTACGATGCAAAAAAACCCATCAAAAGTAACAAAGGACAAAAATACTTGCAAATTATTAGACCTCTATTTAACATAAGACAAACAAAAGGAGAAGAAAGAATGAAAATAGCTCGAAAAGATGTCGATTTAGTGTACTGGGATGATCCAAATGAATTAGTGGAACGATTGAAATTGTTAATTGCATCTCGAGAAGCTGGGAACACCGGATTGGACAACGAAATCATATCTATCATAGAAGAATTGCGTGAAAGTGAACTTATAGATACTGTTCGACAGCTCCCTTGGTGATCCCGGGTGTCGAGGTTGACAAGAAAGAAACAATTGACGTCTGTTTCGAACCCGTTTATTGGATGACAAAAAATTTACAACACCGGTATTATACAACAGTTTCTTTCTAGTTCTAGTAGGAACAGTTTCTTACTAGCCGGGTCATACTCACGACTCGGTACCGGGTCATCAAACTAAATACCGGGTCGCAACATGCGTAAAATTTAGTGACTAAATAGGCGATATCAAAATATGTAGTAAGTTCTGTCTTTTGGTCGTGATGCTCCGCAGGGTCGAATGGTCGGCAGCAATGCAGCAGCAAATCTGGATGGCGACTACTAGTAATCGCAACTCAGTTACAAAGCCATCTTCTTAAAATGTTTCTGAAAAAAAAACGGTCAAACATATTTCATTACTAAAAAGGTCTGAAGGTTTAGAATCCCACTTCTGATGTTAGATAAGGGGAGGTAATTTAAAACTCTAGGAACCTCTGGTAAAAACCTGAGTCGTAGCAGTTATAGAAAATAAATGGAAGTGATTTATTGTTAAAAACTTAGCGCTATATATACAGAAAACCTTAAAACTAACAACCAATCAAAAACACAACATTAAATATTTACAACCAAACAACCAATGAGAAATCGTACATTAAATGGCGGACAGATTCGAGCGAGATGCTAGTTTCTAGAATTTCATAGTCTCCTCTCGTCGCACACTCGCACCGCGCATGCGCGGGGTGCGCGGCGCGGAGGACGCGGGCGGCGCGCGCGCAGGAGCTCAGTCCGCCGCGTCTCAAGCGCCAGTCGCCATCGATCGTTGAGAGCGCAAGGCCGCGCGTCTCGCGCCGGACCGCGAATCGTGGATGTGCGTGTGGTGCCGTACAGGTGTCTCCGACCGAGTAGTTCCATGGTGCTTGATGGTGTACAACAGCGTCGCAAGATCCAGGCGATTAAAAACGGCTCTTTTCAGGGCCACTCTTTCCATTTTGATGTACTGCCTGATCTTGCTTGCGTAGTTACTTCAGTGAGTGTGACCCAGGAACGTGACGTCGCTTGACTGTTCCTTCGAATCTCCAGCGAGGTCGTCTTTTTCAAGATTGCTCCTCGCACTTTCCTCTGTCTGGAATTCGTTGGAATTGAGTCAGCTAGGCAATAAAGAATAACATAACAAGTTGTCCGTGTCCTGTTTCTTTCTTGTGATTCGATAATAAGGTGATTCCACTGTGTATGTTATTTCTCTCTTGCTCCTTCAACCTTCCTGATCCTTGATCCAATTCCCCGGTAAAGGTATGTTACGTACACGGTTTGGTAATGGTAGGTAGATGGAGGTAAACCGCTGTGAAGTATGTAAGTATTTTCGTAAGTATTTCTGTGCTCATGTGCAAGGTGTGCACAGTATCCCCCTTCAAGCAAAGCGTACGGTTTTCTTCACGACTCGTCCGCTCCGGGTGATGTAAGGTGACGTAGGTAAGACAGCTGGAGTCGAATTCCTTGTTTCACGTGTTTCGACTGGATCACGGTTCGGTGAACTCGATCTCTTGCGTTCCGACGTGACGTCAGTGTCGCTCGTGCTTACGTCTTCTTCGTTAAGTAGGTAGGCAGGCTTGAGTCTATCCAGTGATATCACGGTTGTGCGTAGTGGTAACTGTATCTTGAAATACTTCTCGTGACGTTGTAGAACTTGATAGGGTCCGTCATATGGCGGAGTCAATGGCGGTCTGACCGCGTCGTTTCGAACGAAAACGTGTGTACACGTAGCTAAGTTCTTGTGTACGAACGTAGGTCGTGCCGTTGTGGTACGATTTGTGGGTATTAACGTTGCCATTGTTCGGCTTAGCCGTTGCACGTATTCTGCATCTTCGATTTTCGACTGTGTAGGTACGAAAAAATCGGACGGTATTCGTAGTGTTGCGCCGTAGGTCATCAGTGCAGGGCTGAGATTATCTTCTCGTAGTGCGGTGCGTAAACCAAATAGTACGGTGGGCAACTCGTCTACCCATGTTGTGGTTGCACCGCGCGCCATGAGAGCTGCCTTCATTGTACGATGAAGTCGTTCTACTTTTCCGTTTGACTGGGCGTGATAACTTGTAGTGCGGATTCTAGATATGCCCCATCTCTTCAGTAGTGTGTTGAATAGTGCTGACTCAAAATTTTGTGCTCTGTCTGTCGTAATTCTGAGCGGGACGCCAAATCGCACTATCCAGTTCTCGTAGAGGGCTTTTGCGACGCTTTCTGCGGTGATGTCTTGAACTGGAACAGCTTCCGGCCATCTGGTGCGTCTGTCTATTATGGTGACGCAAAACTTGAAATCGTGCGATAATCGTAGCGGTCCCACGACGTCTATGTGTATGTGTTCGAAACGTTGAGAAGGTGGAAACTCTGCCAGAGGAGTGACGACGTGACGATGTACCTTGCTGCGCTGACAGTCGATACATGCTTTGGCCCATGTTGCTACATCTTTGTTCATAGCTGGCCAGAAAAATTTCGATGCTATCTGCTTCCGTGTGGTTCTTGCCCCGGGGTGACATAGCCCGTGTTGCGCTTTGAATGCGGCATAGCGGTATGTTTTAGGTAAATACGGACGGGGTGACGTAGTCGATAGCTCGCATGTGATTGGTCGGTCGAGTCCGGGAAGAGTTACTTCGGCGAATTTCAAGTTGGGTTGTTTCTTTAGATTTCTCAAGTCTTCGTCGTTGCTTTGGTCTATTGCAAGTTGGTTGTAGTCTATGACATTTGGGTTCTGGATGTCTTCGATTCGTGATAATGCGTCGGCGATTGGATTTTCTTCACCTTTGATGTACTTGATACTCGAACAAAATTGAGATATGAAATGTAGCTGCCGTTCTCGTCTCGGTGTGTCGCTACTACTGGCGGGTCTGCTGAGTGCGAAAGAGAGAAGCTTGTGATCGGTGAGTATAGTTACTTCGCAGCCTTCGATTAGTCTTCTGAAGTGTTTTACAGCCATGTACATAGCTAATAATTCGCGATCGTACACGCTGTAGCGGCGTTGCGTAGGGCTCATTGACTTCGAGAAAAATGCTAATGGTTTCCAGTTGTTCTCAACCTTTTGTTGTAGTACTGCGCCTAAACTGTGATCCGAGGCGTCTGTCATTATAGCGAGTTTGCAACCGTGAACGGGGTAGCTTAACGTTGTTGCTTCGGTAATGCTTTGGCGGCATTTTTCAAAAGCTTCGTTCGCTTCCGGTGTCCATTCTATTGGCGTTTTGTCATTCTTTTTCTTGTTGTGAAGAAACTTGTTGAGTTCGTGTTGATGATCGGCTTGATGAGGTAGGCAGTCTCGGTAAAAATTAAGCATGCCTAGGAAGCGTCGTAGTTCGACGATTGTCTTCGGTTTCGGATACGAGGAAATTGCTTCGATGCGATCTATCGTAGGTTTGATACCGCTGGCGGAGACTTCGTAGCCTAGGAAGTTTATAGTTTCAACTCCAAACTGGCATTTGTCGACGTTGAGTGTGACGCCGTGTTTGTCGAGACGTTCTAAGACTTGATGGAGAAGCTTCTTATGGTTGTTTTCATCTTCAGAAAATAGGAGAATGTCGTCGACGAAACAGAAACAGTCTTCTATACCTCGGAGAACTTGATGCATGAATCTTTGAAAGGTTTGACTTGCGTTGCGTAGACCGAACGTCATGCATGTAAATTCGTATAGCCCGAACGGAGTGATTATGGCTGTTTTCTGTGCATCTTCTTTACTCGCCATGGGAATCCAGTAGTAAGCCATCTTGAGATCAAGTTTCGAAAATATTTTTTTGTTGTTGAGTGGGTACGTGAAATCTTGAATGCGTGGTATCGGATAGCGATCGGGTTGCGTCACTGCGTTTAATCTTCGGTAGTCGCCGCATACACGAAGTCCGCCGTCTTTTTTCGTGACGACGTGTAGAGGGCTGGCCCATGGACTGCTTGAAGGTCTGCAAATGCCAATCTCCATCATCCGATCAAATTCGGCTTTTGCGGCGTTGTATTTGTCGGGCGGTAGAGGGCGGGCGCGTGCCGAAAGCGGAGGACCCGTCGTTTCGATGTGATGTACGACGTCATGTTTGGCTGGCTGCTTAAGAGACATGGGTCGGAGAACGCCAGGAAAATGCTTCAAGATATCGTGATATTGTTGGTCGGAGCTCACGATGCGAATGGACTCGGCGGTTGTTGATACTTCAGTGGCGTCGACGGTAAGCTTGGTTTCGTCGTCGATTAATTTTTTTCTGTGAAGATCCACAAGGAGCTTGTAGTGACGTAAGAAGTCTGCACCCAATATGGAAGTCTTCACGTCTGCGACAATAAATGTCCAGGTGAAACTGCGCCGTAGTCCCAGGTTGAGCTTGATTGTTTTCTCGCCGTAGGTATTTATCGGTGTGTTGTTTGCCGCGTAAAGTTTGTAGGTATGTGCAGCCTTTTTCTTAGTTTTCGATGTTGCAGCCCAAACAGATATATCTGCGCCAGTGTCCACGAGGAAACGTTCGTGTGAGTCGCGATCATGAACACAAAGGCGGTTGCTGATCTTGGGGACACCGACGTCCGCCGCGGTCGGTGTCGACGTTAGTTTTCCGACGTCTTGTTACGTTGTGCGCACGGTGACTCGCAGCGTATTGCCTCCTTGCCAAACTTGTGATGGTATCTGCATAACCACGTAGGATCGCCAGGCTTCACACGGGATGATGATGAGCGTGAGTGAGAGCGGTAGCGTCCGCGAAATGGTTGACGAGATGTTTGACGCGTGGTATGCCGTGCTCGCAATTCCGCCACTTGTAATGTGAGTTTTTCCAATCTTGATAGGATCTCTGAGTGCGGTGGCTCGCAGGTGCTGTTAGATGATGCTGCTGAAGAGGTTGCGTTTGATACTGCTGCTACGGTGTTGACGGGCGTGCTCCCGACGTACTCCATCATCCTGTCTGCCATTGCTGCTAACGTGTCGAGTGAAGATTCTTTGTTGATAGAGAGTACGCAGCGACAGTGGGCTGGCACGTGATTGAGCCACTCGATCTTTAAGCCTTCTTCAGTGATGAGGCCGTTATTGAGTTCTCTCATTTTTCGTAGCAGCACGCTGGGTTTCTGGTCGCCGATGTCTAAACCGCTGATGAGCTTCTGAAAGTTCTCGACTTCTGATTTTTCGTACACGGTGAGTAGTCGATTTTTCACGGCTTCATATTTCCCTTTCTCAGGTGGGCTGTATAGTAGGTCGGTGATGTGCTGTAGATCGGCCGGTTCTAGCTTCGACAGGACGTATCTGTATTTTTGGTCATCTGATGTCTTCAAGGGATCGATGACTGCCTCAAACTGGACGAACCAGGCTCTGGGAACGGTGCGCCAAAATGGAAGTAGTTTTGACTGCACGGAGATCGCAGCCAGGTCAGCGATTTTGGTTGTCTCGACGATTTTTTGTTCTTGCTCGGCCATAGCTTCAGCCTTTTGTTGATTCCTTTTTTCTTCTTCTTTGTTGTCGGAGGGTCACCACTGTGGCGGAGGTATTACGAGCAGGTAGGTATTAAACTCACATTTGCTGTAGAAATGGAATTTTGGAAGTGATTTATTGTTAAAAACTTAGCGCTATATATACAGAAAACCTTAAAACTAACAACCAATCAAAAACACAACATTAAATATTTACAACCAAACAACCAATGAGAAATCGTACATTAAATGGCGGACAGATTCGAGCGAGATGCTAGTTTCTAGAATTTCATAGTCTCCTCTCGTCGCACACTCGCACCGCGCATGCGCGGGGTGCGCGGCGCGGAGGACGCGGGCGGCGCGAGCGCAGGAGCTCAGTCCGCCGCGTCTCAAGCGCCAGTCGCCATCGATCGTTGAGAGCGCAAGGCCGCGCGTCTCGCGCCGGACCGCGAATCGTGGATGTGCGTGTGGTGCCGTACAGGTGTCTCCGACCGAGTAGTTCCATGGTGCTTGATGGTGTACAACAGCGTCGCAAGATCCAGGCGATTAAAAACGGCTCTTTTCAGGGCCACTCTTTCCATTTTGATGTACTGCCTGATCTTGCTTGCGTAGTTACTTCAGTGAGTGTGACCCAGGAACGTGACGTCGCTTGACTGTTCCTTCGAATCTCCAGCGAGGTCGTCTTTTTCAAGATTGCTCCTCGCACTTTCCTCTGTCTGGAATTCGTTGGAATTGAGTCAGCTAGGCAATAAAGAATAACATAACAAGTTGTCCGTGTCCTGTTTCTTTCTTGTGATTCGATAATAAGGTGATTCCACTGTGTATGTTATTTCTCTCTTGCTCCTTCAACCTTCCTGATCCTTGATCCAATTCCCCGGTAAAGGTATGTTACGTACACGGTTTGGTAATGGTAGGTAGATGGAGGTAAACCGCTGTGAAGTATGTAAGTATTTTCGTAAGTATTTCTGTGCTCATGTGCAAGGTGTGCACAAGATATTCAATTAATGTTCCTTTATTCCTTGTTAGAATACTCGTGCGTCCCTGCGCGCGAGCCTGCAATCGCAGCAAGCCATGGCACTGCGTGCCGCTGCCGGAGCTCCGCGCTACGTGCGGAACTCCGTTATCCAGAGGGACCTGAGAGTCGAGCCGCTGGACGAGTTCGTCCAACGGCTCACCTCTCGGATGTTCGAGCGGGCGGATGCGTCGGACCACGAGCACATCCGTGGTCTGGCCCCCCTCCACGCCCGTCCACCCGAGGGGAAGCGATATCCGCGCGAGCTTATCGCTCGCGATGACGAGCCAACGCTGCCCACCTAGCTTGGCTGACGGGGCCTGGACGCCGCCCTGACGGGCGGCGTCGGCCCCGCCCCGACGATCCACGCGGTCTTTAGACCGCCCCCCAGTCCCTGTCCGTAGTGGCGGACAGCGTGGGATCGCCCACTGCAGGGGGCTCTGCCCCGAAGCAGTCACCTCTGCCGCCTCCCCTTCGGGGAGGCAGCAAGAGAAGGCTTCGAGCTTAGAATACTCTTTTAATTACTACCGCTTCGGAAAGTGTAATAGCTGTAAAGAAGAAGCGGCGGAAGAAACTCCATAGCAACACTATGTCTCAAACATAATATAATTTATATGTCAAATTACAATCAATACATATCATAAGTAGGTACACCTTAAGTTACACAACAGTTCAACATAGGTATTTGTATATGTATTTGTTAGCGCGCTGGTTTCCGCAACTCGACGTCTGAGCGCCTATTTTGCGTGTGGTGGGAATGCATCTATTCATGCCAACCCAGCTCCTGCAGGAAGCCCAGCAGCTTCCTAATGTCACCGAAGGCTTCCGGGAGCGACCTTGGTGTCCCTAGGTACTTAGCCCTGTATGGTGCCACTCCGTCGCATTCAAGCAACACATGAGCGGCGGTTTCGTCCACCTCCATGCAAGCTCTGCAGAGGGGGCTGTCTGTAACATTTATATTATACAAATGTTTATTGTATGGGCCATGGCCCGTGAGAGAACCTGTCACCATGCGGAGATCGGTTCTACTCAACCGTAAAAGACTGCGAGAGAGACGGGCATCCGCTTTGGGTAAGACCGCTTTCGCCTGTCTGCAGTCGTTGAGCCTCGACCAGAGTCGGTCATGCTGCTGTTTAGTTCTCTGTCGCAGTTGCGTGCGGATCCAGCCGAACGGCAGGGGTACTATGGGTTCTGGGCCATAGACTGTCGTGTCCGAGCCCCTGCGGGCTAGCTCATCCGCCGCATCGTTCCCTCGAGAGTCACTATGGCCCTTTATCCATTGCAGGGTGATGTAGTTGTTGTTGTCACATACCTCTGTCAATGCTTGGTGACACTCGTGTATAAGGCTCAAGGTAATTGTGTAATTCCCAAGATCCTGCAATACTGACATGCTGTCTGAAAGGATGCGTATTGAGTGATTCTCGATCTTCCTCGACGCAATTGCCTTTGCTGCCAAAATGATGCCCACACACTCAGCCTGAAAGACGGTGTTGTTGGCACCCAATGGCATCGATATACTAATATTCAGGTCCTCCGAGAAGGTTCCGGAGCCGGTACCTGTGTTAGTTTTAGAGCCATCTGTGAAGATTCTAAGCTCCTTAAGATTAGGGCTTTCACTACCTTCTTCAGACAGCTGAATTTTGAATTTCTTGTCAAAGACATGTTGTATCGGAATCCTATCGTTCACCGCGCCAATGAGCGGTATATCCTTTGTGGCCTTATCAAGGATTTTCGTATGAGGAACTCCGATGTTCCTCCAAAGATTGAGGGACCTCAGGCGAGCTGCCGAGATAGCTGCCTCCTGCTGAATGAAGAGGTGTAGCGGAGGAAGGCCCAGCATCAGTTCCAGAGCCGCTGTAGGAGTTGTCCTCATGCAGCCTGTTATCGCCATGCATGCCAATCTTTGGAAGCGTTGCAGTTTGGTTACTGTTGTGGTTAGTTCGGTGCGTGGCCACCAGGTTACTGCACCGTAGCTGATCGTTGGTCTCAATACCGTTGTGTAAAGCCATGAGGTAATCTTGGGGGATAATCCCCATTTCTTGCCTAACATTCTACGGCACTGCCAAAATACAATGCTGGCTTTGTTTAGTATATGCTCTATATGGTTACTCCAGTTCAACTTGTTGTCAAGTTTAAGTCCCAAGTCCTTGACCTCAGTTGATAACTGTAGTTCTGTTGTGAACAGTCTAGGTAAGCTAAAAGTGCCTAGATCACGCTTATTAGTAAACATTACTAGTTCTGTTTTCCTCGGATTTACCGACAGTTTATAATCTGTACACTAATGTTCCACGAGTCGAAGCGCCGCCTGTGTAACATCGCAGACCGTGCTAGCGAAGTTACCCGTCACTAAGATCGCGAGATCATCGGCGTACCCGATTGTGTAGAAATGGTTGGCATTAAGGGTGGTGATAAGATCGTTTACCACCATATTCCACAGGAGGGGCGAGAGTACTCCCCCTTGGGGGCAACCCTTCACCGCTATCGCTCCCTGTGTCCCATTCTCTGCGAACCTTATCACTCTCTTACTGAGCATGTTCACGATCCATTGCGCCATCACAGTGTTGGCGCCATGCTTCGATAGGGCGGCACTGATGCTGAAGAAATTGGTCCTGTCGAAGGCTCCCTCAATATCTATGAAGGTGCCTAGACAGATTGCTTTATGTTAAATGGCTTCCTCAATTTTGAATACAACCAAATTTAGGGCCGATTCTGTTGATTTACCTGAACTGTACGCGTGCTGGTTTCGGTGCAGTGGTAAGTTTTTGAGCGCCTTGTCCCTCAGTTCTCTGTCACACATTCGCTCAAGAGTCTTGAGCAGGAAAGACGTGAGACTGATCGGTCTGAAGGATTTTGCATCAGTATAATCACTTTTACCTGGTTTTGGTATGAAGATCACTTTGACTTCGCGCCATTGCAGTGGTACATATCTATAGGCTAGACATGCACGCAGCAATGGGGTCAGTACTTGGACCAGCTTCTCTCCCCCCCATTGAAGCAGGACTGGGAAAATACCATCCATCCCTGCCGTCTTGAACGGGTAGAAGCTGTTGATGGCCCATTTTGTTTTATCGTGCGTGATAATCTGCTGAGCAAAGTACCAGCACAGCTGTGTTGGTTTCGTTTCTACGTCTTCCCAGTCGACTTCCTGTACTATTTTGCAGTCAGGGAAGTGGGTTTGCAGCAATACCTGCTGCGTCTCCTCGTGCGATCTGGTAAAGGTGTTATCCGGAGACACGTCAGTGTCTCGCGCCAAGTACACGTCCAACATATGGCGTGAGACAACGTGTCTCTATTCTCAATTCATATGTCAACATAACCTCCTCACATATTTGGGTCTATTTTTTTTATTATTGCAAGACACTGTCACTTCACACTATTTTCAATAAGTTTCTTTTTACGGATTTTACACATATTACAAAAAATTATTGGGTCTGAACAAATATTTAATATATTTCAAGAATGAAAATTTTTGCCTGCGCCTGTTTTCGATTCTACGAGAGATTTTACAAATTTAGGGCGAATTTTGTTATTTCGAAGTGGGTAGCACTTAATATTTATATACCTACTAACTATACTTGCTTTAGTATAGGTACTAAAACTTTAGCACCCATAAGTAGTTAGTATAGTATACTAAGAAAAAATTGTATAATGGAAAGAAAGATATAGGTGGCATTTCAGGCGAATTGAGCGGAAATTTTAAATAGAGATATTCTTTTCAAAACACATAATAAATAATGATTTCTACGAATTGTGTTATTCATTAACAACAATATGATAATATCAATAAATATTGATAAAAATAATAATAATAACAAAAACAACAAAAATAATACTGGTAATAATTATTATGGTAGCAATAAATTGATGATAAAAATTATTATGTGTTTTGAAAAGAATATCTCTATTTAAAATTTCCGCTCAATTCGCCTGAAATGCCACCTATATCTTTCTTTCCATTATACAATTATGATATTTATCACTATGATTATTATTATTGTCATTATATTATTGAGCATTGAAGTACTGAGTTTGAATTTACAATTTCCTTAATTACAAAAATTGTTAATTTTTTTTTTAAATTTATTTGAAATGGAAAGTTTCCAATTGATAATTTAGTTTATCAATGCGAACCAAAGAGTATTTATTACTCGGCTTATTTATATAAAATTTATTAATATTACTAGATTCTGTAAGAAGAATGAAATTTCAATTCATATATATTATAATCTTATGAACATTTAATTTCCGCGGGAACAGTACAAATTTTGAATAAAAATTTTTTTAATTTGAAAAAATGTTAAAATTTCTTTTTTCTAGAATTAACAATCAAACATTTTCAAATAATAAAATTTAATTAATCATGGTAATAATAACTTCATGATTTGTACAGTGAAAGCTGTTAAAAGTCACCGTAGTTATGTCTCAATTTCTCATAAAACGCCAACAAGAGCGAGAAAGACAACCTAGGTAACTTTTGACAGCTTTCAATGTATATACACATTTGTAATGCTCTTAAGTTGCATACAGATGTCACTACCATACATATACGTGTTTGAGTTATTTAGAGCTGCCAATAAGTATTTATATTGGCATCAGATCAGTGTGAATACTTCTGCGATGTTTCTAGTCGCATCTAGATGTCACTACTATGTAAGTACATATTTTATTATCTAATAAACTGGCTGCACTGGCTATCGATTCTAACTCTTATTCGGTACCATTATATGGAACTATATCACCAGGTGGCAGTGATCATCGTCTGTAGGAAATTATTGATGATGATCAAAACAAAATAAACAAACTTCTGTAATTATTTGACACTCTCTGTCAGAATTAATAAATCTTGTCAGGGCGTACGCGAGCGGAGTGCACGAGATGAGGTCGAAAACGAAGTGTCTACGCACGTACCCACTGTGTAGTAATGAAAATTGTAAGCGAGGGTCACTAAAACCAGAGGGTATTTAGAAAATAACCGCATCTTTTTTGCTTATGAATCACAAAAACTAGTATTAAGTAAACGATCTTGAACTGTGCGTGTTGTTGCAGTAGCGTGCTCAAACAACCTAAAATAAACTTTTTGATTCCAATCGAAAACGAAATTTACAATTAGAAACCTAAAAGCGTGAGTTTCTATTGTACCTACATAGTATATTTTTTTTCTTTAAAAGTACGGGCGTGGAACTGGAAATCACAGCTAGATTACATTAATCTACACACTTTATATTCTACAGAAGTGCCAATGCGGCAACTTATAGGTTGAAGTCCAACACTATCTGCTGTCCGACAGCAGTCGAGTGTTTGCTTTCTGTTATCAACTTGTAAGGAAGCAGATCACGCGCGCACCGCGTGCTCGCTGCAACCCCCCCGCACCGCGGACGCAGACAGCGGCAGCGGCCTCGTAGCAACGCCGCACACTACACGCCGCGCCGCACCCGTAAAAGCGCAGCCGACCGCCAGCCGCGCGACACTCGTCGAAGGGTTCCAGCGCCGTGCACACGCCTGCGTCACGCTCGCCGTCCGCTCGCCGGTGCAGCGACGCCCGAACCCCGCGACGCGGTGACCCTCCGCCTCCGCCTCCGCACTTCCGCACCCGACCAGTCCTAGAACCCCGACCGTCGTCGCCCGTTGCTGACTCCCCCGTACTGCGTTCCGACGCCCTACGGCGGAGCCTTGCGGCGAGCGACGCCGATCGGTTCCTTCCGTCACACCGGCCGTCACGCACACACCTCACCAGGCACAGCTGCGTTTGCCCCGCGCCGGGCTCAGGCCGAGGCCGGGGACTCGTAGTTGCGTCCTGAAGGAACTAACCCGTACATAACTCACCGCGCCCAGCTGCGGGTGCCCCGTGCCGGGCTCAGGCCGAGGCCGGGGGCCCGTGGTCACGCCGGCCACCGAACTAACCTACACAAGTCGACGGGCACGGCTGCGTGTGCCCCGCGCCGGGCTCAGGCCGAGGCCGGGGGCTCGTGGAGTGTCCCGCCGCCACTACACAATTACACCCGACCGCCGCCGCCCGTCCTGACCCCATCCCACGCCCCCTCGCCGCTTCCCGGCCCGCTTCGCGTCCCGTCGCGACCGCGCGCCGCGCCCGTGGGATAGGGACCCTAGCGAACCCCGCTAGGACCGCGCTAAGGTGTACGTAGGGTTGTGTGCTTATATTCACTCTCGTAACTCCCGTACCGCTCGTAAGCCGCGTAGTGCCTCGGTATTGTGTCGCCTGTATTGTGTAAGCTAAGGTGTACGTAGGGTTGTGTGTTTGTATTCGCTCTCGTAACCCCCGTATCATACCGTGTAAGATAGCAGTAAGTGTTTAATGTACGTATGATTGTGTGTCACGAATAAAGTGTGTATTCACTCTCGTACCCTCTCACCGCTCGTTTCATTTTGTGGCTAGGGAACGCTAGGACCCTCACCCTCAGGAAACGTTTTGTATGCCCCCGGGCCCGGCGCACCCGCCAGCCCGTAGCATCACATCGGCGCCCAACGTAAAAAGAAGGAGCTCAGGAAGCGTCACACCGACGAGTCCAGCCCAGGGAGAACGGTTTCAAAAAGACAAGTAAGTCGAATCCGAAGGAAACCGCCCCAGCCCGAATCGCCGTCACCGAACCGCACAAACGGCGACAGAAGCATCCAGAACCGCCCGCCCCCGGCAGAACCCGAAGAATCCGCGGGTTCCAGACCGAAAATAACGCGAAAAGTGTAAACCTTAACAAGATAAACAATTAACCGGAACAACATTAGAAAACCGGCAAGAAATAGGAAAACCGGTAAGAAACAGGAAAACCGGTAAAAGTGGAAAATTATAAACCAAATGTTTTCGTGGGTCTATAACAAAAAGAAACCGGAATTAATCGAAGAATCCGCCAGACGAAATCTACAAACAGAGGGCCTTACAGTGGAAGAACTCCGAAAAAACCTGGTAAAACATTTAAGAGAGGAAGGAGATTTCCAATTTGAAGACGCAGGAAGTGAAAGCGACATAAACTCCGAGTCAAAAACAAAAATGTCGAGGACCGCCGATAAAACAATGCGTGAAACCGCGAAATTAGTGTCCCAGTGGAAATATAAAGTTCGACATAAAGGAGAATGCAGTCGAGTTCTTAGAAAGAATTAACGAATTCATCGGACTAAATAACGTAAGTCCAGAAGATTTATTAAAATTGCTACCACAGATTTTCACGGGGAAAGCTTTGACATGGTACAGAAACAACAACGACTGGAATTCGTGGGATGAATTTGAAGAAGCGTTCAAACTTTTCTTTTTCCCGAGTAACTACACAACAGTACTAATGACGAAAATAATATCAAACCGGCAGTTTGAAAATCAAAAATTCACCGAGTACCTCAACCACATGCAGACGCTAATGAGAAGACATGGAGGAATACCCGAAGCAGAAAAACTCGAACGAATTTACGAAAATATGAACCCGAAGTATAAATTATATGTGAAAAGGAATGAAGTCAAAAATCTAAAGGAACTCATAAAAATAACTAATGAATACGAAAAAATTACCGCAGAACAAACTAAAGAAGAAAAATATATATCCTACACCGACACAGGAGACACTAAACCGATAAACTACAGAAACTAAACAACAACGAAACCAGGAAAAATAAACGAAGAAGAAAAATTTATGAGAAACTACGATCCGGAAACCTGCTGCTGGAGCTGTGGTAAAAGAGGGCACTCCGCTAGCGACTGCAGGGGAAACAAAATACTATTCTGTAGCACATGTGGCAAAATAGGAACGCTCAGTACAAAATGCTGTAAAAGTCACAAAAACGAACTCAGAACAAGCAAAATCCAAGGGGAAAATAAAAACAAGGATAATAGGAACTTCATAGATATATTTATCGACGGAGCACAATACAGAGCACTAGTCGACACAGGCTCTAATAGCACTTACATAAACGAACAAGTAATGAAAAACCTGAGACCGGACAGAATAATTAATAACAAGACAAGCAGAAAAGTAATACTAGCAGATGGTACTGAAATCCGACTAAACAAATCAGCACCAATCGAAATAAAAATCGGAGACACGGTCCTCAAACACGAGGTCAACGTTTTACCAACCGCACCGCATGTTATATTAGGCACGGACTTATTAGAAAGACTCGGACTTAAACTGGTATGGACAAACATAAACCAGATAGTGACAGGAAAAGGAACCAGACACAAACAAGAAGGTACAACCGACACCGAAAAAACAAATCCAGTTGAGACACGAAGAACCAAAACCAATTCCAGACCCATCGAAAAAAGGAGAACACAAAACCTACTAGCCGACGAAACCCCCAAAAACCCGCCCGATGAACCAAAAAGTGAAAAATCTGACTGGTACAGCAAGAAAATACAACAGATAGAACAACAAAAAACCGGGACGACAGATTACTGCATACAGGAAGGCAGGCTGTACAGGAAAATCGAAAACAACGCTTACGGAACAAAGCTAGACTCGAACTCACAGTGGAGACTCTGCGTACCAGAAGAAGATAAGAAGTCAATACACAGAGAGAACCACGACGTACCGAATTCCGAACATCAGGAGAAAAGTAAAACGCTAAGGCGGATAGCACAACATTACTACTGGCCTGGAATGTACAGAGACATAGCCACGTACGTTTCCAGGTGCACAGTATGTCAAAACCAGAGACCAGCGCAAGCAAAAACTCCAGGACCGAGGCATGTAACCAACGCCAGAAAACCAGGGCCAACAGAAACAACCGACCGAATTGAGGCACTCCCACATTCAACAATATACTTCTCCGCATCCTACGGCAGACAACCACGCATGCCAGGAGATAAAACCAGTTCCTCGACACCACAATTACACCAAAAAACAAAAGCTTTGGTAACAAGAAAAAAACCGGTACAAAAAGGGAAACCGAAAAGTCAGACTCACCAATATGAACGGACCTTAAGAATAGTAAACGGAAACCGAGGGTGGTTGGACAAAACGCAAGTACCGTTGCATACCTAGGGTTCTTATCCCACGAAATTATTTAATATATTACTTGCACCTAGTTATAGAGAAATCGCAGTAGATTAGCGAATTTTTTTTTTTTTTAAACAGTAGATTAGTGTTTTTTTTTTTGTTTGTTTTACAAGTACCTACGTAAGAGTAAGTTAACCCGCCAGTTAGTTATACAGGTGATAATAAAATAGGATAGGTATAAAAGTAAACTTCATTGTCCGTAAATTTTACTACCGTAAGTTCTTTATTAGTTAAGTAGAAGGGTAACGAATATCGAGTGCACATTTATATAGTATAGGTACTTAATAAGGATTTTGTAAATTAGCAGGAAAACCGAACCGCGTTTTGTGCGCGGGTCTGCAGGTTACTACAGTTAGGTATACACCGAGGGGATGAGTTTGTCGATAGTTTTTTATACCTGTGATTTTTACCCAGGTAAAAATCTTCTCCCGGAGGGGGGGAGTGTAAGGAAGCAGATCACGCGCGCACCGCGTGCTCGCTGCAACCCCCCCGCACCGCGGACGCAGACAGCGGCAGCGGCCTCGTAGCAACGCCGCACACTACACGCCGCGCCGCACCCGTAAAAGCGCAGCCGACCGCCAGCCGCGCGACACTCGTCGAAGGGTTCCAGCGCCGTGCACACGCCTGCGTCACGCTCGCCGTCCGCTCGCCGGTGCAGCGACGCCCGAACCCCGCGACGCGGTGACCCTCCGCCTCCGCCTCCGCACTTCCGCACCCGACCAGTCCTAGAACCCCGACCGTCGTCGCCCGTTGCTGACTCCCCCGTACTGCGTTCCGACGCCCTACGGCGGAGCCTTGCGGCGAGCGACGCCGATCGGTTCCTTCCGTCACACCGGCCGTCACGCACACACCTCACCAGGCACAGCTGCGTTTGCCCCGCGCCGGGCTCAGGCCGAGGCCGGGGACTCGTAGTTGCGTCCTGAAGGAACTAACCCGTACATAACTCACCGCGCCCAGCTGCGGGTGCCCCGTGCCGGGCTCAGGCCGAGGCCGGGGGCCCGTGGTCACGCCGGCCACCGAACTAACCTACACAAGTCGACGGGCACGGCTGCGTGTGCCCCGCGCCGGGCTCAGGCCGAGGCCGGGGGCTCGTGGAGTGTCCCACCGCCACTACACAATTACACCCGACCGCCGCCGCCCGTCCTGACCCCATCCCACGCCCCATCGCCGCTTCCCGGCCCGCTTCGCGTCCCGTCGCGACCGCGCGCCGCGCCCGTGGGATAGGGACCCTAGCGAACCCCGCTAGGACCGCGCTAAGGTGTACGTAGGGTTGTGTGCTTATATTCACTCTCGTAACTCCCGTACCGCTCGTAAGCCGCGTAGTGCCTCGGTATTGTGTCGCCTGTATTGTGTAAGCTAAGGTGTACGTAGGGTTGTGTGTTTGTATTCGCTCTCGTAACCCCCGTACCGCCCGTAAGCCGCGTAGTGGATAAGAATTGTATCATACCGTGTAAGATAGCAGTAAGTGTTTAATGTACGTATGATTGTGTGTCACGAATAAAGTGTGTATTCGCTCTCGTACCCTCTCACCGCTCGTTTCATTTTGTGGCTAGGGAACGCTAGGACCCTCACCCTCAGGAAACGTTTTGTATGCCCCCGGGCCCGGCGCACCCGCCAGTCCGTAGCATCACAAACTAGCAGTAATTTTTTAAGAAATTCTGCTTTTAGAATAGAATAGAATAGAATAGAATAGAATAGAATAGAATAGAATAGAATAGAATAGAATAGAATAGAATAGAATAGAATAGAATAGAATAGAATAGAATAGAATAGAATAGAATAGAATAGAATAGAATAGAATAGAATAGAATAGAATAGAATAGAATAGAATAGAATAGAATAGAATAGAATAGAATAGAATAGAATAGAATAGAATAGAATAGAATAGAATAGAATAGAATAGAATAGAATAGAATAGAATAGAATAGAATAGAATAGAATAGAATAGAATAGAATAGAATAGAATAGAATAGAATAGAATAGAATAGAATAGAATAGAATAGAATAGAATAGAATAGAATAGAATAGAATAGAATAGAATAGAATAGAATAGAATAGAATAGAATAGAATAGAATAGAATAGAATAGAATAGAATAGAATAGAATAGAATAGAATAGAATAGAATAGAATAGAATAGAATAGAATAGAATAGAATAGAATAGAATAGAATAGAATAGAATAGAATAGAATAGAATAGAATAGAATAGAATACACTTTATTGTACACCAAAATAATGTTACAGTGTGTTAACAAAAACTTATAACTAAAGGCATACAAAAGGCGGTCTTATCGCTTTACTAGCGATCTCTTCCAGACAACCTTTGGGTGGACAGTACAAATACAGAAAATTTATATGTTGATAGGTAGAATAGGAATCATAAAATAATACAAAATATGCACATAGAACATAAATATAAAAAATAAAAATACATAAGAAGATATACAAAGATACACGCATAGATATAAAATATACATACAGAAAAATATATATAGATAGATAAAATACATAATGTGATTACATACAATATATTATATATCAACAGCATACGTAACTAAAATTAAAATAAATATTAATTAATACGTTACATACATAGATACATAAATACGCACTCACATATACATACATACACATGCATACGCATACATACAAATACTCACATACAGATACATACATACAATGCATATACAGAAATACTTACATGCAGCTAATATTACTGTTTATCAGTGAGGTAGTTACTCTTCACCAATGATCTTTTATTTAGCAGTCAAGCGCTAAATTTTTGCTTTCTAAAAGCAGTTGTCTCATAATTTTTGCTGTAAGTCAGCAATCGAGTGTTGATTTTCTATTAGTAAACATTAGCCATCTAAAAATTCGTTATAGTAATTTTGTACCATTTAATTTCTGCATACAATTGCAGTTGTATTTACAGAATCTGCTATTTAGTAGAGCGGCGGAGACCAGATTTTGTAAAATCTCGTCGGTATCTCTTATGTATACCTACAACAGGTATGGATGTGTTCAGAGCGTTGTTTAGATTACGAAACTGCTTGTTGTAATGTTTTTTAGTGGTGGAGGGGATAGCAGTGACGTCATAAACATGGCCGCCAACGGTTTTTGTTTTTGTTAATTACATCGCACCTATTAGGTCTATTTGCTTGTGTGTGGTGTCATTTGAAAGCTTATTAAATGTTCTTTAATTTATTTCCCGACATCTAAAGCGTATCTATTATATTTAAAAAAATATTTGACAAAATATGATTTTTTTTAAGCGATTTCAAAAATATTCTCTTTTTACTGAGAAACCGCTACACTTACGGTAAATTTGTTTAATATAAAAATTAAGTAGAATTTTATCACCTATTTAAAAATGCCAGTTTCTTTAAAATAGGACTTAAAACAACTGAGATATGTCTCATTTTGTGGCGCAAGGAGCAAGGTTTTGTATCGTAATCTTATAGAACTGCTGTGCGTTTGTCGCGCTAAAACTCGTAAATGGCTCGACCGACGTGAATATTTCTTTTTTTATTGGGTTTTTAACTACCAGGAAAAGGTTTGTATTAAAGAAAATTGGGAGTTCCTGCGGGAATTCCGAATCTGAAACCGTTGGGCACAGCTAGTTACGTCACATAAATATTACTAATTTATGCTGTTAACCAGAAGTGCTTTCTTCATAGTACTGCCTTAAATAAATTATAAATTGTAGTTGCAATTGTGCTGTGTTAATAGTGAACAATCAAAACAATAAGTATTGTTATAAAATAATAGCTGTCCCACGTGGTCACACTGCACCCGCGAGATCTCCGAAATTCCCGCGGAATTGTTTCATACAAATTTTGCAACCCCTTTTAGTCCCTTTAGGGTTCAAATTTTTAAAAATCCTTTGTTATCGAATGCCTATGTCGTAAAAAGAACACACCTTCCAAGTTTCAGGTCTCTACTATCAGCGGTTCAGGCTTTGTGTTGATCCGTCAGTCAATCATTTAGGACATGGCAGGCATTTTATATAATATTTGTTAGTATCAGGCAATTATGATAATAGGGTTAAAATAAGCTAAAATTCATTATTTAACTATCTCGAACACAAAAATTGTATTGATTGAAACAAATCTCATCTCCAAAAGGACTTGCAAACATTCCTGTTCCTTCCTGACATACAGCCGCATTTTGCTGTACGACAACCAGCACTAATTACTGTTTTCACCGACATCCCATACGTTTACGGGATCCCCTAAGCGTTGTTTTGTGACCATTAGAAGATTGTTTCTGTTTCTTCACTAACTTTACTAACTTTTGCCGCTTGATCGGAAATATGTTATGAAAGAAATTCATTAAGATTTAATTTATTGACCGAAAAATATAAAGATATTCGTAACCGTACGATAATTACTATCGTTAACATACGATAAATGTGCCTCGTGATCGTACACATTTATGACAAAAACTAACTAGAAGATATGTCTAAATAGTCATAATCCTGATAAGTAATGGTTAACTGATAATTTTACGCCCCTGGTACTCTGGTTGATATAATAATAAGCTCGCCTCAGGTTGCCGACACTAGTCCCATTTCGTTGGAAAAGGAGTAGTAGCGCCCGTTATCTTATATTCCACAGGAGTAATAGACGGACTCCTCTTGTCTCTTATCCCGGATTTTATGAATGTTCAAAAAGCACATGCGGTTTTCACATTTATCTCGTTTTGATTGCGATTATTCTTCAAAAAAATTTCCACAAAATCATCAAAATTTTTGGTAGTTTTTGGTTTACCTACGAGTATATTTTGAATTAGCGCCTGACCGTCAATTAATTTTGCAGTTTTGGGCTTAGAGGATCCAGAATCCAAAGAACTCAGTGTTTCTCCCTTCTCGTGTAAAATAAGCTAAAACTGAGTTTGTGCATTGTCGAAGCCATCCGTTCGGAATTTCGTATTGAATAGAGCAGTGGGCGAATCCCTTAACTAATTTTTCAAAATTGTTTTCAGGTCCAGGTTTCGTCCATTTTTTGATGATTAAATAATAAGTTTTGGCTTATATTTTTATAACAGTACCTAACTTATTGTTTTGACTGTTCAGTCTTGACATAGCACACACGCAACTTATATGTAGGTATTTAATAATTTACTATCTGCTCCCGGTTAGCGGTTTCACTCGCGGTAATTTCGGAGTTCCCAGGGGAATTCCGCAATAAAATGTACCCCTTAAAACGTGTATATGCAAAATTTCGTGGTTATTGGTTGAGCCGTTATGGCGTGAAAGCGTAACAAACAAACAAACACACAAACTCACTTTCGCATTTATAATAGTGAGGATTTAGGGCAGCATTATGAAGAAAGCACGTTTGGTTAACAGCATGATATAGTAATATTTATGTGACATATTTTTACATTACATTACATTAGCTGTGCCCCATGGTTTCACCCCCGTGAATTTCGGAATTCCCGCAGGAACTCCCAATTTTCTTTAACACAAACCTTCTCCTGGTAGTTAAAAACCCAATAAAAAAAGAAATATTCACGTCGGTCGAGCCATTTGCGAGTTTTAGCGCGACAAACTAACAGCAGTTCTATAAGATTACGATACAAAACCTTGCTCCTTGCGCCACAAAATGAGACATATCTCAGTTGTTTTAAGTCCTATTTTAATGAAACTGGCATTTTTAAATAGGTGATAAAATTCTACTTAATTTTTATATTAAACAAATTTACCGTAAGTGTAGCGGTTTCTCAGTAAAAAGAGAATATTTTTGAAATCGCTTAAAAAAAATCATATTTTGTCAAATATTTTTTTAAATATAATAGATACGCTTTAGATGTCGGGAAATAAATTAAAGAACATTTAATAAGCTTTCAAATGACACCACACACAAGCAAATAGACCTAATAGGTGCGATGTAATTAACAAAAACAAAAACCGTTGGCGGCCATGTTTATGACGTCACTGCTATCCCCTCCACCACTAAAAAACATTACAACAAGCAGTTTCGTAATCTACACAACGCTCTGAACACATCCATACCTGTTGTAGGTATACTTAAGAGATACCGACGAGATTCGGTTTAGAGAAGGAATTTTCTCAGTTCGCCGCTCTACTAATTTTTAAGCAGTTAATTTCCAAAATAAATAAAGTTTTTAAGAAAAAATCTCAAACTATTATACCATACTTTATTAAATCTTTGAAAAGTACTCATAAATAAATTTTTGAAGTAATTTATGTATAAGTATTTATTATTTAATAATGTCTAAAACTTTAGATATTTCTCATATTTGCAATGGTGAAATGTTAATCGATGACGATATCGATTATTTTGCATACTTATTACATTCAAATTTTGGTTATGCTGTTCGAGAATGCTGGTATGTGCAGTGTCCTGAATTAATTGAACCTTTGAATCGTCAAGAAAATCATATACAAATATTACATAGTTGTGATGGAGATTACGATTTTGGTAAAGCTTCAAATGTTCATTGGGTTGGTAGCTATTATGATACAAACAATATTTATATTTTCGATTCTATGAGAAGTAATAAGTTACATGACAAACATCGCTGTTACATGTTACATGACATACATGAATGCTGAGCTGGTTGCCCTTTTGTTGCGACACGCTATTTAGGCTACTTTTTGTTATTCATATTGTTATATTGGTCGTAACGAATAAACTATATTTCATTTCATTTCATTTCATTTCACTTTTTCTTTCTCGATGTTTTCCTAATTTCCCACTCGACTCAAAAACTATATTCCCTGAGGTTCAAGTTCAACCGAAGGGTAGTGTAGATTGTGGTGTTTATGCAATTGCATTTGCTACTTCTCTTGCACTTGGAGAGTGGCCAGTAGAAAAATCATTTCGGTATGATCATACTCAGATGCGGCCGCATCTTTTGCGAATGTTTAAAAACAGAATCGTTACAACGTTTCCTCGAATTATCAATAATATTTATTCAGATGAAAAAACTAATATTAAAGAGAATGCTAAGTCTGTTTACAAACCTATTTTAAATTCAGAAGAAGCGAAAGTTAATCACTCTAAGTTATCTAAGAAATTATTTGTAGAATCTATTTTAAATAATGTCGCAAACAAACGTTTAAAAAATAATGAAGAAATTTATAATAATAATATTAATAATAATAATAATAGTAACGATGCAATAAAAATTAATTATAAAAATCCTATAAAAAAAAGTTTTTACAAAAATATTGATCAATCAACACACACAACTGTATTATCACAGCCAAGGAAAATCATAAATTACTCAAAACTTTTAAATACTCAAAAGGATGATTCTTTAAATCATACTTGTAAATCTTATTCTTTGAATAAAAAACAACTATCTCTCGTTATTGAAAAGACAGAAATGTTATTTGATTATCATATCGATGCTTTTGCATATATATTGCATACAAATTTCGACTACTGTTTTCGGGAATCATGGAAAATTCAATGTCCAGAATTCATTGAACCTCTAAATCCAAAAAAAGTTCACATACAAATATTACACAGTTGTGAAGGAGATTATAATTTTGGTAACGCATCAAAGGGACATTGGGTTTGTAGTTATTATGATACAATGAATATGTACATTTTTGATTCTAACAGAACTAATGAGATACATGAAAAACATCGAGTTTTTCTTTCTCGATGCTTTCCTGGTTTTCCACTTGACTCAAAGACTATATTCCCTAAAGTTCAACTTCAACCGAACAATGTAGATTGTGGTGTTTATGCAATTGCATTTGCTACTTTTCTTGCAGTTGGAGAGTGGCCAGTAATAAAATCATTTCATTACGATCATGATCAGATGCGTCCACATCTTCTACAAATTTTAGAAAGTGGCATCATTTCTAATTTTCCCAAAATGATGCCAATTTCTGATGAACGTAATGGAAAAAAATCTAAAACGAAAGACAATGATTATGTCAATGTCAAACTTAAAACTGCTCAAAAACAATGCAAGAGTAAAAACGTCACCGACAATAATTATAAAAAGAGCAATGTTACACAAATAAATGAAGCAAATGTATTTCAACCACACGAAGAATCATCGAGTCATTTAAATCCCGGTAAAAATCGAGTAATTCATCAAAATTGTAAGATTGATGACGAATCTAAAAGCAAATCTGATGATTTTGACTGTTTCAAAAAACGAAAAATAAATTCGTTAGGTTCGGTAGAAACTCCAGTAACAAAAAAACGTAAAATTATTGAACTGCCGATTCTTAACACAGAATATCAAAATATTATTACACAAGGCGGTCGATTAACAGATGCACACATGTATCAGTTCAAACTTATTTTAGCAAACTGCTCCAATTACAACCATCGTGATACTTTGTACTTACAAAGACTTGATAAAATTGAAGCTGTGCCGCGATTAGAAAAACATATTCAAATATTGTACAGTCGAAATGAGCATTGGGTGTGTTCTTTTTACGATACGAAAAAGCTCTACATTTATGATTCTGCTAATGAAGATCCATTGAATTCATTGAATAATGATCAAAAAATATTTTTACAACGATTATATCCAGACTTTTCGTTTGACTTAAATTCTATTAGCTATCCATCAGTTCAGCAACAGACAAATAGTAATGATTGTGGAGTTTTTTCCATTGCATTTGCAGTATCCCTATTTTTTAAGCAAAATCCTGCAAAAATGGTTTATGATATCAACTTGATGCGACCGCATTTGTTGTCATTTTTTAAGACGAATACGCTTACTCATTTTCCTGTAATTTCAAATCTAAATAAGGATACTTTACTTGACTTATCAGTAATTCGAAAGAAAGAAATTTCTGCTTTAAAATATAATAAACGATATGGGGATTCATTATCAATGGTAAGAAAAGAAACGTTACGAAGTGATGTCTTACCTGAAGGTCCACAATATACAGCCGATGATAAGACTCTTACATTTCAAAATATAGATTCTAGTCATTCGATTTCAGCTTTAAATATAAGTTCCCTAATAAATATGATAAAGGAGGGAAAAAAATTGACCCATGAACATATTCATCATTTTAAATTGATGCTAGAAGATTGCTCTGATTATGTCCACCGCGAAACAACTAATTTGGAGAAGCCTGAAAGAATAGAATGTGTACCTAAATTAGAGAAACATATTCAAATATTGTACAGTCGAGATGAGCACTGGGTTTGTTCTTTTTATGATACCAAAAAAGTTTATGTCTATGACTCTGAAAATAAACGGTCAATAAATGACGATCAGAAATTTTTTTTACAGTATTTATTTCCTTACATAAATTCAACATCAGTTATTTTTCCTACAGTGCAATTTCAAGTTAATAAAGATGATTCCGGGATATATGCTATTGCTTTTGCTGTGTCTCTTTTATTTAGACGAAAACCCGATGATATTGTTTATGATCATAGTTCTATGCGATCTCACTTATCAAATATTTTTCAAACTCGTATAATAACTCATTTTCCGGAAGTCAACCATTACGTTCAATATTTATCTGATTTAAAAAGAAATTAGAAAAAAAGAACGCACTGCCCTGTATAATCGGAGAAGAAATGAACGAAAATTGAAGCAATTGGAATATCATCAGGAAAAAATTGGCTCAAACAGTCAAAAAACTAGTTCAACTCAAAAATATACAAAAAAATCTATTAATGCGTCATTTGAGAAGAAATTGAGTAATACACGTGATTATAACGATAAGTCGAATCTAGAAAAACAATTTGAGAGATTAGGAAAAAAATTTGTTCCCACGAACCGTGAGTCTTATTGTCATCAAAAAATAAAAAAGGAAAAAGTAATGACTGCAAAAAAAAATGTATCAAAATATAAGCAGAACAAGTCCAAACAAGACAATATCAAATTAAAATTATCAGTCGAACATTGCATTCAGAAATTGACAGAAGTTGTAGATAAAAATAGTTTAGCTGAAAAAAGATTAGAAGCCGAAAGAATCGTTAAATGGTGTTTGTGTCAAAGAAAAAATTATTTAGTAATTTTATCAAGAACATTGGTTACATTAAAGAACAAAGCTGAGTTCCATCTTTCTAAGTTACCTGATGATTCTTTAAAAAATCTTGATTACTATAAGCTTTTATGTGGCAGATCACTTCATAATTCATCTACTGAAGCCTATTTTTATGATGTATCATATTTATTCGAGAAAATAAGTGATCACATTCTTACGATGAACTCAAAAGGACAATGTATCTGGGGGCACGGCAGTGCCCCCGCCAAGTCGAGCAACAAAAGTGGCACGGCCGTACTATCCTTTTCTCGAAGCAATTCAGGCCATTTTCGAGTTATAGAACTTCGTTGTGGATAAAACTAGAAGCCTGAATTTTTAGTAAACAAGCAGGTATTGTATAAAGACGGTAGTAGGTATATATTGTATGTTCTGGACCACTTCGTTCTTTCGCAATGAGCGAGCACGTGCTCGCTCGCGAAATCACTCCGATGGTCCAGACCATACAATATATACCAATCAAAATGATTCACTTGTCGGATCGATCATGCAAAAACAATTATCGCTCGACTGATTTAAAAAATTTATCCGTCCGATGGATCATGCAAAAGATTCACCGGTCGATCGAACAACAAAAAACAAACAATAATAATCCGTTTGCATGTTTAGTTACCAAATTATGAATAAATAAAAACATACCTGAACTATCCGGCTGTACCGCGGATCCATCATGTGAACTATTAAGTATTTTCATCACACACAAGCACATACAAGTTATACGTAAAAACTTTGAATTTAATAATGAAATTATACTTATGTTAGAAACTATTATGTTCACTATATTGTCAGGTGTCTCTCCACAGTTAATGTTGAAGCATATATTTAAACTCAGTACCAGATTGGCTCAACGATCTTCAAAATTTCTGATTTTCAGGCTAGATTGCTCAAGTCGTCGCCGAATCAAATTCGGCACCAGATTGGCTCAACGATCTTCTGTAAATCAGAAACTAGGGCTAGATTGCTCAAGTCGTCACTGAGTTATAAATAAAGCACATATTTTGTGATCAGATTGACTCGAGGACACCATAACTTTACGCAGTGAACACAAAGATTCTAAGCACTCGCAATGTCTAAATGACAATTCGCAACAGCAGAGACTGTACTGTACTGTATGTTTCCCTTCGCTTCGCTTACTACTTATCTTTATTTTTTTACTTACCTTTGACATTCGGTACGGTTAGCAAATATGTAATAACCACACATGTTTCTGTTTAAATGGTTCATGTATGTCTTTATTACGTTGCATTAATAAACATACAGTTAATCTGAGAATTTAACGCAAAACATAAATTATTATGTAGAAAAACGAAATACAAAAACTCATGAAAATTGGTCTATTTGGAAATTATGACAGTGATAATGAGTTCTTAAAGCTGGAAATATTTCTCGCGGTTTACAAAAAATATTTGTTTATAATATATTTAAGAGGTATAAAATATAATTTTTATGACTTCAAGCACTTATCGTTTGTAGGTACTGTTTCTGCAATCAGTACGTATACTTATTGTTCTCATAACTCTAAAGTGCCGATCACCACGGTTCCACGGTCCGCGCATGTTTATTATTTATAAAATTCGATGAAATATCATCGCGCGCCATCGCTTTCCCACCAAGTTGGATCTAAATATAACTAAAATACGATTTTCTGTCTGTAATATCGAGATAACTCTGTTCTAAAAAACTCGACTAAGTGTTATTTGCATTTGTAAAAACATTAATAACCATTTAAATGTTCGATATATTTTTTATCTCTATCCCTCCAAACAATCTTCAGAATCTTTGAAAGCTTTTTCATAAAATTTGATATACCTACTTATACTTCGGGTTCAAGAATGCCATACCTACTTATCATTCCGTAAAAAAAAAATTGTTTGAGAGAGTTTGGAATTCATGCGAGCGAAACCGAGGAAATAACTGGTAGATAATACATGAGAATAGTATCAGTGATACCGGTAAGTAAGTATTTGCTTAGCATGCAGTAACTTGTTACAATGGAAATAATTGAACCATTGCACTCAACACATAATAGATGCGGCATATTGATGGGAAACTTATGAATCTACTCCATTCTTTAATAAGTTTGAAATTTTATTTTAACAAGTACATTTACATTTTTGAAGTTTCAATTTTCGATTATATTTCGAAAATATACTTGTATTCTGCAATTGCATAACGTAATTCAATGTACATCGGGAATAAATAATACACACAACGATAATATATATTTAGCGTGTTTAATCCAAACAAATTCAATGTCATAACAGGTATTTACCAAAAAATTACTTCAAATTATTGTTTTTTATTCAAGAGAAATACAACCTTACAACATTTACAATAGGACGTCTACACACTGGACAATTGTGAATGGAAAAACTACACGCGGCGCATGCAACCACATGTCCGCACGGCGTCAAACATACATTGCACTCGTCATTGAAACAAACTTTACAACACTGGTCTACCTGGCACATTTTCTCGTCAGTTTCGTGAGGAACTTGCGTGTTGGCGACAACGTTGTTGTGGTGCTGCTCTTTTTGCACATGTTCCCTAAGTGTCTTAACGTGGGGGTCTATATAATTGGTGTCTGCACCGGACGTGCCGCACTCGTCGCGATCAAATGATGTATCAGCAACGGAGCGAAATAGTGGACACCGCGGTGACCACCGCCTGTGTTCTTGGTCAGGTTCGTCGAGTTGCAACCAATTCATTATCTCGACGCTGCAGTACGCACAACGCACTTCGTCACCGCGACCCATGAAATAGAAACCACTTTTTGCCAAACTTTCCGGTGACAAGTATGCCAGTGGCCAATTTACAAATGAGTTTAAACGTTCCTCCTCACTCGACATGGCGCTAGGAGTTTTAGCCATCTTATCGGTGTAGTACGCTGTATACAAATGAGTCACGCTCAAAGTTTGTCGGGGCAGTCGGTGCAATTTATGGTAGGTAAAATAATAGAAAGAGGCGTGGAGGGGATATCAGCGGAAATTATAAACACAAATGCTCTTGTGCATATTTTTATTTCAAGGAACAAATACTTAGTTACTGTTTTCGAGGTTTTAATTTTGGTTACCTATATTTCGAAAATCTACTTTTATTCTGCAATCGTATAACGCAAATCAATGTGTTCATGAAAAAGTAAGTGGGTACACGTTTTTACTCAGAACCGAATTCGTTACGTTACGCTCGATGCCATATCTAGTTCGTTCCATCATCTGTGGTAAAGACATTTTGCTTATTTTGTTTTTTTTGCTCTATAAAAACACAGGTGTCAATTAAATGGCATTATAATTAATTCATCTCTTGATTAAAGTGCATCGACGCTGGTAATAAAGCAGTAAGGATAAATCAAAATGTACGTAAGTACTTGCATTATTTACATTTTATTCTAATTTATTGAGAATAATTTGGAGGTTCTATATTATGTTTTTTAAAGTTATCGTGTATAGTTATTTTGTGAAGTTGTTGTAAAGTCATTGTGTTAACTAATTAGGTACACATAATTTAGGATACGCATCTGATTTAAATTGTTTGGCAAGATAAAATGTGTTTAAGAACATGTTATCTGTGTTGTGTACTATAAAAAATAAATAAATAAAAATTATAACAAATAATGTTTTAAATTTCAGGTCGGATATTGAGTATTCATCGGATGAGCTCCAGGGTGCAGTGGCTGCCGCGCCGGTAGAAAAGCCTAAAAAAAAGACACCGAAAAGAGCGCTAGAGGCTTCGGCATCGTTAGTTAGGTAAGAATAGTTTATGCACTGTTTAATAAGATTTTTTAGTTTAATATGATTTTGCACTGGGGGATTTATGCAATAATGAAAAAATCCAAATGTATTTTACAGATCCAAAAAGAAGCCTAACACCAATAGCCACAGCAGCGACAGCAGGAGTGCGTCGACCTCAACGAGGTAGGTAAATAGAAATTTTACATTGAATACCTATTAGTATTTTTAAATGTCTGTTTTGAACTTTATTTCTTGTGTGTTGTGCCGTGTTGTCCATCTGTTTTGCTATCGAACCACGACAATTTTTGTAGTGGCTTGAGTTTTTTATACTATACATTTATATATATTTTTTACAGCAGTAGCCTTATTAACCGGTTACTGTGAACCAACTTACTTATTATAAGTTACAAACTAAATAATTGATTTTAAAATTTAACTTGTTCATTATTTATAATATTTTATATTTTAGACTTTTAGGTAGTTAATGGGTAATGTCGCTTAGTTTGTGTAACATTTTTTTATTTTTATTTTTTACAGCTCGGAATACGAACGAGGCCTCTTCGGTCTGGAGCCGGTGACAAAACAAACAAATAAGCTGTCTACCAACACCGGCCTCCAGACCTACCTCAGCACTCGAGTCCCCGGCGGGAAAGTTCGCCGGGATAAACATCTGGAAGGAGATTTTTATATAGAGGTACGAGTTTATAATACTGAAGAGGCTGCGACCGCACAGCCAGATCAACGGTGGCGGTCAGCGCAAGTGGCTTTGAAATTAAAATTAAATCGGGATACTTCGCAATGGGAAGCCTTGCAAAAGTTCATGCACAAAGCACACGAGCTGTTTACTGATAGCGAACCTGTATTTTTTAGTGACAAAGGTTTTAAGTAGATAATTTAAATTATTTTCACCTACACTGTATTTTACAAGCTTCTGCGGAGTACCTATCTCCATTTAGTTTTACTTTTTATTGTCATTCATAGTAATTTAACATAAATAATGCCGTATTGCGAAGATTGTAAAGTTTTTGTTAGTCGTGTTCGTTGGATAGGTCACTTGCGAAGTACTGATCATAAAAATAAAAATTATTCTACATTAAGTGAAGGTATCTTCAAAATTAATTCCGCTTTTCGCAACCGAATAGTCTCATACAAAGTTACCTCATCGGATTCTGAGGATCGGACTTCAATAGAAAGTTTTTTAGATCATATACAAACTAAAATCAAGTCGTTAATTGAAATGTCACTTAAGCAACATCACTGTGTCAAGGCCAATTTCGAATATTTTGGGGTTTTTCTCTTGTTAAAAAATGATTCCCAAGAGATAAAATCATTTGGCTCGAAAAATTTTACTCTTTATCAAAATTGCAATCTTGATACTTTATTTTTCGAGGTAAAAACCAGTTTGATCAAAAAAGCAAGTGAATTTCAAGAGCGTGATAGTGGTTGGACATTTTTGCATAATTCCCATTTAGAAGTTAACATAAACAAATATCAGCCTTTGCGTGGTTCAAGTTTCATTGAGTTGCCAGCTTTAATCAAATCAAAGAAAGCCTGTTTAAATATAAAGAATAATGATAATTTTTGTTTTTTATGGTCAGTAACTGCTGCTTTGTATCCTGCTCAACGTCATTCTGATAGAGTTTCATCTTATCCTAAATTTAATGACGTGTTGAACTTGGATGGCTTATCGTTCCCAATGAGTTTCTCAGACATCGCTCGGTTTGAACAGAACAATCCGCATATATGTATTTTTGTATACGGTTTAAATGATAAGAAGTTAGTGGTCGGTCCACTTTACAAATCAGACGCATTGAACAAAAAAGTTATTCACTTACTTTATCTTGAAGAAGGTGATATGTCGCATTACTGTTTGATAAAGGATCTGTCGCGTCTTGTTAGAAGTCAAATTACTAAGCATTGTAACAAATTGCACTTTTGCGATCATTGTTTACAATTTTTCAACTCGAACGATCAGTTATGTTCTCATATCTGCGGAGGTGTGGCTACCGAATTACCTCCAAAAGGTTCCTTTATAGAATTTAAAAATTATGACCGAAAGCAAAACGTTCCTTTTGTTGTTTATGCAGATTTTGAAGCTATGCTCGAAACTTACGATAGTTGCGAACCCGATCCGTTAAAATCTTCTACAGTGACTCAACAGCGACATGTACCTGTAGCTTTTGCCTATCACCTCGTTTGTACAGTAGATTCACGATACAACCACATAACCTCATATAGAGGACGTGATTGTGCAGATAAGTTTGTTAAATCTATTTGTGACGATGCAAAGAAAATCAGCGAAATATTAAATAAAAACGTGCCTATGGTTTTTACTGATACTGATGCTTATAATTATGAGAACGCAGAGACTTGTCACATTTGCGAGGGTCTAATAACAGTAAATAAAGTTCGTGATCATTGTCATTTGACAGGACAGTTCCGTGGCGCTGCTCATAGTTACTGTAATTTAAAATATCAAGTACCAAAGTTCTTGCCTGTTGTCTTTCATAACCTGTCGGGTTATGATTGTCATCTTTTTATCAAAGAATTAGGAAAAGCCCCCGGGTCTATTAAGGTAATACCGAAAACAAAAGAAAACTATATTTCTTTCACAAAGTTTATTCCGATTTCTGGACAAGATTATTTTCAAATAAGATTTGTGGATTCATTCAAGTTTTTGGGGACAAGCTTAGAAAAGTTAGCCGCAACCATGAAAAAGGATGAATTTAGATACTTAAAATTTTACTATCCTGATGAAAAACACTTTAATCTGCTCACTCGAAAAGGAGTGTATCCATATGATTACATGTCTAGTTGGGAACGATATGCTGATACCTGTTTACCGTCTAAAGACCGTTTTTTTAACTCGCTTACGAATGAGTCAATTACCGATGAAGATTACGAACACGCTCGAGCGATGTGGCTTGAGTTTTCTATTAATAATATGGGTCAATTTACTGATTTGTATCTCGAGTCAGACGTCCTTTTGTTGACTGATATCTATGAAAATTTTAGATTAACATGTAAACAATATTATCAACTCGATCCCGCCTTTTATCTTACTGCACCAAGTCTTTCATTTGATGCAATGCTTTTAAAAACTCGCGTTCGGTTGGAACTTATAAGTGATTTAGAAATTTTTCGTTTGATACAACAAGGTATTAGAGGTGGCGTTTGCATGTGCTCCAAACGACACGCTAAAGCTAATCATAGATATCTGGAAACTTTTGACCCCTCTACGCCAAGCTCGTACATTATGTATTTAGATTGTAATAATTTGTACGGATATAGTATGTGTCAAACATTACCTCATTCAGACTTCAGATTTTTAAGCGATAGTGAAATTAAGAAGTTAGAGTTAAATATAATACACATTACGGATGACGCTGAAAATGGCTTTATTCTTGAGGTTGATTTATTTTATCCTCCAAATTTACACACCCAACACAATGATTTTCCATTTTGTCCTGAAAAAATTAAATCTCCCACAGGAAAAACAAAAAAATTAATACCCAACTTATATGACAAATATCACTACGTTATTCATTACGTTCACCTTAAAAAATGCTTAGAACATGGTTTGGTTTTAAGAAAAATCCATCGAGCTATAACTTTCAAACAAAGTAATTTTTTAAAACAATATATAGACCTTAATACTGAGCTGCGTCAAAGAGCTCAATCTGTTTTTGAACAAGATTTTTTTAAATTGTTAAATAATAGTATATTTGGAAAAACATTGGAAAACACAGAACAATGGGTAGATGTACGATTGGTAAATAAGTGGTCAGACATGAATAACCAAACAAAAAAATTTATTGGTGCCGAGAAGTTGATAGCGAACCCAAATTTTCACAGCGCATCAATATTTTCTGACGACCTAGTAGCAATACAAATGAAACGTTCAAGGGTTGTTCTAAACAAGCCGATCTACATTGGATTTGCTGTACTCGAACTTTCTAAAAGTCATATGTATGACTTCCATTACTCAGTAATAAAGCCATTTTACGAAAATCGTATTGAAGTATGTTATACTGATACTGATAGTTTTATTTACAATGTACAGACAGAAGATGTTTACAGAGATTTTAAAATGAATTTTCTAAAATATTTTGATACTAGCAGTTACGATTACAATAACAAGTTTGGTTTGCCAATTGTAAACAAAAAGATTCCTGGGTTGTTTAAGGACGAAATGGGTGGTAAGATAGTTAAGGAGTTTGTAGGGTTAAGGTCAAAGCTTTATTGTATTAAAACTTTAGACAGAACGATTAAAAAAGCAAAAGGAACAAAACGAAATGTAATTAAAAATTTGCATGCATCAGACTATAAACATGTCTTATACAATTGTGATGTCGTTCGAAAAAGAAACGTTTTGTTTAAAACAATCAAGCATGAAATATTTACTCAATCCGTAAATAAAATTGCTCTTTCAGCCAATGATGATAAGCGGTTGTTAGAATCAGATAAGGTGACAACCATCGCCTGGGGTAATCAGTCAATATTTGGTTGTACTGCTTAATTTTTTTCACTATTTCATAGAATGTAACTATTAATATAGAGTATTATAAAATATTAGGTAGAAATAAGATTGTTTAAATTATCCGTAGGATAATGATTATTATAATTATCTACGAAATTGTAAGCAATATTATGTAATAGATATGTATTAATATTAAGTAAATATGAATACAGTGTAAGTTAATTTTAGTGTTTTCTGAAATATAAATAAATTTTAAATTACATTAAAACCAAGAGTTTTATTTGACTTTTCACTTTGATACAAATACAATGTTGCTGTTTGAACATGTACCGACATGTTTCATTATAATCACAATAATAACATATAACATTACAACATAGAAATATGATCATCAGTCTCCATGCTTGTACAAACAGTAACATGTTTAGACATGTTCCAACTTGGAAACTTCAACACATAGGCACTGTAGTTTTGTTTAGCTCCTCGAACAGTCATTACCGAGACGCGCTCTACCGAGGTACTGTCATCAGCTTCGTATCGATTTGGAATTGTAAGCATGCATTTTTTATTTGTTAAGTACCTACTATTATTCTGATAAGTGAACCGATTATAATTTTTTGATTGTTTCAGATCATGTCTACTCCTAATGATATATATGAACAATGCGCACAAGATCCTCTAGAAGGGTTTAGTCAAGAATTTCCTGAAGTCAGCAAAAGGAAAAAGTCCAGAAAGCTGCAGCCAACGTTGCTTTCACAAACCACACAAGCCGCCTTTGAAGAGGTGTTTAACAAGAACGAAGATGGAGCATGCAGTTCATTGAGCAAGCAGAGTGTTAAAAAGAGGAGCTTTGGCACCACATTCGTAGCCAGCAGGGAGCCGTTAAGGAAAGCAACAAAGCTAATTAAACTTAGTATTACTGACGTAAGCAATCCAGAAAATTCGTTGGTGTTAGTGAAGGCTCAATATCCTGTTAAGGATGGAAGTGCAACAGATCATATTTTGGATGATGCTGAGGCATTAATTAACAAAATTTCAAAAACAATATGCGGCTATAGTGCATGTTTATACATGTAAAATTAATAAGTAAGATGAAGAAAATAACGTAGAGGAAGACAAAGTATGTTGGCAATCCAAGTCGATGGCGCTAGTGACGGCTCAATATCCAGTTCAGGATGAAAGTGCTACAAATAATATTTTGGATGGTACTGAAGCATTAATTAACAAATTTCAACGACAGTATAACGGCTATGTGTAAAATTTGTTATTTGTTTATGTAAGATGACTCTATTTATATTCATATATGTTTTTGTAATAAAACAATGGTCTAATAAAATCGGTGTTTTCATAATACTATACGAGGGTAAGGTTTAGTAAAAAACCAAGTTATTTTTAATTATTTTTAATGAAAAAATTAAGTGATAGATTTCAATTACTAAAATAGTTTTCTAAATAACATAATTTTAAACAAGTTACATTTTTTAACGCACAATATTTCTTATGATTAACACAGTTATGGTTGAATAAATCAGTACAGTACACTTTATGTAATGTAGAAAAGTTTGAAAATCCTATTTCTTCAAGTTTCTTGCTTAAATCTATAACTTCGCAATTAGAGCATAATTCTTTGATCCACTTGATTTTTTCGATTCCTTTTACTAGGACCTTTTTATGTTCTAAATAAGGAGCGATGACTCGTTGAAACTCTCTATAATCTATATAGCCTTCATTCCAGTAAATACCTCTGTTTCGTTGCAACCACTGAACTTGCTTTTTTTCTTCGAATGTTAAAAAATTATAGGAGTATGGTGGTTTAACTAAAAATGTTTGTGTTTGGTATTTTGTTGCAATTGCCACTTCTTTAACAATGAATTTATTATTCGCATCTTTAAAACCTTGAAGATCGGCTATTATAATGTCAGGATTCATGATAGTTTTTTCACCGTGCTGCTGAGTGGTTTATACTCGATAATGCAATCGTTGAGTATAAGAAAGTAGGCTGAAGTTTGATCAGGTATCTCAGAATCTGCTTCGAGTTCAACGCGTACGTCGACAACAGGCCCTGACTTCAAATTGTCAATTTGTCTGGAGCAATCGATAACGAACAATGGCGTTAAATCTTTGAATTGCTTAGGGCTTAGCAAAGCTTCTGATCGCCTTCCATAATACGACTGTTGAAATCTTGCGTATTGCTCGTATATTAAAGCAAATCTGTCATTTGCAAAGTTTATATTTAAATTTTCATATGGAAAGTAAGTTGAGTTAAGGTACACCTTGACGTTACTTAGGTTACAATGATCGAACTGCGCCATATCAGAACTTGCATTGTTCTTTCGGTTCGTTTGCAATCCAATAATTACATATCGTGGTTTTTCTATTTGAGATGCAGTTTTTATTGACCACGTATGTTTAGTGGTTTTAGGTAAAGCTGGATATTCATACAAATCCCAATTTCTAAATACAATCTGGAGTGGTCGGTCTTTTTCTAAATACTTGAGAAGATTAATCCTTTCTCTATCTGAAACTCGTACGTGTGGTACCCGCCAAATTATTTTATTTATAATTACGTCTTCAATAACCTCATCGTTGTTAAGTTTAACAGCGTTTAAATTTGTGTTGCTTCGTAACAATATCAATTCGTGTCGACAATTGATCACAACTTTTTGATAATCTTCAGCGAAGCCAAGTATATTTTTGAGGGGAATGGAAACTGCGAAACTGCCTCGGTGAGTATTTGTAATACCGCCTATATCCCAGCCCCAGGCTCTTGACATTTTAGATTCACTCTCATTCATTGAAACCAACGCTTTCATTGTAGTACTTATTCCAGCGTTTTTTATTTTATCTATTTCAACTCCGTTTAACTCATACCGAATATCTTGAAATAGGTAAAGAAGAGAATTATTTGTAAAATTTACAGTGTTTACTTGCTCTTTAGTATCTCGTTTTTTAACATCAACTTGTCCTTCCAAGTATAAAGTGCTCGCTGATGGCAATATGTACAAATCTTGTTGGTTGATCGGAATGCGTATTTCATCATTCCTGTTGAAACTTGTTACATATGGTTTATATGAATGGAATTCGACCCCTTCAACGGAATTGTCGTAAGATGGAACAGATAAAACGTCTAAGATATTCATTTTAATAATCCGATTAATTTAAGGAACGCTTTATTATCTTTATTTAACTTATTTTTTTTCCTACAAGATGTTTTGTTGAGGGTTACTCGCGCAGAACTGACGATTTTTGATTTTCGAATTAACTTATTTTTTTTCCTATAAGGAGATGTTTTGTTGAGGGTTACTCGCGCAGAACTGATAGTTTTTGATTTTCGAGACACGTATTTATTGTAATCAATCATTATTTTTACTAATGTTTCTCAAATGCAAGAAAAGTTGCACTTCTTCACCACGTAAATTGACTAAGTTATTATTTATGTCCAAAAATCTAATATGGATGCAGTTGATATTACTTTGATTGATTCGGAAATATATCGCGTTTTTAGGGGCTTCGATGATTCTATATCCAGGCGGCACGTTAGGTGCAAATTCGTAAACAATATGGCTTGGTTCACCATTTATATATGATCCACTCACTATATCACATTCGACTCTCACCACGGTCGTAGGCAAAATGTTCACTGGCAGATGTGAAACATGCCATTTATTTGCTTTCAGAAACTTATTTCCATAGCCCAGCAAATTTCCTAGAGAATCTGTCTTGGTAAAATCAATATCTTTGGTGCAGTGTATGGATATTTTTAATGTGTTGTTATTACAGTGAAGTTGAAATGTTGCGTCTTTTATTTCTGATTTTATATAGTCACCGATATCTTGCAATTCATAGGCTCCTTCCGGTAGAGTAATTACTTCATTAGTACCATAGTAAAATTTATTATTTCTATAGTCAATATTTGGAATTGAATTAAATGTAGATAAATATAACAGAGCACACTCATATTCTCCATTAAGTTGTAGGGTGGGAGAGTAATAAGTAGTTAAAATTGATGAGTTTCCCGTAATTGATAGTGTTAAAGACATTTTGCAAATGACATGACTAAAACAAAATTTAATGTTTTATACTTTTTTATTCCAAAATTTCCTTAAATATTTTAAACATAAATGACCACAATTAACAGTGTTAAATTTTTGGTATCTTGTATAATTATAAAAAATGTTCATATTTTTTAAATACTTCACTAATTCAAATGGCGGTTTCAAATCACCATAACTATCAAAGTATTCACAATAATTATTTCGTTTTGCATATGCTACCCAATGTGTTCCCTCATTCTTCGAATCATCTAGGTTAACAATACCACATTCAATCTTCCTCGGACTTCTGGGTAATTCATCTTTCATGTAAACACCTCGGAAATGCGGAATATTTGCAGCGTACTTCAAAATGTCTACATTTGTCAAAGCACGATTAGGTAGCGTAGTTAGTTTTTTGAAGCTTTTATGTATAAACCTTTCCCACTTTTGTAAGGCTTTATGTATAAGCCTTTTCCCAGTGCTATAGCCTCCATGGTTTTATTATGACGCTCTGTCTCCTGCAAATTCTTTTGAGCAGATTTATAATCATTCACAGTTTTTGCAATTCCAGACGCTCCTCCCGCCAGAGCGCCTAGAGCTGATAAACCCGCAAATATTGGGATAAGTGGTAATATTCCTCCGGTTTTTGGTATTGGTATCACTCGAGGTAATTTGATTTGACGAGCTAGCGGAATCATTCTTTTAGCAGCTGCATAAGACAGGTTTATCAGCGTTTTACGGTTTTTTGGTTTTAGCTTTTTAACATGTGAACGAATTTTCGTGACAAAATGTTTGAATGATTTAACTCCCCAACCCGATTTTACTTTAGCTTTCATCGCTTTACTAACCAGCCATGAGACCAATTTTTCACCTTTCCCTGCATCCTTTGCTTCTAACCTCTTTTTAGCCATGTCTAACAATTGTAAATCCGCTTTGTGACGATTAGGTAAATCTGTGTTATTGGCGTAGGCAATATCGTGGTGCATGCAGGCTTCGTCCAACTTGTTAACCCCGCGGTCACCTCTTTGTAAACGTTTCTGAAGTTTTGTTCCTGGTCCACAGTAATTATACCCAGGTATATGAATCTCAAAAGGTAAGTTATTTATTAAATTGTTAACGAGTCCACCACCTTGCATGACTCGTAGTAAAATGACTAAAGTAACGATACTGTTTATAGTTTTATATCTTCTTAACTTAACAATACAGATTTATCAATCCAGCTGTTTTCATCAGGAGGTAACCCTAACCATTTAACGAATATCTTACTCCCTTTCTTTTTCAACACTTTTTCTATTAAATACACATTAGGATAGTTAGTCTTCTGCAGTTCTTGTTCATAAAAACTTCCTAAAATAGGCTGCTTACGTTGATCTTCAATGTGGTACGTTTGTGGAATGGTATTATTTACTTTCTTTACAGTAAATAATTCTGTAGACCAATTAGGAGTATATCCCTTTTCAAAACAATTTTTGTATTTACTAAATCGAACGCAATCCCCAGCCTTAAATTTAGATTTTTGTGGTACAGATGGAAAAGAGTGTAATTTATTAATATTTCTTTTTACGTCTGGTTCTATAGTTTTATTAATTTCTGCAGGCTTAAAACCAGTGGTGCGATGTTTTGTGGTGTTATAAGACTGCATAATATTATTCAAAGTTTTGTCAGACCATTTATAACTCCCAATCAGACTAAAGTGTTTGAACAGTCTTTGCTTTATAGTTTTGATAAGACGTTCAACAATTGAAGCTTTTTTTATAGAAAACGTCGAATAATGGGTAATTTTATTCGTCTTCATAAGCTTTTGAAACGAATCGTTGTAGAACTCGTTCCCCATATCGGTTTGCAAATTGTACGGCCTTCTTTGACTTCGGATTAAAATATGTTTAAAAGCTTGAGTTACATCAAGTTTTTTCTTTGATTTCAACGGTTCAGCCCAGGCATACTTTGTAAAGCAATCTAATACTATAAGGATATATTTATTGTTGTTGTTATATTTTCGAAGAGATTGCATATCTATCAAATCGGCTTGCCACAAATCATCGATTCCCTTAAGAAAAACAGGACGTCTTGTAAAGTTTTTTCGAGCGGCTTTGTGGATTTCATTGACTACTTCCTGTTTTGTCATTTTGTAATGCACTTTAAATCTCGTTGTCCACCCCGTTCTTGTTCAGTTTCTCTTCCAACTGATTTACTAACCCTAAAGACGTTGCTTTTAAAGTAGACTCATCAATTTGAGAACGTAAGCTGTCAATAAGGCCATTGAATTCTTTAAACATCTTGGTGTTTAGTTGGTCTACATACTCCTTGTTAACAGCATCATCTGCTTCTACTGGATGTTTGATGCCTCTCAGTCTAGCTGTTTGTAAATCATAATCTCCATTATGAGATCTCAACAAAGCATTGTATGCTTTTAAAGTAGATGTAACGGTATTTGTTATGTCAATTATAATTTGTGAACGCATATTTTCAACAAGGTTATTGAGTTCTTTTATAATCATATCATGTAATTGATCGACATACTCTTTATTAACCGCATCGTATGCTTCTATAGGAAATTTGATGCCTCTTAGTCTAGCTGTTTTTAGATCATAATCACCATTTTCAGATTTCATTAACACCTTGTCATTAAATGTAAACTCTGACAAACGTATTCTTTTATGAATATGATGACCAAATTTGTCTATACTCATATTTTAAGGTAGGACCTGCTACTTAGGGAGGCTAAATATAAAATGAAACTAATCGTTAGTAATGCACATATTTATTTTATTTAGGCATTAATGAGTCCACTTTCACGCAATTCTTCTATGATAGAAATGATTTCATTGTCAAGTCCGGTGTTACCAGCTTCTCGTGATGCTATCAATAGTTTTAATCGTTCCACCAATTCATTAGGATCGTCCCAGTATACTAAGTCGACATCTTTTCGTATTTTTTTCATTGACGGTAAGCCTTCTCCTTTCGTTTGTTTTATATTAAACAGAGGTCTAATGATTTGTACGTATTTTTGTCCTTTATTACTTTTGATGGGTTTTTTTGAATCGTAATCTCGACGGTGAGCGTTTGTGTTCATTAACATAGTTTTGTAATTTTTCAAGTCGCTATCCGTAATTAATTTTAAATCGATATCTTTTTTAAGCAACAATTGTTTTAAGCCAAGAGTGGTAGCGTACTTATGTCCAGCTACAGATATAAATCGATCACCGATCGTTATAGGAGATGAACCTAACATAAGTTTTCCTTTTTCTGATCTAACACCAAATACAACATCATCTAACGCCTCTGAAGACACAGACCATGACGAGGTATTTTTATCATCGAGAGTTGTATCAATAACGGATGAAACTGAGGGGTCTGTGTCTAAATCAGATTCTGAATTATCTGTATAATAATTATCACTGCTCTCATCCTTGGGGTCTTTAACAGTACCGGTGTTATGGTTGGTGTCGCCTTCAGATTTTTCAATCAGCTTTTGTTTTGTTGCTTTTTCATTAGCTTTCGTAAATTGAGCAAGAGGTTCTGTGACCGGCTTGAACACGGTTTCCAATGCACGTTTATTTTCAATTTCGACATTTCTCATTTTTCGCACCTTTTTCTTAACTGCTTCTGCAGCATCAACAATTCGTCTTTTTAATGATTTTTCCATTATAACCGGACGAGTCGTTATTGATTTAGCATCCGATAACGAATGAAGTTTAAAACATGCGTTCCTCTATTTAAAGGTATTATTTATGTTCTTTGTTAGTCGAACACCACAAAAGTGTCTAATTTGTTTCTATAGCAACCATTATTTTTAGTACAATCCTTGTTTATAACCAAATAATTGTAAGGATTGATCCAAATCTTTGAACACATTTCGCGAAATTGACCCCACGTCATGTCTGTATTAACGTGCTCATCATAAACATGTTTCATATTGGTTTCATCTTGTTTAAAAAGTATAATTAAATTCGCGTTATCTCTCACTAACTGTTTAGGGATTTTACTATATGTTTGGTTGAGATAAAAACAATCAATATATTTGTGTCTGCCCATTGCAAAGTAATCTCGTATGTTATTTTGATTTTCACATGCAACGTCGTCAAATACAATCACGGAGTAGGGTTTAGCATCTTGTAGACTTAAAACTTCATCTTTATCACGATACTTTTCAAATAAAACATTTGGAACTCGTTCCAAAACCTTTTCTAAAAACACATATTTTGGTTGTTGTAATGTTTTAGAATAAACATACACATTTCGATAATGTAACCCGTTTTCGTGCAAAAGTAGTCCAATCATCAAATTTGTTTTCCCACAGCTCGACGGTCCACAAATGATGCATCGTACAGTGCTAGGTAGAAGACTTCCATGACGTGACATGGTATTTTTTACTTCGACAAAAACATTATCAATATTTAACGATTGTGACTGTTTAACAAACTTCATGATGCACGTGTCAAGTCAGTAGTGTGCTATTTCGTTAGTTACATTTATTTTTAAGTCAAAACATGACAACTACCAGACGTCTAATCGTTTCATGGTATGGATTTCGCTGTATTATCATTCCACAGATAAATCTTTTGTAATTGATCTGACAAATGATCGATCCGACAAATGAATCTTTTTGATTGTGTGGTCCAGGGCCTGGACCACTGGAATGATTTTGCGAGCGATAATTGTTTTTGCATGATCGATCCGACAAGTGAATCATTTTGATTGGTATATATTGTATGGTCTGGACCATCGGAGTGATTTCGCGAGCGAGCACGTGCTCGCTCATTGCGAAAGAACGAAGTGGTCCAGAACATACAATATATACCTACTGACGGTATAATTTAAATTTCATTCGATTTGAACCAGTAGTTTAAGAATTATAACTAGTCAAAGTTTCTTAATTTTGTAGGTCACTCACTCACTCACTCACTCACTCACTGACCGATCATCAAAACTCTAAGGCACTTCTAGCAGACATAGAAGTTTGAAATTTAGAATACAATTAGTGTTTATTGTATAAATCAAGGAAAAACTAAAATATTTTGCAATTTCGGTCCAGTTTTCTAGATACACCAACTGCATAAATAACTTTGTAATCCCATATAAATGTATGGAATTACAAAGTTATATATGCAGTTATATGTACCAACTGCACAAATAACTTTGTAATCCCATATAAATATATGAGACTAGCTGTTCCCTGCGGTTTCACCCGCGTTAATTTCGGAGATCCCGCGGGAATTCAGAGATGCACAGTAGTTAGTACTCTATATCCCTAGGTTTTCTTTACCCCTGACAACGTGCATGCAAAATTTCATGAGATTTCACCAGCGTTAATTTCGGAGATCCTTCGGGAATTCCGAGATAAAATTACCCTAATCTGAATGCTCCAACGATTTTCATGAAATTTTGTATACAGGGGATTTCGGGGGCCATAAATCGATCTAGCTAGGATTCATTTCTGGAATTCCCGCGCGAACTCTGATATCAACGCGGGTGAATTAATTATTGCATACTACACGTTGTCAAGGGTACAGGAAAGGTCATAGGGTAGTACTTTTATCTCAGAATACCCGCGGGATCTCCGAAATTAACGTGGGTTAAACCGCGGGGAACAGCTATTTAAGCCGTTGCCCAGATATTAATAAATAATAATAATAAGTGTAGCTAGTTACCTACCTAGATATAAAGTGTAGATACATAGTTACCTAGACATAATTATGTTCAAAGGTACAATGGTCAACGGAATGAAAAAGCAAGAATGGGGCATGTGTTTATATTATAAAGTTGTACCAAAATCTTTCAAGTTATTAAAGTAGACTAAATTGCTCAAAGGAGGAAGACCATTTAATACACCAAGTAATACATATTATAATTAAATTAGATTGTTTAGAACCATAATTATGTATTACATGTGAGATATATTGTGTTTTCACGTAATCGCCAAGCCAATCAATCTATTTAAAACATAAAGGATTTTTAAATTTGATATGATCACTATAAAATGTTATTAGATTAGCTTATAACATGATAACTTTAGATAGAAGGACCCTTAAGTAGGCACTGAATAAATTAACCGACTTGGTATTACATTGATCTCACAACTTTTTACTGTAGAAGAACTGAGTTGCGAGACTTGGACTTTTTTACAAGTTTGTTTTTGATGGGATTAATGTTTTACCACTCTTAAGAGATAGTCACGGAAAAAAACAATGGATTTGTAATGAGTACTGTCGTACTAATCACAATAAAGAAATATATGAGCATTATATAATTTTACTACAGGAAATTCAATCACGATGTTTAAATAATTTTTCAATATTATTGAAAAAAATCTTTTTAACTTGTCATTCTACTGATAAGCTTGGACATTTTCAATATTGTTATGAGTCATTAACTCATTGTGAATCGTTATTTATTTCTGTACAATTACTGTCATCTCATTTTCCAGCCGTTCGATATATAAAAAGACTTATTTATCGAATGAAAGAAAATTTAGATAAAGTGAATGCATTAGATCGTGCTTTGGAAACCTCAGATTTAAATACTTTAGTCAATATCACTAATGAAATGAAAAAGAAAGGAACTTTGCTAGATGAAGAACAAAGCGGAATGTGTTTAGATGAAGATTTGCTACAAGAACAGTATAAAGCAGCTTTCACTGCTTTTTCTAAACGGTCACTAGATTTACCTCGATATAAATGTATATCATGTCAGAAGTTAAATTTCAAAAAAGATGTCACTGATTTAAATAAAATACGTAACCCAATTGCAACTGAAGCTTGGCAAAATCTAAACAATTTTATCAAAACACAAGATCTTTCACTAGTTAGTAATTATGTATGTACAAATAACTGCTTAAAGAAGCTTCGCGCTAATGAGATACCTTCAACTTGTTTATTAAACAAAATGTATGTGGGTTCAATTCCTGATGAAATAAAAACCTTAAATAATTATGAAAAGATACTTATCCAAAGAGCTAAGACGTTTCAAGTTGTTGAACGATTAGGAACTATCGCTAAAAAAAGTTGCTTCATATGCGAATGCAAAAATTAAAAGGTCAAACGTTTCATCTTCCTTTACCCCTCGAAGAAACGCTAAAAAAAATATGCTCAACTACAGATCCTATTAATATCAATCATGAGTTATATATATTAATTCGTAGTCTACCTACCAAGTCAAAAGTCATATGGGAAAGCTTAGTTAACTTAGAAAAAGTTTTTTTACCATTATTATGGTTTAAACAAAATAATCCGTTATATAAAAAAATAGTGCTTCCGGATTGCCCAGAAAGTTTAAAAAAATGGTTGATATCAAAAAATTTAGTGTTCAATGTTGAACCAAATGATGATGAACAAAATAATATCAAGAATAAAGATAATACTTTAAATGATGTAAGTAAGTTCATAGATGATAACATTGTAATTAGTGAAAAAGAAGTTTATTGCAATAGAAAACAAAATATTAATGCTAGTCATGAACCTAATATTATTTTACAAGATTCTTGTAAAAATAGTCATTCAATAAATCAAACAAATCTCAAATTTCAAAATGATACCAATTATTGTAGTAGTAAAACACCTCTTTCAAATGATAAAGATGAAAAAAATCGACCACTAGATAAATATGAAAGTAATAACAAAACGAATGTTACTCAAATATGTGTCGATATATCTATTGATACAGATATTGATGTTGTCAGAAGCCTAAGGTCCGTATTCCAAAAGGTTACTCAAGTCATGAATCTAGTTTTAAAACTAATTTCAAGTAAAGCTTTAATTTTAGAACCTTACTTGAGACGCGATTCATCAATCAACAATCAGTTGAGTTATTTCCTTATTCTAGAACGACGCTTGAGTACTAATCTATACTCAAGCAAAGATTTGATCTTTGTTTATGTCTGTCATGTCAAGACCACTCAACCAATCAGAGGTCAAAATCTCTACTCAAGACTAGTTTCAAGTGATTAGAACCAATCAGAGTTCAGAATCTCTACTAAAGACTAGTTTCAAGTAATTTGAACTTAAAACGTATTTTATAATAAGATGTATGCTTGAGTTAAGATTTGAGCTTAAAACTAATCTCAAGAGAAATGTGATCTGAGTCACCTTCTGGAATACGGACCTAAATCATGCAACAACAAATATGATGTCTGGGAATAACCTTCTTCATAATGATCATAACTACAGTTTACCTGCAAGTATGATTGAAGGTATTGTTGGAACGTCTGCAAACCTAAATAATAATGACCATAATATAACCATGAATATTACTTCTGAGCATAATAATAATACTAAGCAAAATGATCTATGTGCAATGATAACTCAAGTGTTAAATCCTAACAGTTCTCAATACGAACACTGTACAATATATCCACTTCACGATAAGAGAATTAATGAAACTTCAACAAATATGTATCAAATGTTGAAAATTAATGAAAAACCTTTAGATAATCGAGTTCAAACTTTAGATTTATTATGTTTTCCAGACATCTATCCTTACGGTATTAATGGCCAACATGAAAAGAGAGATGTAAAACTTACTGATCATCAGTACATTAAAGCACGATTGAAATCTGCAGATCCTCGATTCCGTTTGAATCAACAATATCTGTTCTTTTTGTTACATGATGCTAACGTTCGACAATTAGGTCAGGGACTTTATCATACATTAAATATTATAAATCCTCGAGAACGGTACACAGCAGAAAGTTCCTTACAAAATTTAAAAAGTGGGCAACTAGAAGCGAACTTAAGTACTGTTTTTGCCCGTCTCCGAAATTCTGCTCAGTTTTGGAGTAAACCGAGAAACAATTTACGCTGCATGACTCGTCATTATGGTCCTGCAACGTGGTTTGTCACAGTAAGTCCTGCTGAATGGTTATGGCAAGATTTGATAGATTATGTGCGAGAAATAAATTCTCCAAATTTTGATAAGCTATCTTCTAATGAAGTCATTACTGCTGATCCAGTTTCTGTTTCTAGATTTATCAATAACAAATTTACAGCCATTCTTGATTTCATCACTTCAGATAGTCAACCCCTTGGCAAAGTACTTCACTATTACTGGCGTCTTGAATACCAAGGAAGAAAAATTCAGCATCTTCACATGCTGTTTTGGATAGAAGGTGCACCAATTATGGGTATTAATAGCAACGATGAAATTGCTGAATTCATATTGAAGTATATAACCTGCAAATTACCAAACAAAAATATTTCACCTACACTTCATAGGCGTGTTACTTCACATCAACAGCATTATCATAATGATTATTGCCTAAGAACGAAAAAACTCAAATCGACTAAAGTTGTTAAAGCTTGTAAGTTTGGATTCCCGCGGCCTATTACTGATATGTTCGTACTCCGAGATCCGGCGACATCAATAGCTGGACGTAGAAGCTTGAAAAGTAAAAGCCGACTTTATGATCTTTGTTGGCGACGCGATACCTAAATTTTAAACTACATACCTGTCGTCAAATAAATTATCGCTCAATATATGTTATGTGGGTATCACCGCCTACCCCACATGTAACTGTGGGTAGGCACCTTGTAAGATGTACTAATTTTAATACATTATAAAAATGTAAAAAAAAGGGAGGTACCTCCTAGAATCTGTCACCGTTAATATTAACGACAATTTTATAGTTCGGCCTTCCTTAGCCTTCCGCATCTAACCTCGCTTTATTGTAAAATTAGTTTCACTGTATAATTTGGAAATATATTGTTTATATCCTCGCAAAGGAGTGTAATACATTCAAGAACCCCTACAAATTGGTCTTCGAACCGGATTTTAATGTTTCATACTCCACCGTCTGGTAAAATGGTGAATACTCGAAGCACATCTCGCAGGGAGAACAAAAGAAAGGAGGATGAGGAAAGCCAGCAAAAGGCCCAGCTGGTCCCTCCGCAGCCTACTGATGGAAATAAACCGCAGGATGTCGAAAAAACCGCTAACGTTCCCAAATTGGTTTTGTCGGGTAGCAACGTTAAAAGTGAAAGTTGCGCACCAACTTCGAAAAAAGCTTCCATATCTGGGAAATCTACTTCGTCATCTCTGCAGGCACGGAGAAAACAGCTGGAACTACAAGCAGCAGCAGAGAAAGCCCGAATACAACTAAATTTAATCGATAAAAAACTAGAGGCTGACCTTGCTGAACTAGAGGACGATAAATACAGTTCACACAACGAAGAGCGCACAAACGTGACCAAAATAGAGGAGTGGTTACAGCACAGCCAGCCCGAATTGCGACCGGCACGGCCTGCCCACGATGATGGCAATACAATGGGCAAGTTGTGTCCGCCGGTGACCCGGCCCGGCACCTCCGATGGAACAGTTCACTTGCTGGCTAGTGCACTGAAGGATCTAACCGCTAAAACTCGACCAGACGCTACTATGCTGAGCCGTATTTGTACGCCTAAGGACCTTCCCGTGTTCACGGGCGACCCGATGGAATGGCTACAGTTTAAACAAGCGTACGAAGAGTCAACAGAAGTGTGCAGCTTCACTCCGAAAGAAAACCTCTGGAGACTAAGAAAGTGCCTCCGCGGACCTGCTAAAGAAGCAGTCACGGCACTTTTAATCAGTGCTTCGTCACCTGAAAAAATAATATCTACACTGGAGCTACGTTTTGGAAACCCAGATATAATTATATCTAAAATTGTGCAAGACATAAAAAAGTTGCAATCGATGTCGTCGGATTATCATAAAGATATTGTGGTGTTTTCAGTGAAAGTGCAAAATTATGTTACCGCTGTACGCGCCGTCGGCCGCGAGGAATATTTAAAAGGTACGGAATTAACATCTATTTTATTAAGCAAATTGCCCGCTGTACTTATATTGAAGTGGTCAGATTACAGTTACATGCTAATCAAAGAAGGTAACTCGTCACGATTAGATATTCTCTCAGAATTTTTAAACGAAGAAGCTATAAAAATATCGACCACAGCGAATATACATATAATTCTACCTGACGCGCGAGTAAATTACAATAAATATAAGCAGCCTGAAAACAGCCACAATCGTGCACAAACAGTTTTAATGCAAGCCGAACCTAGCGACAAATGCTTGTTTTGCCGCGGCGCACAACATAAGCTAACGGAATGTAAACAATTCAAGAAAGCGCTGCGCAAAGACAGATGGCGGCATGTGAAGCGCTACGGGATCTGCTACAAATGTTTATGTGCACGCCACGACCGAGAGACGTGCCCAGCGGTCGTCTGCGACAAGGACAACTGCGGCGGAGCGCACCACAGATTACTTCATTATACTACAAATTATCGCGAACAACAGACCCCCGGTACCGACGTCCAAGAAACCTCTCAGCCTACCCCTACAGAAACCGTGACGCACATCAACGAAAATAAGTGCAAAGTGATATTAAAAACAGTTCCCGTGTGTGTTTACGGACCGAACGGTGTGATTCATACGAGAGCTCTGCTCGACGACGGCTCCACTGTGTCACTCATGAGCGCGGCGTTGGCGGAGCGCGCGGGGCTGCGCGGCCGCCGCGAGTCTATGCGTGTGCGCGGCGCGTGGAACGAACACGAGCTTGTGTGCGACACCACTGTACTACTTTAAATATATCCGGTAAAGATAATAATAAGTTGCATAACATTAAAGTACGTAGTATTAATGAATTAAACTTATCTGTGCAAAATGTATCTGATGTAAATTGTAATAATTATTCACACTTGTTAAAAATTAAAGACGATTTATGTTGCGATACTCCACTCAAACCTGAATTGTTAATAAAGCAGGATAATTATCATTTGTTGTTGCCTCTTGAAGTCTGTTTAGGTAAACATAACGAGCCATCAGCCACACGCACTCCCCTAGGTTGGTGTGTCCATGGTAGTGTGGGCCTACCACGGCGCACGCAGTCACTCCACACGACCCTCACCATCGCTGATGACGATGACGCAGCGCAAAGTGAGACCGAGCGGCTACTGAGAGAGCTACATGAAGAGGTAAGGCGCTCCTTTACCATCGAGTCCATGGGCGTCTCCGGTAAGTCCCGTCAGAACATCAACGACGTGCGCGCGCAAGAGAAACTGGAGCAGACCGCTACTCTCGTGGATGGCAGATGGCGAGTGGGACTGCCGTGGATAAACGAGCACCGCAAGATGCCTGACAGCTACCCCAATGCACTGTTGAGGCTCAAGGGCGTGGAGAAGAAAATGGCAGCAAATAAATCCTACGCCGACAGGTACGAGGACAGAGTAAATCACTTATTTGAAAATGATTATGCACAGGAACTAACGGAGGCGCAACCGACGTCGAACACCTGGTACTTACCTCACTTTGGGGTAGATAACCCCAATAAAAAAAAACTACGCTTAGTTTTCGACGCGGCCGCCAAAACTAAAGGTTTGTCTTTAAACGACTACCTCCTAACCGGCCCGGATTTACTGGCGTCCCTGTTCGGCATTATGGTACGTTTTAGAGAGAACAGAGTCGCAGTAACCGGGGATATTAAAGACATGTTTTTGCGAATAAAAATCAGACCTGAAGATCAAAACGCCTTGAGATCTCTATGGAGAAAAAGTCAATCTGAGCCTTTAAAAACATATGTGATGACTTCACTGATATTTGGCGCAAATTGCTCACCTTTCATTGCACAGTTCATTAAAAACAAAAATGCAAGCAGGTTTAAATCGACGATGCCGGACGCCGTCACCGCGATATGTTCGCAGCATTATATGGATGACTATATCGATAGTCTGCCCGACGAAGCTACAGCTATAGATATGGTAAGAAATATAAGTAGTATTCACAAGGCGGGCGGGTTCGAGATTCGCAACTGGACGAGCAATAGTACAGCCGTATTAGATAGTGTGCCAGAAGAGACCTTAGGTACTGCTGCTGTAAGGTTTAAATTGTAAATTGCTGTAAATTGATCAGCAGTACGAAAGCGAGCGGACACTCGGTTTGATTTGGTACCCTTGCGAGGACGAGTGGGGGTTCGATGTGTCATTCAAACGAATACCTGAGAATATAATTCACGGTAAACACAGACCCACAAAGCGGATCATGCTTAAGATAGTTATGTCCATATTCGATGTTTTTGGATTCTTGTCTCCGTTCACTATACAGGGAAAGATCATGTTACAGGACGCCTGGCAACTTAAGATTGGCTGGGACACAACTATACCTAACAACCTCTATGACAGGTGGTGCGAATGGATTGATCTGCTGAAAGGAATAAATTTAATACGTTTACCTAGATTTTACCAATCAGCTAGTGGGAGCGAGACGGAAACAAAACCCACTAGCGAGTCGGTCACAATCGACGCGACTTCACGCGCGCTGCCTACCCCCGACGCGGTGCAGCCGCGCGTAGCGGAGTCTACGTGTGCTACGACGGCCGCTACGTGTGCTACGGATACAACAAGATGCTTCGGTTATAATGATTTAGAATTAGTCCATTGAAATGTTACATTTTTTAGGCCTTACCTTGCGTTTTTTAGAGGACGCAATTTTATTTTTTTGATGTGTAGGGGGGGTCAGTGTAAAGCTAAAACCAAGTTTGTGGGGTCGCAACCCTTGTCCCACGGCCGCCATCTTGAAAATAGGGGTTGAAATGGTTTTTACGGTATATCTCTTAAACTATTTATTTGAGAAAAAAAATTTGTTAATATTTTTTGTTGCAAATTAAATTCTCTACAACTTTGGTCCAGTAACTTTTTATCGTAGAACTATAAATAAAAAAGTTATGAGCGAAAATCTTCAGAAATTCGAGAAAAAAATTTATATTTTTCGATGTAACTTTTTTTTTTATCATTTTACGAAAAAATGATATCTGACCACTTTTGTAGATCGTTTTTTGAGGAACAACTTTTATTTGCATCATTTTTTCATTAAGTCAATAGCTAAGGTTTTACAGCGCTCCGAAGTGAGAACTATTTTTTAGTACTCTTAACTATACCTATATTATACGTGTGTACTAATAATATGTCATCAGTTATTTTTTTATTTTTTTTTTATAACTTTTTTAATTACAAATTTTGCAATATTATTAATAATTAATTATTGACTCTTTTCCCCACCACCTACGAGGTAGAGTCTAGAGGCGCGTTTTTTTGTACGTGGTATCCCCAATAGGCATAATCCACGGTGATTTTCTAAATTATAACTACTCCGTCCTCAGTCGTTTCGATGGACCAGGCTGCGGCTCAGCATCTGATCGGCTTTCTGAATTAAATACCAGTGGGAGAACTGGCGAAGGAAGGGGTGTTAATGTTGGCGGTTCATCATCAAAGTCATTTTCATTTATTAATTCTGAGAGTTCCATTACGTTGCTGCAAGTCTCTCCAGAACAATGGAAGCACACTGCAGAACATTTCAGTCCTGCTTTTCGACATCCACACATCGCTCCACAGTTTCCTTTGCATTTGCAAAAGATCAATTTTAGGAGCTCAGGGGGTGCTGGAGGTTTAGAGTTCTGCACTGGCATCAATAATTTTCCACATTTTTTACATTTTTTTTTCTACCTGAACAGTATTCTCGGTAACGGCTATCAGATTTAAAATTATTTTAAAAATCAATAATTGTTAAATTCTGTTATGGAGTGAAAAAGAGTCAATAATTAATTTTTAATAATATTTCAAAATTAATAATCAAAAAAATTATATTAACAAAGTAAAAAAAAAATAAAAAATAAAAAATAAATAACTGATGACATATTATTAGTACACACGTATAATATAGGTATAGTTAAGAGTACTAAAAAATAGTACTCACTTCGGAGCGCTGTAAAACCTTAGCTATTGACTTAATGAAAAAATGATGCAAATAAAAGTTGTTCCTCAAAAAACGATCTACAAAAGTGGTCAGATATCATTTTTTCGTAAAATGATAAAAAAAAAAGTTACATCGAAAAATATAAATTTTTTTCTCGAATTTCTGAAGATTTTCGCTTATAACTTTTTTATTTATAGTTCTACGATAAAAAGTTACTGGACCAAAGTTGTAGAGAATTTAATTTGCAACAAAAAATATTAACAAATTTTTTTTCTCAAATAAATAGTTTAAGAGATATACCGTAAAAACCATTCCAACCCCTATTTTCAAGATGACGGCCGTGGGACAAGGGTGGCGACCCCACAAACTTGGTTTTAGCTTTACACTGACCCCCCCTACACATCAAAAAAATAAAATTGCGTCCTCTAAAAAACGCAACCCCAAATGTAACTTTTCAATGGACTAAATTGCACACATTTTGCGATGCATCAACTAAAGCTATGTGTGCTGTGGCGTATTGGCGTTGGAATAGCAACGGTTACGTATACGTAGCGTTTATAGCTAGCAAGTGCAGAGTGGCGCCAGTAAAACAAACAACCGTACCGCGATTAGAACTGCAAGCAGCGTTGTTAGCGTCCAGGCTTGCAGACACAATAATAAAGGAGCACAAGCTAACTGCCACACGACGGTATTTTTGGTGTGATTCCACCACAGTACTCCACTGGATAAACAATAACGCTCGTAGATACAAAACATTCGTAGCGAACCGACTGGGAGAGATAGACGAACTTACGCGCGCCGACGAGTGGCGATATATCCCGACAAAATTAAACGTTGCTGACGTAGCGACACGTGATTCCTACGACGAAACTGTATTTAAAAACGAATGGTTCAAAGGTCCCTCGTTCCTGTACAATGACCACGGCTCGTGGCCGGCGAGTAAGTTACCGGAGCGGGAAGTAGAGGACGCGGATCTGGAATGCGTAAATATAGTACATAACATACCTGGTACTCCTGTTCCTGACCTTCAGCGATTCTCCTCCTGGTTGCGGCTGGTAAGAGCAATGGCGGCCGTACTGAAATTTATCAATAAGTGTAGGAAGCGCGACGCCATAGAATGGGAGATGATAGAACAATCAGAGCGATTACTTCTCAAGCACGCACAGGCAGAGTCATTCGGGCAGGAGATAGCTGCAATAAAAAACAAAGGGTGTGTACAAGAAAGTAGTAAATTACTTACCCTGTGTCCGGTTCTGGACGAACACGGAATCCTCCGAGTCAGCGGTCGAATCGATGCTGCCGCAGATGTCTCTCCTGAAATAAAAAGACCGATAATTCTCGATGGACGGCACCAGGTAGCCAAGCTGATAGTGAATCACTACCACGTCAAGGCCGCCGCGCCAGGAAGCTGTGGTAAATCACCTGAAACAGAAATATTGGATTATTAGATTGAGACCTACTGTTAAGCACGTAGCCGCACGGTGCATGCTGTGCAGATTAAGAAAAACTAAACCGGAAATACCGATGATGGGCGACTTACCGGAAGCACGCTTGGCGCATAATCAGCGCCCCTTCTCCCACTGCGGCTTAGACCTTTTCGGGCCAATGGAGGTGACGATAGGACGGCGGCGAGAGAAGAGATACGGCGTATTATTCACCTGCCTCACTGTACGGGCTGTCCACCTGGAAATCGTGTCATCACTCTCTACGGACGCGTTAATCATGGCACTGCGTCGAATGGCGTCCAGACGAGGCTGGCCGTGCCGTCTATACTCAGACAACGGCACTAATCTGAGGGGCGCCGACAACGAACTAAAAAGATCAATATTGGAACTGGACAACGAAACCCTGAAATCTGCGGCTTCGAACAATGGTGTGCAATGGACCTTCATACCACCCGCCAGTACCCACTGGGGTGGGGCCTGGGAGCGATTAGTACGCACCGTCAAGACCGCACTACGAGTCGTGCTCAAAGAGCGCGCGCCACGGGAGGAAGTATTGAGCACCTTGATGGCAGAGGTCGAAAACATAGTAAACAGCCGCCTCCTGACACACGTATCCGTCGAACCAGACAGCGCTAAGTCCCTAACGCCTAATCATTTTCTTTTAGGGTCGTCGTCCAACTTGCCAGTTCAGGGAAAATTCGACGATTCCGATATGTACTTACGAAAGCAGTGGCGCAAAGCACAGCGACTAACAGACATGTTCTGGAAGCGATGGGTCAAGGAAATCTTGCCTGAACTGTTACCACGACAAAAATGGAACCGGGAACAGAGGCCGTTACGTATAGGTTACGCAGTCCTCATAGTGGATCCCGACGCCCCTCGAAATGTGTGGCACAGGGCTTTAGTAAAGGAAGTTTTTCCCGGAAAAGACGGTCGGATCAGAGTCGTACAGCTGAAGACGAAGTCTGGGACACTAATGCGCCCTGCGGCACGCGTCGCTCGAATCCCTATGGATGTTGAGTGCTGTGACAGCACTGGGGTGGGGCGTGTTGGCGACGCGATACCTAAATTTTAAACTACATACCTGTCGTCAAATAAATTATCGCTCAATATATGTTATGTGGGTATCACCGCCTACCCCACATGTAACTGTGGGTAGGCACCTTGTAAGATGTACTAATTTTAATAAATTATAAAAATGTAAAAAAAAAGGGAGGTACCTCCTAGAATCTGTCACCGTTAATATTAACGACAATTTTATAGTTCGGCCTTCCTTAGCCTTCCGCATCTAACCTCGCTTTATTGTAAAATTAGTTTCACTCTATAATTTGGAAATATATTGTTTATATCCTCGCAAAGGAGTGTAATACATTCAAGAACCCCTACAATCTTCCTCGCACTGATAAAGAAGTTAATATAAATGATTATAATCCTGCTATTTTAAGTGTATGGGAAGAAAATATGGACATACAATTTCTTGGAGAAAAATCAACTCTTCTGACACAGTATGTTACCAAATATGTTACGAAAGATGAAACTGCTAAATCATCTGAAACAGTTAGTGAAATTAATTCTACTAAGTCTCTTGCTCAACTATTATGGAAAATAGCTTTTCGTAGCTTAAATCATCGTGAAATAGGAGCCCATGAAGCAGCTGATACTTTATTAGGTCATTCTTTGTATGGTACAGATTCTCAGACTATAATAAAATGGCTTGATGTTAAAATGATAAGAAACAGAAAATTAAAGGCAAAAGAGGAAATTGAGAAATTAAAAGAATTGAATCCTGAATCGACTGATATATTTTGTCCTTCAATAATCGATGATTATTATCCGAATCGTCCTGAAGAATTAGAACTTGTATGTTTATATGATTTCGCTCGAGGATATGATGTAGTAAAGACTGAACCACAGAATAATATAAATGAATATTACAAAATTGGTCCATCAAAATTTTTAAAAGGAAGGTCTCGTAGTTACTTAATAAATCATTACAGATATAATGTTGCTAATCAACCTGAAAATTATTTCTATTCTCTTTTATTGCTATTTCAACCGTGGCAAAATACAGATGAATTGAAAAATGGATACCAATCTTATACAGAATCATTCATGAATCAGCAAAGTATGCTTGAACGAGCGCAGGAATATCATGAATATAATGAAGATTTTCAAAAAGGTTTAGACTATATTAAAAACGAGATAGAAAAAAAAACAAGCATTGAAAATGATTTATTTATTTATTTATTTATTTATTACAGTCAACAGCATTTTACAAAACAATTTCTTAAGACTTAGAAGTGATACAATAGTAAAGCCATTAATTGACTGCTATGTAATTTATAACCATGAATAGTTATACCAAATTGTTCAATAAAAGGTCAGAGCATGTACACGCACAAATACATAAATATATACTTTCAAAAAGTGACATGAGCGCATGTAAATAAATATAAATATCTGATATATACCGACATATACCTACATACACAACACATACTTACACATACACACACACTCAATACATGGATACACACTCATACTATAAACTATGCGATACAACATAAATACCTACATAATATATATTAAAACATATACACATACGTGACACATACCTAAACTTAATACAAGGATACATACTCATACTATAGTATATGTGATGAAAGTACATAAATACAGATTATAATACATTAAAATTAATTCATACAATACACCCAATACATAGATATATACAAAAAAAAAAACAAATACACAATACATATATTATAGCACGTACTGTGTCAAACATGTGCAGATCACGGCGCAGACAATATGCTCAAATATTTACGAATTGATGCAATTTTCAACCGACTTACAACACAATAAAGAGGAAACCCTCAAACTCGAATACACAAATGATCCCCGCACATGCGCATCGCCACAAGCATAAACATAGCAAACACGTATTTAGTTTATTTGCTTTTATTTGCGTTTAATATGTCTATGATTTGCCTCTTAAATTTTGATTTAGATATGTGGAATATATCCAGATTAACGAACAGTCTGTTATAAGTCTCTAACATCCTAGTTATTGCCTCGTTATCGGCATAGTTTGTGCGGTGGGCAGGAACATAGAAGAGCCGAGTGTGACGAGTTCGTCGTGAAGGCACACACAGCCCAACAGATCCCACTAGCTGTGGGCAGTCAATTTGGGAGTTGATTATGTTATGAAGAAACATCATATCCAGCAATAACCTTCTGTCCTCCAATGTGAGAAGCTTATGTCCAATGCAACTGGCCTCGTATGATGGAAAAAAGGAACGAGTACGATAGTTAAGGTGTTTTATAAATTTAGACTGTATCGTTTCCACACTTTGTTTGTAAGTTAAGTATTGTGGCGACCAGATGCATGAGCCATACTCCAGTGTGCTTCGCACGTAAGCACAAAACAAACTCTTGATGCAGACTGGGTCTCTGAAAACGGAACAGACTCTCATGATAAAACCAAGATTTTTCAAAGATTTATTAGTGACAAAATCAATATGTTTGTCAAGCAGAAATTTGCTGTCAAGATGCAACCCAAGATCTCTGACGGTGTTAACTCTTTCGATCGTCATGTTGTTGATAGTGTAATTAAAGATAAAGGGATTACGATTTCTAGTAAAAGTTATAACCTGACATTTATTGATATTTACTGAAATACGGTTATTCCTATAATATTCCGACAAGCTAAGAAGATCTGCTTGCATGCTACGCGCATCCTCAAGATCTCTAATACCTCGATAAATTTTTGTGTCATCAGCGTACATTAAAAATTTGGAGTGAGAGAGTATATATGTCATATAAGTAAACATTGTAAAAAAGCGGACCGAGGTGCGAGCCTTGTGGGACTCCTGATGTGATAGCTTTGCCTGTCCGGTCGGATCTGTGACCACCTAATACAACAATTTGGGATCTATTAGTGAGATAAGACTCTATCCAACGGAGCAAGTCGCCGTGTATGCCGAGAGCTGATAATTTAGTAAGGAGAATGACATGGTCAACCCGATCGAAAGCTTTCTCGAAGTCAGTGTATATAACGTCAATTTGCGTACCCTTATCCATACATTCAAGAACAAATTTGGAAAACAATGTCAAATTGGTAGTAGTTGAACGACCTCTGAGGAAACCGTGCTGTTCTGCAGGAATACCTCGACCAACCAATGGGTAAATGGCGTTGTGAACAATTTTTTCAAAGATTTTACCAAAAGTGTTTAAAATTGAAATTGGTCTATAATTTTCTATTTTACTAATGGAGCCCTTTTTGTGAATAGGGACAATTTGGGCTTCTTTCCATATATCTGGAAACAATCCCTGATTGATAGATTTATTAAACAAAATACTAAGCGGGTGAGATAGTGACTTAACACATCTTTTTATAAAATATGGTGGTATTTTGTCGCATCCCGCACATTTGTTTGGGTCAAGTTTAAGAAGGTGCGCTTGTACAATTTCTTTTGTAATTAATAGAGTATTCAAGGTTTCAGAATTTCCGCACTGAGGTGCAGGCAGAACAGTGTTAGGATAACTATCGGCTTTAGGAGAAAATGTACTATAAAAGAAATCATTAAAAGCGGAGGCAATATCAGATTCGCTTGACAAGGTTACATTGCCGAGTGTAAATATTTTTGGATACCCTGTGTTTCCCCTTCTAGATTTGACGAATGTCCAAAAGGTTTTAGGATCTTTTTTAATAGATAGTGCAGTAAGACAGAGAAATCGGTTATAGCAAGCTTTGTGTAATCGGTGATAACGAGATCTTAGTATTGCAAACTCATTATAGTCATTCATATTTTGATATTTAGGTTTTAGGATCTTTTTTAATAGATAGTGCAGTAAGACAGAGAAATCGGTTATAGCAAGCTTTGTGTAATCGGTGATAACGAGATCTTAGTATTGCAAACTCATTATAGTCATTCATATTTTGATATTTTTTCCAACGTTTATGCGCGTTATACTTCTCACGAATAATTTTTTTAAGGCTTTTTGAATACCAACTGGGGTAGCTACGCCTGCCCTCAGTTGCAACTGGAATGTGCAAATCAATGCTTGTATTTAAGCATGAGTAAAAATAGGTGAGTGCGTCATTAATATTTAAAGCGTTCAAATTAGATTCCCAATCAATACTGTTTAAAAATTTGTTTATAGCATCATAATCACCTTTGTAAAATTTAACTTTGCGCACAGGCGCTTGATTGATGCAAGGTAAAATTATATTACTGATATCTAATGTGATAGAAGGATGATAAATATCTTCTGCTATAATAGGTAGTTGACATCGATTTAATTCTAAAGAAAAGGTACTAAATACTAGGTCCAAAATATTATTCGACGAATTTCTAATAAGATTGTGTTGGGAGAAACCAGAGAAAATTAAACCATTAATCAACTCCCTAGCCTTAGTTTGCAATACGATCGAGCATCCACTGCCAAATATAGGTCCGTCATGATTCCATTCAATAAAGGGTAAATTAAAATCCCCAAGAACTAAGTAGTTATGGTCAGGCCCTCGTGTGTTCAAAAAATTTAAAAGAATGTTATTAAAGTTATCGATATCAGTAGCCTGATTGCGGTGTCCAGGAAAATAGGATGCAATTATATGCAGGTCACCAGTATGGTTGTGAAATGAAGTAGAAGGTATCGTAATACACATGGACTCTAACGACCCATGAACCCAATCCATGCAGACACCTGACGCAAGTTCCCTCCGAACGGCTATAAGTACACCACCACCGGAGGCCTTACCCGTAGCAACAAGATCCCTATCCAGGCGGAAAACATTGTAACGATCGTCAAAATATTCCCCGCTCAGTATTCCGTCACAAAGCCATGTCTCAACCAACACAATGATATCATAATCATTGGACAGTACACTTTGAAAGCAGATATGTGATTTAGTCCTTAATCCGCGCACGTTTTGGAAATATATACTTAGCTTCGATTGATCCGTTTTAAAAGTAATAATAATTAATCGTTTGTATGTGATTCATAAATGAAATATATAAAAATAAAAAAAAAAATAAAAAAAATAATAATAATAAAATTAAACGCGTCGGATCTAAAAATATGTAGAAATACCTCTGCCTAAACCAGAATGTAATACTGTAACGCAAAATACCGTCCTCCCGAAGTAAGAATATTATGAGACATACAGAGAGAGCAAATATAGTTATGAAGATACCTGCAGTTTCCGCTCCTCCATCAAGTTCACACTGGCAAATGGAAAAAAGAAGCGTCCAACATCTATGATGATTAAACCAGTAATTTCCACTGTATGTGTGGACAGACAGACTAACAGGTCGGTAGATGGATGAGCAAGCAGACGGACAGTCAAAAATTATAAAAATTGTCGCTTCGGCTCTAATATAAATGTCCTTCGCAAACCTATCACTGAATAGGTACTCCAAACAGGTCACAATCTTATGATATGATAGATAGATATAATTTATTAAGTATCTAGATTTAAAAAGATGAGTTATCACTATAAAGATCGTAGTCAATACTGGGTACTTATAGAAGTTCCGTGGATGTTCTATATCAATCTGAAATATACCTAATAGGTCATGCTTGTCAATCTTGTTCGAGATTGATACAGTATCCATCCCGATCGACTTCCTAAAAGGATTATAATAAAATAGATGGGTGCATACATTCTCATCACCATCCAAAGGCAATATGGATGCACAAACCATTATTGGTACAGTGTCAGAGTACAAAAAACAGACCTGTTTCCGGACATAAAAAAATAATTTATTTTGAATTAGGTAAATATTGCTAAACCAGATAAACAAATCGCAGCATATGTCGCAAACAAACAAAAGGATGAAAATTAGGTAACGAATTGCAGCGGTGCGCATGCGACCAGATACAGTGATATAAAGATAATTTGTAGTGTTTATAAATATCGAAAACAAGTTATAATCGTTACCCTCCTCAGCATACAGGAACGACATGGTATACTTTAAAGATGAACCATAGGTATAACAATAATAATTATTGATTACATACGTGTATGAGCAATCCAACGCGGTGACCAGCACATAGCCTGAACAATGGTGATTAAATATAGGCATGATACATACTACATTATATACAGAAGTACGATCATATATGTCGGAGAACGAAACCTGTTTTCCACAGCAAAGTGTGTTCTCACCAGAAATCGAGCCTGTAAACATAAAGTTTTTAATTTTTATATTTATGTGTACGCGAACATGAATACATTTATTGATAACTATTTGAAATAGATATATAATATATAAATAGGTATAGATATGCAATATATATACACTTGCATATAGACATATAATAAAAGATATTCGCATATTAATGAATATTGTGTATATAATAACAATTTGCAATAGATTAAATACAATTTTATAACTACAATATATATGAATTCCCATGATATAAGTAATATATAGATGCTCTGACCGAATAAAGAAAGTTTTTTAAGTGACTCATTAAATCTAAGCTTATTGCAACATCAAACCAACAAAACATACAACAACCAGAATTTTTACCAAATAAAAGCAAATCAAACAGAAATAATTCATACTGCACGCCAAAACAACCCCTTAAAAAACAAATTAAGATTTTTAAACTAATTAATTCAACTTTTTTAAATCATTGTCACTTCTTATGTTGAAGGCAGGCGAGTGTTCATTCTTCCTTATTAAAATTTTACAGTTTCTTATCCAAACAAATTGGTAGTTTTTCTCTTTTGAGATTTCTCGACATTTTTTATATAATATTTTATTATCTGTCGTCAGATGTTCGTTGACAAATATTCGAGAAGGTTCTCCGTGTATACCAACCTCATGGGTGGATATTCCACGAGTCTTACGTAGGCCAGCCAGTATATTGTCTTTCAGTGATTTTGACTTTAATTTGACCACAATTAGTTTAGGGCGGCCTGTGTTGTTCAAGCGAGTTTGGACTCGCGTAGCGTGTATTATGTCTTGTAAATGGAGATCAACCTCCGCATGCTTAGCTATTTTTAATACAATGTCGATTAAATTTTCATTTTTTAATTGTGGTATACCTGAGATCTCAAGGTTATGAAGGCGATCTAGCTGATGTTGATGCTTAATTTCCTGTTTTAGTAAATGTAAATCCGAGCGCAACACGTCAATGTCGGTGACCGCTTGTTGGTTAATTTTTCGGTTATTTTCGGTTTTCAAAATACGGTCTGACAAGGTTTTCTGTTCCTCTGCGGAAAATTCTATAGAAACTTTAATATCTGAAACATCATTAATAATAGCTGTTTGTTGTTTCCTTATATCAGATACGGAACACATGACTTCATTGTATAAATTACTCACTGACTTTAGTTCATTCTTCACTTCGGAGATAAATGTCCCGATTGTGGCTAATTCCGACTTCATGGACAGATTAATTTCTTCCTTTAATCCCGAAAAATCACTATGTAAATCAGCTTTCCAGGTGTTTAATGTGGACATGATTTCTTTGGAGAATGCTTCTAGACTGGCTGAGACCGCGTCTTCGGGCTGTTTGCGTTTATTACTTCGCGTTAAAAGTCTAGGCACTGCCACAACATCCTCACTGGTTTTTGTTATATCCGGATTAGATGAGTGAAGTTTATTTGGTGATCGTGACATCCTCACTGCACTTGCGATTGGTAATTATTGATGACAATGGCGTTATTTAAATGTCGATCGGCGCGCATGCAGTCTAACTTAATATTCACTTAGATTAAATTAAGTAGGTAGGTAGGTATAACTGAGATGCGAGAGAGCGGTCAGCGGGCGCGTGCTACACGCTCGGCCGACCAAGTCAGAAAACAATCAAAGTCGTTTAGAGAATGAATCACAAGAGCCAGATCCTGCTGAAATTGATATGTTAGCTAAAGAGTTGAAAGATGCTGCTAATAAAGTCCATCATAAATTTACTCTTGCAGAAATGATAGAACAAATGAACCCAGATCAATTAAGGATTTTTGAAAAAATTAAAGATATGAACTCCAACAACAAAAAAATTATGTTGTATGTAAGTGGAAAAGGGGGTACAGGGAAAAGTTTTCTTATTCACGTTATTAAACGCTGGGTACAGGAAAAATTAAATCAAGAAACAGTTGTAGCGGCTCCTACAGGAATCGCCGCTTTTAATATTGATGGTCTTACTGTACATAGAATATTCCAATTGCCTGTTGAACATGGGTATACTCCTCGATATACAGAATTATCGGATAGTGCTCTAAAAATGCTAAGAGATCAACTAAAAAATGTTACTTTAATTATTATCGATGAAATATCGATGATTTCTAATATAAGTTTGTTATACATTCATCTAAGATTGGTAAGTATTTTCAACGTTGACGAATGGTTTGGTGGACGAGACATTATTGTTTTTGGTGATTTACTTCAACTTCCTCCTGTACATGAAGATCCTGCGTACAAAATGCTATCATCTTCAGACGCGGAAAAGTTCGTTGGATCTATAAGCTCAAATAATTTATGGACGGATGTATTTAGTTATGATGAATTAACTATAAACATGCGTCAGAAAACAGACAAATCATATGCTGAGTTATTATCTCGAATGCGAATAGGAGCAACTACGAAGGAAGATATAAAATTAATAGAAAAGAGAAAAATTGACATTAATGATTCATTATCATATTACGAGAAATTGAAAGAAATTTGCAATTATATTAATGATTTACCGGCAGATACTGTTTGCTTAGTACCTACTTGCAATCAATGTGACTTGATTAATTCTGTAATGCTAGATAGAATTCAATCCGAAGAAATTATCCTCAGTGCTACTGATCATATTGATTGTCCTAAATTTTTACAGAAAAAAGCATCTAAAACTTTGAGTTCAATAGAAGAAGATGCAAGCAGAACGGCAGGACTCCAAAAAATAATTAGATTGAAAATAGGCGTAAAAGTAATGCTTCGACGTAATATTGATGTTACACTGGGTTTAGTAAATGGAGCAATCGGTACTGTGAAGTCAATTTCTAGATCTATTGAGAGCAATCAAATTCAATCTATCAATATCGACTTTGCAACTGGTAAAGAGTATTCTATTGAAAGAATCAAAGTAAAATTTCTAATTTTCGATAAAGCGTTCATTGTAAGAGAACAGTTTCCATTATGTTTAAGCTATGCTGTTACTATACATAAATGTCAAGGTTTAAGTCTGAATAATGCTGTGATTGAAGCTGGTAACACTATTTTCAATGTTGGTCAATCTTATGTAGCATTCTCACGAGTAACCAAAATTGAAGGATTGCATTTAATAAATTTTGATCCGAATCAGATTAAAGCAAACACAGAAGCAATCAAAGAGTATAATCGGTTAAGAAAATCTTTCAGAGCTGATCTCCCAGAAATTTTAATTGTAAAAAAACGTTGGTCAAAAGTATGGGATTTGATTTGGGGAACTGCAAAAGATATTGACCAAAGTGAGCAAGAAAATTTAATTAAGAAAAAGGCATGTATCGATCTGTTGAAATTCCACGGAATAGAAAATTGCGATGGTAATTCTAGCTGTATCATTTCCATTTTCCAGTGTATTGTCCATAGTAGAATAATGCAATTATTATTAAATGAAAATGGGAATTCTGAATTCAGTACAGAATTGTGCAAATTATTTGATATACATATCAAACAATAACAATAAAATGACAATAAAGTCTAGTATGATAAAAGAAAAAATATGCCAAGAACTGAGTTCAGATGACGAAACAAATCCATTTGTCATGCTCTCTTCACTATTTAATAAAAATGATAGTATTAATAAGTTAGTGCAGTACGAATTATTATATACTGACCGATGTAATTTTTGTAATTACACAAACACGTATAAAGTAGTGAATAATATTTTATCTCTTGAGATTGAAAATAGAAACAAAGTTATTTCTTTACAAGAATTAATCGATAAACAACATGGACTTTGGTTTAATACTATAAAATTTTGTAATATATGCCAAAAAGGACGAAAAACGTACAGTAAAGTTACGTTTAACTCTTGTCAACAAATACTCGTGATCAAATTAAATACTTTCGAAACAAAAAAGAATAAGAGCATACAACGAAAAGGTCTTATAAAATCTGTACCAACATCCAAAATAATCCTTTGCAATAACTTGTATAGTGTTGTGAGTGCTGTATTTCGTAACAGTAAAAATGAAGAATCAAATCATTATACAGCAACAATAAAAAATAAATCCGCATGGTTGGAAATCGATGATTTAAACGTCAAATCGATACGCTGGCCGACAAACGCAAAAAATGTTGCCATATTATTTTTGGAAAGAATATAAATGGTATTTCTCCTAAGTGTCAGGTGAAATAATATCATACTTATTTGGTGAGTATCACAAGTTAATTGTTATCCATACAAAAATAACTTTTGGTGTTACATAAAGCCATCACTCAAGTATCCCCGATAGTTTATTGTAGACTGTGGAGCATTAGCATTAGCGTAAATGCTGATAAAACAAATCGAATCGAATCTTAATTTAATTATTAAGAATATAACAATTGATGAGCAACTATCCTAATAATTAAAATTTACAATATGAGATATGTTTTTACAGCTTAGGTGAGTAAAATATCTATATTTTATATTTTTTACCAAATTTATATTTGGACATAGATAAGCAATAGTGTGTTAACCCACACTGGAGAAATTTTGAGTAAATTAAAATTTTAAAATTTTACCGCCATTTTGTTTCAACATTTTTATGTTCAATATTTAGTTACATATTTAAGTAATGTAATAAGGTAAACACATAATTAAAAAACGTTCCCTAACTCTCAATAAATCGTTCTAAATCAATAACTTAATTTTGAGGGTTAACATGTTATTGTTTATCTGCGTCCATTTATTCATTTTAATGAATTGCATAATAATAATAACAATTTTCTTGGAATATAAAATATGTAATTATGTAGTAATATAACTTATAAATAAATTTTTTTTTTTATCTGATTTATCAGATTAAAAACACTAACTATTAATTAGAATGAGAACTCTTAATTAAAATATTTTAATTATTTACTAAATGATAACTGAGTTATTTATTATTTATATTAATTATTTTAGTTATATTGTTGTTATTAAAAAAAAAGAGTTTAAAAGTATACGGTGGATGTTACTATTAATAAGACGACGAATGATGACTATGTTTGATACTATGATGTAAAATTAAGAGGTTGAGAACATGTTAATCCTAAAAAAACAGTTTCACTGTAAAATGTCACGCCAAGTAGGGGAAACTTGCCTAAATCGTACTTGTTCCTAAAACGTACCCTATCAAGTTCTCGTATCCTGTAAATACAGTGGCGACGCAAGTGCTAGAAAATTGAACTACTAGTTCGCCATGTCACGTCACCGGAACGACAACTCCACGCTGCTGCTCTGTAGAATATTATTCAAAAAGTAAGTAATTTTGCTGTTTTCGAGTAATTTTTTTGGTCGATTCATAAGGTTTTCAATTCTGTTCATGGTGAGTTGCGTAAATTAGAAGTTTCTTGCTTAATTCTATACTTATTTACGGTTATAATTACCAGACATACAGACGCCTGCCTGACAGCAATTTTTTACGCGGCAAATTTGAAATCGTTACTTATCTTGTGTCTAATTCGTACTCATAACTTTGTTTTATTTCGTACCGGTACGAATTAGGAATAAATTGTTTATTTTTTGTTTAAGGTCGACATGGCCAAGAGGCAATACAATACTTGGTCAAGTGATGATATGGAAAAAGCCCTTAGTGGGTATAAAAATGGAAGTTTAAAATTTAATGAAGCTTGTCGTGTATTTAATATCCCAAAACCCACATTTCGACGCCATTTAAAAGGATTGAATAAGCACAAAAAAATTGGACGCCCGAAATATTGAACACAAGCAATGGAAGAGGAGCTAGTGAACCATGTTTTGGAACTAGAATCCAGATTTTTTGGCATTACCGTAAGTGATTTTCGTCACTTGGCGTACCAGTTAGCGGAAAAATATGGTTTGCCACACAAATTTAATCCAGAAACTAAACTGGCTGGATGGAAATGGTATTATAAATTTTTAAAAAGCCATCCTCAAATATCATTAAGGACCCCAGAACCGACATCTATTGCTCGATGCAAGGGTTTTAACAAAAAAACCGTTATGGAGTTTTTTGATAAATACGAAGCTCTTCTTGATGAAGGAAAATTTATGGCCCACCAAATCTACAACGTAGATGAGACTGGGTTGAGTACAGTGCATAAACCTCCAAAAGTTTTAGCTCTTAAAGGCAAACATCAAGTTGGTGCCGTTACAAGTGGTGAGCGGGGCTTGAACACAACTTGTATCTGCTGCATGAACGCTGCAGGAGAATTTATTCCACCTATGCTAATATACAAACGTAAGAGAATGACAGATGATCTTAAAAGAGGAGGGCCACCAAATACAGTATACAGTTTCTCTGACAGTGGCTGGATAACTTCTGAGTTATTCTTAGTTTGGTTGAAACATTTCATTAAGTCTGTAAGGCTAAAAAAATTCAAAGAAAAGCAGGTGCTTCTCATTTTAGATGGACATTCCACACATACTAAAAATTTGGATGCCATAAATCTTGCCCGAGACTATGGTATTATAATGCTGTCCTTGCCACCACATACAACACATAAACTTCAACCGTTGGACCGCTCGTTCTTCAAGCCACTGAAGCAAAATTTCAATGCTGCTTGCACATCATGGATGAGAAATCACCCAGATTCCGTAATTAAGCAAGCAAACATATCAGAGATTTTGGGGATGGCATATCCTCGAGCTGTCTGCATGGAGACAGCCATACACGGATTTGAATCTTGTGGGTTATGGCCTTGTAATAGATTCAAAATCAGAGATGACGAATATGTTGTACTGCACGATGATTGTGAAGAACAACTAAACGTAGGGTCATCAGTAAGCTCCAATTCGACTGTGACAGCTAAATTTGCAACCGAAAAACACCAAGTAGAGGATCAGCCAGCAACGTTGACATAATGTATTGAACCAATGGAAACCGTCAATAGATCGCATGATGCCCAAGAGAACCATACACCTGCATCTTTGAATCCCGATAAACGGGACATTTCAAAGTTAGGTTCATCGTCAACGTCACCTATCAAGAGTTTAGCTAATACTCTGCAAATTCACGAAGACAAAGAAAACCTAAAGGTAGAGAAGCAGCCCAACAACAATGATAGTTCAAAATTAACGGAAATTCGGGCAACCATACAAAGTTTTTCTCCATTGAGTAGTCTTCGTAAAACAAAAAGGGACATAAAAAATAAAACAGCATCTCAAGTACTTACAGAAAGTCCCTATAAGAAAGATTTAGAAAATAAGTTATTAGAGTCAAAAGGTAAAAAACCCAATGAATCAAAAAAGAAGGCTATATGTAGAAATTTAGGTGGACAAAAAGTCATCAAAAGAAGAAATTCCAAAGAGAGAAACATTACTAAGAAAGCGAAAAAAGATAAAGATAATAAAGAAGATAGCTGGTATTGCCCATTTTGTAAAGAAAATAAAAAAGAAGACATGATACAGTGCACACAGTGTGAAACCTGGATTCACGAACTTTGTGCAGGAGTTGACAAAAACACTCTTAATTTTATTTGTGATGATTGTAAAGAATTAGAAATTACAGTTAGATATGCTATCCATAATTAAAATGTTCGTTTCATATCTGAGATGATTGCACATGAGTCGACCAATTAATTAGATTAGACAATAATAATTACTGTTACTTATCTAAGTCAATTGCTGTTATTATAAGACTGATATTAATTATAGGATCTCAAGTACGATATCTATAAATATAATAAAACTAAGTCGATAAAATGTGCGTGCCGATAAAACTTAAAAAGGAGTCCCGACACGATAAAGGGACTTATGTGGTGTGATAGCCCTTTATCCCCCCTCGAACAAGAAAGTTCCCGTTTTAATCTAAAGGGCATGTTTTTAAAGATATAAGGGACTTTCCGACCCTTCAACTTGGAAATTAAGTGCAGTGGCGCCATCTGTTATCGAATATTTGAACTTCGTTCAAGACAACTATGGAGACTATACACTCCAATAGTCATAGTGTATAGTCTCCATAGTTGTGAGCCATTGCAGCATGTGTAGTAGTGGCGCGAAATTTAAAATTCCAATTTCAATTTAAATGCTTTTAGTGTGCTAAACTACGAAATTATGAAGGAAAAAAGTTACAACATCAATGAACTACTTGAATACATTGCTCACAACAAACCAATTCTCAATGACAATCAAAAAAAAGTTTACGACGTTATAATGAGCCGGATAAATAACAATATTGGTGGAATTATTTACTTGGACGCACCAGGAGGCACTGGTAAAACGTTTCTCATAAATCTAATACTGGCGGAAATACGTGCTAAAAAACTCATCGCACTGGCACTAGCATCATCTGGCATTGCAGCCACAATTATGGAAAGAGGACGAACTGCCCATTCTGCCTTACAACTACCATTGAATATAGCCGAACAACAATTCCCGGTATGTAAAATTTCAGGAAAATCTGGACGTGGTCAAATTCTAAAACAAGCTAAAATTATCATCTGGGATGAATGCACCATGGCCCATAAAAAATTTATAGAAGCCATGGACAGAACATTACAAGAATTGCGAAAAAACTCTGAAATAATGGGAGGAGCTCTACTCATACTCTCAGGAGATTTTCGACAAACACTTCCAGTTATTCCCAAGTCAACATCAGCAGACGAGATCAATGCATGCTTGAAAAAATCACATCTCTGGCCACAAGTACAAATACTGCAATTAACAAAAAATATGAGAGTTGAATTATCAAGAGATGAAACAACAGCACAATTTGCTAAAATACTTTTACAAATCGGCGAAGGTACATATCCTACTGACCAAACGACCGGCCTCATTGAACTTAATAGTGATTTCTGTAATATAGCCACTACTGAAGACGAACTAATCGACAATATTTATCCAAATATTATTCAGAACTATACTAATGCAGAGTGGTTATTTCAAAGAGCAATTTTGGCCACTAAAAATAATATTGTTGACGATATCAATTTTAATATTCTAAAGAAAATACCTGGTGAAGAGAAAATATATAAATCGATCGACACGATGGTATCCATTGAAGAAAGTGTCAACTTCCCCACTGAATTTCTAAACTCTTTACAAGTACCAGGAATGCCATTACACTGCCTTCGTCTGAAAATTGGAACTCCAATCATACTACTCAGAAATCTCAACTCCCCAAAATTATGTAATGGAACTAGAATGATCGTAAAACAGCTATCGAATAATATCATTGAAGCTGAACTTATTTCTGGAAAGACCAAAGGACAGACAGTATTTATACCTACAATACCTCTGATCTCTTCGGAATTGCCATTTCAATTTAAAAGACTGCAGTTTCCAATAAAATTAGCCTTTAGTTTTACAATTAACAAAGCACAAGGACAAACTTTAAAATATTGTGGCATTAACCTCAAAGAATCCTGCTTCTCTCACGGTCAGCTATATGTAGCTTGCTCAAGAGTAGGAAATCCGAAAAATTTATGTATATATACTCCGGACAATAAAATGAAAAATGTTGTTTATAAACAAGTATTGTAAATAATGAGAAAACGTTTTCAATAAACTTTTTTTTTCCTTTTTACGTCATAGTTTATTTTTTTATTTCGACTCTACCACGTCATCTCATATCAACTTCCGGGCGAAGCCGGGTTTTTTAGCTAGTAGGAATATAAGGGTACGTTTTAGGAACAAATAAACCTAAATCGTACCTTTTCCACTTTTTTTAAAAACTTGTTTTTCTCAGAAGTCATTAAAGTTTAAGTTCAAATTGTTATTTTTGTTGATTAGTAAATAAATAAAGTTTCTTTTAACATCAATTGAATCTTTTTTACTTGTTTATATTTTCAGATAATTACCATTTCTCTGAAGGGGTACGAATAAGGCAAGTTTCCCCTACACGTCCAACTATTGTAACAGAGACAATGATAACCTCATTTTTGCAAAAATAAAAACAATATCTTTACAAAAAAATATGAAATCCCACAAAAAAACAGTTTCACTGTAAAATGTCGCGCCAAGTACACGTCCAACTATTGTGACAGAGACAAATGATAACCTCATATTTGCAAAAATAAAAAAAATCTGATCTTTACAAAAAAATATGAAATAAAAAAAACCAAGTACATAAATCTTCTCTGATTAAAAAAAAACACTCATTAGAAACGGTGAAAATCGAAAAAAAAAATTGGTGTCGTTTATTTATAAAAAGACGAAAGAAAAATTTGCACTTTACAAAAAAATATAAAATAAAAAACCGAAGTAATCTTTGTGATTTTCAATAATTGCAAAATTTTTGTGGCAAATTTAAAAATTGAAAACAATTTTTTTAAACGTACTTGGCGCGCATCATTGAGTCCCCTAAATTTTTTCTGATGTATTGTAAATGACTTCACTATATCACTAACATAAATTATTAATGTCAACTATCAGTTCGAGAAGTATGTGTTCCTCAAGCATTCATCAATGTTATATTTTTCCAAAACAATTTAATAAACATCTTCTAAGCTAAAGTAAAAGATCGTGAAAAGATAGAAACGAGCTTGAATTTTAATTCCAATAGATTTGATTGAAAACATCACAATAATCATAAGTGGTGCCAACGACGGTGTAGAAGGGGTGAAAAAATTGTTGCTCATAAACTCCTTTTCCACAACAAGTTTCTGGCGCTACATCAGCCATGAAAAGATTTGGGGTACTCAATGACGCGCGCCAAGTACGTTTAAAAAATTGTTTTCAATTTTTAAATTTGCCACAAAAATTTTGCAATTATTGAAAATCACAAAGATTGCTTCGGTTTTTTATTTTATATTTTTTTGTAAAGTGCAAATTTTTCTTTCGTCTTTTTATAAATAAACGACACCAATTTTTTTTTTCGATTTTCACCGTTTCTAATGAGTGTTTTTTTTTAATCAGAGAAGATTTATGTACTTGGTTTTTTTTATTTCATATTTTTTTGTAAAGATCAGATTTTTTTTATTTTTGCAAATATGAGGTTATCATTTGACTCTGTCACAATAGTTGGACGTGTACTTGGCGCGACATTTTACAGTGAAACTGTTTTTTGTGGGATAAAGTTTGCGCAGAGATCCAAGCCCATGATTAGATTGGTTCGATAGGATCTTCCTCACGCGGTTTGCTTTTTCATTCGTTGCAATGCCTTCACAGAAGCTACGCCAAGCAGCCGTCTTCCAGTATCTTAGGCGTTTTTTGTACATGGCTTTAGCTTCCATGTAGTTGTCCCAATCTACGTCCTCGTAAGTATTCATTGCCCGATTAAAGAGTTTCCTAACCCTTTTCCTGAGCCGTTCCAGCTCTGGACCCCACCAGGACTGGCCTTTACGGCTCACTTCCCGTGGTGTGGTTAGGGGGCATGCAGAATGGTAACATTCCGTGATTGTTTTGGTGAGGTCTGTTACCTGTTTCTCGATCTGTTGGGTGTTTTCAATTGCCACGGGACTCGCGAGCCGACCCAGTCTGTCTTCCAGTTGCCTCGAGTAGCAGACCCGGTCGGTTTTGCGGGGACACCTGCGGGGTTGCGGCTCCCGGGCAGTTATCTGGATGTTAAACCTAACCCATCTGTGGTCCGAGCATGATGCCTCATCAGACACGTGCCAGTCGGAGATAAGGCTCGCTGCAATTTTCGTGGCCAGCGTGAGGTCTATGATTGTACTGCTTCGTCTGGTCACAAAGGTTGGTTTGGCACCTTGGTTAATTATGTCTAGTGTTGTGGTAGAGAGATATTCTAAAAGTACCTTACCTCTGTTATTGGTTTCTTTGTTTCCCCACAGCGTGTGGTGGCCGTTGGAATCCGTAGCGATGATGAGTTCCAGCCCATCTGCCTCGCAGTACCCGACCAGCCTCGCCACGTCATGGGGTGGAGGTTCCTCATCCTCAGCCATGTAGACGCTGGCCAGCACCACCGGCCGGGCTGGAACTTCTGTTGTTGTGATCCGCACGCCATCGCGGCCACGCCATGGCGTCATCATCGAGGGACGCCATCTCGCGACTCCTCATCCCCCCCCTCCAGATCCAAGTCCTCCAATCTCTTGGACCAATCCTCTTCACTGTCCAGGTCCGATAACACGAGTGTTTCCGAACGTGGAGGCTCAGAGGCGGCCGTCAGAGATGGGTCTGTTTCCGGAGCTGAATCAGTTGTTGTTTCCAGCTCCTGTCCTACTTCCATTGGAACCGAGACAGGAGGCTGGAGTGGTGTTGGGAGCACAGTTTGCTCTTCCGGAAGTGGGTCCGCCTCAGGAGGGGTATCGATGTAGTTCCCTCTCCGGTTCCGGAACTTGATGTACACCGACCCCATCATGAAGCTGAGTCGGCGCTCATGCTTTATGAGCGACTGTACCACCTCTTCCGGGACGCTAATGATAATGAACGTCTCCGTTCGTTGCGGCTTGACTGCGTGCAGCAGCCATCGGTCCACCTGAGCCCATGGGTTCTGGTACTTCAAGGCGCGCCCGATGTCGCTGCTGTTAAATATCCCCGGGATGAGGATACCACACGTCACGCGTCGCGGTAAATCTGCGGGCCGTGCTACTGCCAGCTTGCCCACCGAGGGCAGAGAGATCTCGGCGATGCTAGCTTTTAACCAGTTGTGACGACCCATAAGGTCCTGCAAAATTTTTTTGGTAATAATTAAAATCTTAAATAATTATTAAAGTAAAGAAGATAATAAAATACACCTATAAAATTACATTTAAAACATATTAGAGGACATTGCGGTTCAAATTACATCAAAAACAAATTTTAGTACGTTTATCAATAATAACTCTGAAACTGAAAAAGATGGGGCAAAATAATATATGAAAGGAAGTGCTTATATTAGGGAATATCAAATGTATGTTGAATTTCAAGAGTATAGGATCAAGTTGGAAAACACGAATCCCCGCCTCAGGCGTCTCAGTGAACGCACCGCCAGTATCCACGAGCCGTATATCTACGGGGAATACGGAGGTAAAAAATGTCCTGACGACAAAAGTTTGTTGGGAAAGTAAATTGATAATAGTGTAATAATAAACGAATGCGCTGGGGAGGGAACGTCTAAGGGACAATAAATATAATATTATTGCACATTTATCAAATATAAAATTTATTTTCTCATACAAATTTTTTAATAAATAATATTCATGCAAAGTACGTCGTGGTCGAGCGGTCTGCGCGCAGAACGATTTATCGGTTTGTGCAAGGATTCGTACACGCGACCTGAAAGTTTCGTCATTACGCATTGTGTCCTGATTGCGTTGTGCAGAGGCGAGCATGCGCGATTGTGATACTTGGTGGTCGCATGAAAGCGTATGTGGGCCGATGTGCTTCGTGAACGAGATGCTTTGAGTGGAATATTTGTATTGATTTTATCATTACAAAAGACGGTTCGTTACGAATAGTCTTGTTGAGCGAGCGATAGCGCAGAGTGGTATAATGTTTTTGTGCGAAGGTCTGTCAGTGCACTTGACGTCCGTTAGGATATCTCGAGCGTAGACCTGAAAACATTAGTCACGAGGAAGGATCTTCAAATCACAGTACCAAATAGGCTCGAAGCAAACGGAACTCTAATCTTGAACGGTTGGACATTGCACGTCGCGAGCGTATGATGGCGTAGATGGGTAAAAATCCGCGCCTTGAGTCATCTGCGCCGTGACGAGTTTCGTTGTGCACCTTGTACCTAACCTTGAATAACAACGCCTTCCGTGTTATTCAATCTACATATCACCGATGCGGCTGACTGGAGATGCCGGCCCTCTCCTACACCAGGGAAGGGTTGTTCGCTCTTCTTTCTGTTTTACCTTTCTTTTTATTATAAACATTACTGATGGGCCAATGCGCTCTGTGGCTCGATTGCTGGCTGCGGAGGCAGACTGGAGCTACTGTGACTCGCAACCACATGTATGCTTACGTAGGTCCCTGCGCTTTGCGATCGAGACCGTTGTGCAGAGGCTGGGGGATCGGCTGTTGGCGACCTCGTCGCTGACGCTAGATTCTCGGCAACCTTTGTGTTTTTCAACACGATGTGCTTGCCAATGTTCTGATGTGGCAGAACGAGTTGGATGCCCGAGTGGGTTCACAGGGGAGAGAGAGCCATTCAACTCTACAGCTACGGCTAGGCTACGGCCTTACTGCTTGCAGTATGACAGAGAGTTCATCAGCTGAAGTTCCAGGTTCCAGGGAGAGATTGGTCTCCGATAACACACACACACAATTTTGGATCACTGTGCTGGGGTTTGGTTTGTGGTGGTCCCACCCAACCCTGGTCTTCGGGCTGGCACATATTCAAGGGCTCACCATGGCTCCAACGCGGCGGTAGTCTTCGGACTGGGGACGTACAGTCTCTTCACTGGATTCCTGAAACGGACGCTGGTGAATGATCTTAGATGTAACCATCTAGAATGATCCTCTACCTTGTGAAACAGGTTGGGGGAGGTGACGAAGGCATTGTGCTGGATGGTCATCACCGTGGAATAGCGCAGGAGGGGCTATACCACCTTCTGGCGAATACTTATGTATTAACTGGAAGCCTTACCTTCGGTTTGACGTCGGGATTGGTTGCAGTGCCAACAATCATTTCACGTAGTACTTGAGGTTCCTGTGGCCAATGCTTGCGTCATGCTGAGGGGACAAAATCTGGTCGACCTTGGAATAGAATCGTCTGGGTGGTTTATTATATATATTTATGCGTACTGGCAATGTCTGAGCCATCTGAGCCAGGAATGGTAGCTTTTGACGAGATGTTGACCGGGGTTAAACCGACAAACACACACTAAAACAGATTGTAGGGATAGACAAACATGAGAGTCAAGATTATTCAAACTTAGCCTACAAGCCAATAGATTAGGCCGGAAAACAAACTAATAAGATAGGACATCGATATAATGTTAGGGAGGCAGGTCGTCACAAACAAACTAACAAAACTAGATCATCCACATAAATAGATTAAAAATAGATCATCCACCTAAAGTTAGGAAAGAGGTCGCACGAAAGCAATAAAAATAGGGATTCGTCCGTGTACTAATCTAAAACCGTCCGTGTATTCGCTAAGCATAAATTAGAGATCGTTCATGTATTAACTTTAGAATCTTAGCTATAAACTTAACCAAACTAAAAAACTATGATGCAAATACTAAGACGATAGTTCAATCTCAACCTAAAAGAATCATAGGTAACTGCGCACAACGAATTTAGAGTCCTAACCACTAGACAATCAGGCCAAATTAGAGATTATCGTAGTAAGAAGTAGATCGGAGGAAGTCGCGCGAGGGGGGGTAAGTTACAAATTGGTGCCGTGACCAGGATCATGGCTAAGTTAGAAATGTAAAAGCGACCACGACAGTGAATCGCATGGTTGGCTTACATACAAATAAACGACCGCGACAGCGTATCGCATGGTTGACTAGAATGAATACAAATGGCCTTGGTCAATAAATGCATGGCTATTTAAACATAATGACGTGGGGGTTACACCCTACAAATTGATGTCGTAGTAAACCAGGATTCCTAATCAGGTTAAATTAAATTAACGTAAAATCGGGATCGTCATGGCTAGTTAAAGTAAATTTCAAGTAGGGGTAAAAGCCCTACAAATTGTTGCTTGTGAAAATGGAAAGGTCTTGAGATTGGACTTCGGCCTGAAAGTGTTTGCATTATAAAAGTCAGGGGGGGGTATTATAAGTTTGCATTTCTTTGCAGATTGCTAAGGAATGAAAATTTATATTGAAGTTTAAACTCTTGAAGAATAGAAGCGTTAAACAGTGAGAAAATAAACTTTAACCGATTAAATTGTCCAAGGTCGATCAGCTAGTGTTAGTGTGATTATACGTAAAAACTTTTAATAATTATAAAACAGTTTCGTTCGCGATCTAGAAGTTCAAATCAGTTTATTTCTTTAGTTCGTTTAAATTAGTGAAATAAGTGATAAATAAAAAACAGTCAAAAATTAAAAAAAACGTTTAAAATAGGCAAACGACAAGGCGCTAATTCGGACCCAGATAAATTGAGGAGTATTAGAGATTTTCCGCAACCTAAAAAGCTAAAACAATTACGCGCGTTTTTAGGACTTTGCAATTTCTATCGTAGATTTATTCGTGATTATAGTATATTAATCTTACCGTTATGTAAGTTATTAAAGAAGCTTCAGGCGTGGAAATGGGGTAGTGAGGAACAGAGGGCGTTCGAATTATTAAAAACTAGATTCATACAGACGGTAATGTTACATCATCCAGATTTTAATAAACCATATTATTTGCAAACAGATAGCTCAGGCATAGGGTTAGCTGGGGTACTCTATCAGTTAGATAACAAAAATGAAATGAAAATATTAGGGTACCACAGTAGAACGTTGAAGGGGCCGGAATTAAATTGGACAGTTACAGAACAAGAGTTTTACGCGATAATTAGTAGTATTAAAAAGTTCGAAACGTATTTACGGGGAGCAAAATTTACGATCGAAACAGATGAGGGCGAATATGATAGCACACAGATTCCGAAAGTGTACAGTTCCGGTAAAAATAACACTGTTCCGTGCATTCTGTACATCACTCTACACCTGTGCTCTGTGGGCTAATTGTGCGCGCGTGTCGCTCGGTGCCCTGCGCGTCCAGTATAATAATGCGTTCAGGGCGCTGTTGCGGCTGCCGCGGTGGTGCAGTGCGTCAGGAATGTTTGCAGACGCGCACGTGGACGGTTTCCCAGCCGTGCTGCGTGCGCGGTGCGCCGCCGCCCTGCGCCGGGTGCGCGCCAGCCGCAACAGCCTTCTGGCCGTTGTAACGGACAGGCCGGACAGCATGTTCGTCCGGCACTGGGCCGGACTGCATGCCAGTTTTACTAAGTTCACTTGATGCAGTCTGGTCCAGTGGTGGTCATACCTATAAATTTTGTTTTTTTCTTATTTTAAACTAACACTAGTTTCTTAAGTTAAATTTCTTTGTACTACTAACCTACTTATGGAGGATATCTGAAATAAAAACTTTTATTTATTTTATTTATAAGGCGTTAACATTTATTAAAAATTGGAAGTTATATAACAGTAGGGTTACGCGTTGGATATTATATTTGGAACAATTCGATTACACGGTGGAACACATATCGGGTAGACAAAATTTGGTTGCAGACATATTGTCAAGGTATCTTCCTGCCGGTAAACAAATACAAGAGGATAGGGAAAAATTTTTCGAGATACTATACGTGGAGAGCGCGGACAACGTTGAGCTCAAGGAAAAATTAAATAAATTGTCGGAATTGCAGTCATTAGATAGCGAAATTAAAAATATTAGAGAACGTTTAGGACGTATAAGTGTTGCGCAGTGTAGATCTGATAGAATTACCTTACGTTGCAAATTGCGGGATAATATTTTGTATTATGAATCAATAGAAACGCGCAGGGAAGTCGTGTACCTTCTAAGAAGTTTAGTTAATGATGTAATTGATCAGGTGCACCTTGAGATGGGTCATCAAGGTGCTTATAAAATAATTAAATACATTAGAGATAGATTTTACTGGGGTTCGCTTACCAAAGATGTTAGGAAGAGGGTTAAGGTTTGTCATATTTGTCAAATGTCGAAGAGCGAAAATATAAAATATGTAGGGCCGTGTCAATCAATATTGTCTAAGGACATAGGAGATATAGTTATGGCGGATCTTTATGGGCCATTACCAGCTTGTAATCTCGGGGCCAGATTTATAATAGTATTTCAAGATTCGTTTAGTAAGTTTATTAAAATGTATTCATTGAAAAATGCAACCGGGAAAAGCGTTTTAACTAAATTTAAACATTTTACGGAAATAATCAAACCAAAAGCCATTATGACGGATAATGGAAAACAATTTATTAGTATAGTTTGGAAAGGGGGTGTAAGGGCGTGAGGTTGTAAACCAATTTATACGACTGTAAGAAATCCTAGACCTAACACCGTAGAGCGAGTAAACAAGGAGTTGGGTAGGTTGTTCAGGACTTATTGTCGCGCGAATCATAAGTCTTGGCCAACTATCTTACCAGCCTTGGAGGAATTATATAATAATAGTCATCACGATAGTACAGGCTTCACACCGTGTGAAATTATGTACGGCGAATCGAATAAAATTTCATTCGACGATAAACTTAAACTCGAAAGAGAACCTTTGAATTTAGAACGTGTTAGAAATTTAGTTCGGGAAAATCTGAAAATGCAAGCTTAATGCGTCGCTCGAAATACGACAGAAAACACAGATTAATTTTGTTTCAAGTAGGAGACTTGGTAAAAATTCGGAAAGACAATAGGTCTGTTAAGGATAGGAAAGAGACTAAAAAGTTTGAGTTCCTATATGAGGGTCCTTATGTAGTGGCTGCGGTGCCCTTTAATAATGTATACACGTTACACGACGTAAACACCGGAACCTTGAAAGGAAATTATAACGCGATTCATTTATATGTATAAATACTATAAATAAATAAAAGTGCTAGTAACTAATAAATGTCAAACTAATGGAAGTTAGGTATAAAATATTAACAACTAATGTGATTTAGATTAATATAACTAAACAACTTATGTAACCTAAAATAATAATGTGACTGTAAATTTATTTTGATTAAATAAATTGGGTCAGGGAGAAATGACTCAATCACATTCAATTGGCGTATCAGTATAGTTCGAAATTCAATGCTAAACACTTTCGGTTAAATAACGTCATCAAAATTTTTTTTCGTTCAACGAAATAAAATAAACCTATCAATTTAGAGATAACAACGTTCAGAGATCGGTTAATGCGTTTCAGTATTGTATTGGTTACCAGTGAATGTGGTTGGAGGGGCGTTGGGGCGGTCGTTTCCCAAAACCCAAAATAAATTTATAACATACTTAGGCGGCGTTAGGAGATTAAAAGTTAAATTCCACAGTGTTCCATTAAACTTTGGGGGGGGATTGTGACGACCCATAAGGTCCTACAAATTTTTTTTGGTTATAATTAAAAACTTAAATAATTTTTAAAGTATAGAAGATAATAAAATACACCTATAAAATTACATTTAAAACATATTAGAGGACATTGCGGTACAATTTACATCAAAAACAAGTTTTAGTACGTTTATCAATATTAACTCTGAAACTGAAAGAGATAGGGCAAAATATTATATGATAGAAAGTGCTTGTATTAGGGAATACCAAATGTATGTTGAATTTCAAGAGTATAGGAGTAAGTTGATAATAGTGTAATAATAAACGAATGCGATGGGGAGGGAACCTCTAAGGGACAATAAATATAATATTATCGCACATTTATTAAACATAAAATTTATCTTCTCATACAAGTTTTTTAATAAATAATATACATGCAAAGTACGTCGTGGTCGAGCGGTCTGCGCGCAGAACGATTTATCGGTTTGTGCAAGGATTCGTACACGCGCTTGACGTCCGTTAGGATATCTCGCGCGAAGACCTGAAAGTTTCGTCATTACGCATTGTGTCCTGATTGCGATGTGCAGAGGCGAGCATGCGCGATTGTGATACTTGGTGGTCGCATGAAAGCGAATTAGTAGAACGGCGGAGACCAGATTTTGAAAAATCTCGTCGGTATCTCTTGTGTATACCTACAACAGGTATGGATGTGTTCAGGGCGTTGTGTAGATTACGAAACTGCTTGTTGTAATGTTTTTTAGTGGTGGAGGGGATAGCAGTGACGTCATCAACATGGCCGCCAACGGTTTTAGTTTTTTGTTAATTACATCGCATTTATTAAGTTTATGTGCTTGTGTATGGTGTCATTTGAAAGCTTATTAAATGTTCTTTAATTTATTTCCTGACACTTAAAGCGTATCTATTATATTTAAAAAAATATTTGACAAAATATGAACTTTTTTAAGCGATTTCAAAAATATTCTCTTTTTACTGAGAAACCGCTACACTTACGGTAAATTTGTTTCATATAAAAATTATGTACAATTTTATTACTTATTTACAAATGCCAGTTTCATTAAAATAGGACTTAAAACAACTGAGATATGTCTAATTTTGTTGCGCAAGGAGCAAGGTGTTGTATCGTAATCTTATACATAGAACTGCTGTTCGTTTGTCACGCTAAAACTCGTGATTGGCTCGACCGATGTGAATATTTCTTTTTTTATTGGGTTTTTAACTATCAGGAGAGGTTTGTGTTAAAGAAAATTGGGAGTTACTGCGGGAATTCCGAATCTGAAACCGTGGGGCACAGCTAGTTACGTCACATAAATATTACCAATTCATGCTGTTAACCAGAAGTGCTTTCTTCATAGTACTGCCTTAAATAAATTTTAAATTATTTAAATAATAGCTGTCCCACGTGGTTACACTGCACCCGCGAGAATTCCGTAATTCCCGCGGAATTGTTTCATACAAATTTTGCAACCCCTTTTAGTCCCCTTAGGGTTTGAATTTTTAAAAATCCTTTGTTATCGAATGCCTACGTCATACAAACAACACACCCTCCAAGTTTCAGGTCTCTACTATCAGCGGTTCAGGCTGTGCGTTGATCCGTCAGTCAATCATTTAGGACATGGCAGGCATTTTATATATAATATTTGTTAGTATCAGGCAATTATTATTATAGGGTTAAAATAAGCTAAAACTCATTATTTAACTATCTCGAACACAAAAATTGTATTGATTGAAACAAATCTCATCTTCAAAAGGCAAACATTCCTGTTCCTTCCTGACATACAACCGCATTTTGCTGTACGACAACCAGCACTAATGCCTGTTTTCACCGACATCCTATAAGTTTACGGGATTCCCTAAACGTTGTTTTGTGACCGTTAGAAGATAGTTTCTGTTTCTTCACTAACTTTACTAACTTTTGCCGCTTGATCGGAAATATGTTATGAAAGAAATTCATTAAGATTTAATTTATTGGCCGAAAAATATATCGGAACCGTACGATAATTATAACATACGATAATTTGTGCCTTCGTTCGATAAAAGATAGCACATTATTATCGTACATCGTATGATCGTACACATTTATGACAAAAACTAACTAGATAATTATGTCTAAATAGTCATAATCCTGATAAGTAATGGTTAACTGTCAGAGAATGCCGCAAAGTATTAAGTTTGCCATGTGTACCTTTTTGTGCAAGTAATAATGAATAAATAATAATTAAATAAGTAGGTACGATATATTTTTCCGCGTTTCGGTCCAAATACGATAATTTTACGCCCCTGATGTATTAATAAGCTCGCTTCAGGTTGCCGACACTAGTCCCATTTCGTTGGAAAAGGAGTAGTAGCCCCGTTATCTTATATTCCACAGGAGTAATAGACGGACTCCTCTTGTCTCTTATCCCGGATTTTATGAATGTTCAAAAAGCTCATGCACCTTTTCACATTTATCTCTTTTTGATAGCGATTTGTTCTTCCAAAAAATTTCCGCAAAATCATTAATATTTTTGGTAGTTTTTGGTTTACCTATATTTTAGATTAGCGCCTGACCGCCAATTAATTTTGCAGTTTTGGGCTCAGAGGATCCAGAATCCAAAGAACTCAGTGTTTCTCCCTTCTCGTGTAAAATAAGCTAAAACTGAGTTTGTGCACTGTCGAAGCCATCCGTTCGGAATTTCTTATTGAAAAGAGCAGTGGGCGAATCCCTTAACTGATTTTTCAAAATTATTTTCAGATCCAGGTTTCGTAAATTTTTTGATGATTAAATAATAAGTTTTGACTTATATTTTTATAACAGTACCCAACTTATTGTTTTGATTGTTCAGTCTTGACATAGCACACACGTAACTTATATGTAGGTATTTAATAATTTACTAGCTGCTCCCGGTTAGCGGTTTCACTCGCGGTAATTTCGGAGTTCCCGGGGGAATTCCAGAATAAAATGTACCCCTTAAAACGTGTGTGCAAAATGTCGTGGTTATTGGTTGAGCCGTTATGGCGTGAAAGCGTAACAAACAAACAAACACACAAACTCACATTCCCATTTATAATAGTGAGGATTTAAGGCAGCATTATGAAGAAAGCACGTTTGGTTAAGAGAATCACTCCGATCCGAGACGCGTCGCGAGTAGGTATTTGCAAAAAGTCTATCTGTTTCATGCCGCTCTGCTACCCCCCTGGCGTCAACAACACAAACACAACATGCGCAAATTCTCACGCACACTAGGAAAGCAGCAGCGGGGGACGCGCGGGTGTAGCGGGGACGCGGCACCGCGCCGGCCGGCCGCGACTAAACTAAGCGCGAGCCGCAAGGGCAGCAGTTACCTACCTACATAATATATTCGAATTATTTCGTAGCCTGATTGAGTAACAAACATCCAAATATCCAAACATCCACACTTTTACATTTATAATATTAGTAGAATGACCAGCATTTCTTTTTAATATCTCGAGTTGCAGATGGAATTTCTTATCAATACAACAAAAAAAACCGCATTCAATTTGGTGCAGCAGTTTTTGCGTAGCACGAATACAAACATACAGACAGACAGACAAAAATTCTAAAAACGATATTTTTGGCTTCTATATCACTCATAGAGTCACCTAAATTTATTTTTTCCTATTTATCTCCCATGTACAGACATCGACCTGTTACAATTTTATTATATGTATATACATATAGATGTTATTATCAACTAAAATTATTTTATACTTTTTAGAATGGAAGAGAAATATAGAAGAGGAAAAACAACGTTTATCCACAAAACGAAAAAGATGCAATTTACTTTGTAAATTAAAAACATAACCAATAGAACGGGAGCTCTTGATGCTACATGGGGATTTACTCGAGCGTTGTTGAGATTTGGGACCCATTGGGTTTTGAAGATTGTAAATTCCTTGCTTTGTAAAAATGAATGAATACATAAATAAAAAAAAAATGTTTTTTTTTAGATTACTTAAGTTGATAAATAAAATGCAGCGAAAATTGCATGAAAATAAATAAATTTTTTTTTAATAATAGGTAAATTCAGAAAAAATAAAGTAAAACAACAAAAAAAAGTAAAACAGTCACTAATATAAAAAAACAAATTACGTGGTATTTAGATTCACACTTCCATACAAATTTTCCAACAAGAAAACATCGTCCGACATCAAAAATATAAAAACCTACCGATATAATCCATAACAACCCAAACGGTAGGCTTGGCACCAACTTTGAACTGATCAGTGATCAGTGGGTCGGTTCAATACATACTTTTATAGAAAAAAGTTTTACCTAACTACCTTTACCACTTATTTTTGGAAGTCGGTTAAAATTACATTAAAATGAAAGGTGTACTAGTTACTACCTATAGCTTGATGTAATACTTGCCTGAAACTTATTTTAATATTCATTTTAACCGACTTCAAATAAGGAGGTTATCAATTTGACACGTTTAATGCCGTTTTATCCTGTGATGACGTCATGGCGATGGAAAGTAGTGTGAGAACGGTGCGAGAGTGTGATAGAGAAAAAGAGAAAGGGAAAGAAAGCCAGAGTGAGGAATACATGTTTCACTGCAGCATCTGCAGCTGCTCGTTCTAAACTTTATAGATGATTTTTGTTTCTTCGGCTCGTGGAAATCAGCAGATTATATTTTTCTCGCTATCCTTGAGTTATTTTACTTCCAAATGTAAAAACATCAACTGCGTTCGAGAAAATCGAGATGACGGTTTTTTTTGCAAGTCTGTGATCCTTTAAAACTCCCTGACGTCATGTTCAAATCGCAGATTATTCATATACACAGTTTTCAGAATGTAATTAACCTACTATGTCTTAATCTGATGCGCTCGAGTATTTCCGGCTATCGTTTTTTTTATTATTTTGATCATTCTAGATGCGCCCCTCTGTGTAGAGGGCCTTTATTTGATAGAGGTGCAAGATATGCCCCTTATGTTAATCTGACGCGCTTTAGTAAATCCATAAATTTCGTCTTGGACTCTCATACTACAACGCAGTTAGCTAAAATCAACAGGTAAGTAGATACCTACAGGTAGGTGCAGAAAAAAATATAGGGTAGTAAGTACTTTTATCTCGGAATAACCGGGAGATCTCCGAAATTAACGTGGGTGAAACTGCAGGGAACAGCTAGTAATCAATAAAATTACCTATTCGTAGGCTATATCGATATTCTCCACCCTAGGCTATAATAATATCGATAACACCTCGACATCGACATTACTACCTACACTACACAATGCTCCTACCGGGCCCTGCCCCCCGACCCGTATCGTGCGATAGAGAGACTTGCAGGACCTAGAGGCGAGTGCCTACTTTTTCCTTCTGAAATATTGTTTCGGGCCAAACTGTTTCTACCCCCCTAAACCTTCACTAAATGAAACAATTTTGGTGTCATTCAATTCAGTACACCTTAATCTAGGGCTGTACGTTTTTCTAATTTAGTAATTCGGTTTAGTTTAACTTTAATAAATTAAAAAGCTCGAGGAAGATTTTTTGTAAAAAATATGGATATTGAGATGCTAATAACTTTTGTTATAAGCAATATTTCTTTAAAATCAAAACGTACAGCCCTAGTTATCCAATACATTAATAACATGTAAAAAAATCATCAAAATTGGTCTATGTTTAAGGGGAGATAAACGGTTTGGCTTTTTGTATGAAAATTTGCACTCACACGATCGTCTTAACAGCATGATATAATAAGATTTACGTGACATATTTTTACATTACATTACATTAGCTGTGCCCCGTGGTTTCACCCGCGTGAATTTCGGAATTCCCGCAGGAACTCCCAATTTTCTTTAACACAAACCTTCTCTTGATAGTTAAAAACCCAATAAAAAAAGAAATATTCACATCGGTCGAGCCAATCACGAGTTTTAGCGCGACAAACGAACAGCAGTTCTATAAGATTACGATACAACACCTTGCTCCTTGCGCCACAAAATTAGACATATCTCAGTTGTTTGAAGTCCTATTTTAATAAAACTGGCATTTGTAAATAGGTAATAAAATTGCACATAATTTTTATATGAAACAAATTTACCGTAAGTGTAGCGGTTTCTCAGTAAAATAAGAATATTTTTGAAATCGCTTAAAAAAAATTCATATTTTGTCAAATATTTTATTAAATATAATAGATACGCTTTAGGTGTCAGGAAATAAATTAAAGAAAATTTAATAAGCTTTCAAATGACACCATACACAAGCAAATAGACTTAATAGGTGCGATGTAATTAACAAAAACTAAAAATCGTTGGCGGCCATGTTTATGACGTCACTGCTATCCTCTCCACCACTAAAAAACATTACAACAAGCAGTTTCGTAATCTACACAACGCCCTGAACACATCCATACCTGTTGTAGGTATACACAGGAGATACCGACGAGATTCGGTTTAGAGAAAGAATTTTCTCAGTTCGCCGCTATGCGCCTCGTGAACGAGATGCTTTGAGTGGAATATTTGTATTGATTTTATCATTACAAAAGATGGTTCGTTACGAATAGTCTTGTTGAGCGAGCGATAGCGCAGAGTGGTTTAATGTTTTTGTGCGAAGGTCTGTCAGTGCACTTGACGTCCGTTAGGATATCTCGAGCGTAGACCTAAAATCATTAGTCACGAGGAAAGATCTTCAAATCACAGTACCAAATAGGCTCGAAGCAAACGGAACTCTAATCTTAAACGGTTGGACATTGCACGTCGCGAGCGTATGATGGCGTAGATGGGTAAAAATCCGCACCTTGAGTCATCTGCGCCGTGACAAGTTTCGTTGTGCGCCTTGTACCTTACCTTGAATAACAACGCCTTCCGTGTTATTCAATCTACGGCTGCGGCTGACTGGAGATTCCGGCCCTCTCCTACACCAGGAAAGGGTTGTTCGCTCTTCTTTCTGTTTTACCTTTCTTTTTATTATAAACATTACCGATGGGCCAATGCGCTCTGTGGCTCGATTGCTGGCTGCGGAGACAGACTGGAGCTACTGTGACTCGCAACCACATGTATGCTTACGTAGGTCCCTGCGCTTTGCGATCGAGACCGTTGTGCAGAGGCTGGGGGATCGGCTGTTGGCGACCTCGTCGCTGACGCTAGATTCTCGACAACCTTTGTGTTTTTCAACACGATGTGCTTGCCAATGTTCTGATGTGGCAGAACGAGTTGGATGCCCGAGTGGGTTCACAGGGGAGAGAGAGCCATTCAACTCTACAGCTACGGCTAGGCTACGGCCTTACTACTTGCAGTATGACGGAGGGTTCATCAGCTGAAGTTCTAGGTTCCAGGGAGAGATTGGTCTCCGATAACACACACACACAATTTTGGATCACTGTTCTGGGGTTTGGTTTGTGGTGGTCCCACCCAACCCTGGTCTTCGGGCTGGCACATATTCAAGGGCTCATCATGGCTCCAACGCGGCGGTAGTCTTCGGACTGGGGACGTACAGTCTCCTCACTGGATTCCTGAAATGGACGCTGGTGAATGATCTTAGATGTAACCATCTAGAATGATCCTCTACCTTGTGAAACAGGTTGGGGGAGGTGACGAAGGCATTGTGCTGGATGGTCATCATCGTGGAATAGCGTAGGAGGGGATATACCACCTTCCGGCGAATACTTATGTATTAACTGGAAGCCTTACCTTCGGTTTGACGTCGAGATTGGTTGCAGTGCCAACAATCATTTCACGTAGTACTTGCGGTTCCTGTGGCCAATGCTTGCGTCATGCTGAGGGGACAAAATCTGGTCGACCTTGGAATAGAATCGTCTGGGTGGTTTATTATATATATTTATGCATCCTGGCAATGTCTGAGCCATCTGAGCCAGGAATGATAGCTTTTGACGAGATTTTGACCGGGGTTAAACCGACGAACACAACCTAAAACAAACTGTAGAGATAGCCAAACATCAGGGTCAAGATTATTCAAACTTAGCCTACAAGCCAATAGATTAGGTCGTCAATACAAACTAATGAATTAGGCCGGAAAACAAACTAATAAAATAGAACATCGATATAATGCTAAGGAGGCAGGCCGTCACAAACAAACTAACAAAACTAGATCATCCACATAAATAGACTAAAAATAGATCATCCACCTAAAGTTAGGAAAGAGGTCGCACGAAAGCAATAAAAATAGGGATACGTCCGTGTACTAATCTAAAACCTTTCGTGTATTCGCTAAGCATAAATTAGAGATCGTTCATGTATTAACTTTAGAATCTTAGCTATAAACTTAACCAAACTAAAAACTATGATGCAAATACTGAGACGATAATTCAATCTCAACCTAAAAGGATCATAGGTTACTGCGCACAACGAAATTAGAGTCCTAACCACTATACAATCAGGCCAAATTAGAGATTATCGTACTAAGAAGTAGATCGGAGGAAGTCGCGCGAGGGGGGGTAAGTTACACAGACAATAAACAATTTATTTTTCTAATAATCGTACAATTCAGATAAAAATTGATCCCAAACTCCACGCGTACGAAGTCGCGGGCAACTTGTAAGGATGGTTCGAAATATCGAAAAATGTTTCAAATAAAAATTATGGACAGTTAAATTTCCTACAAAAGGCTTTCTTAATATTTTAGCGGCATAGTTTAGGTACCTACCTACCTATTAATTTAGCTGATAAGAACAGAAATATTGTATCAAAACTGTTTTATAAATTAGGAAAATTTCAATTGTTATTGTTTTAAAATGAGGTATTACTACACTACCTATGCATATACTACATACATATTATACTATCTATGCATCGTACAACGCCGCGCGCCCTGCGGCCCTGGCAAAAAACTCGTAATTCGTAAAATAACTCAATAGCTTTAGGCCGCGCCGCGTAGGTACTATTGCGCCCGCCGCGCCGATGCCGCGGGTACCTATACCTACCTACGTATCAACTTATACATCTATGTGCCTAACCTAGTAACTATAGCAAATAGCGCCATCTGTTGAGCTGAACCGATAGCCGCTAGATGTCGCCAGTATCGTCGGTAACACTTGTGCCATCTGTGGCTGCGATCAGTAATTAAAAATATTTATAATAATAATAATAATAAGTTTTTATTAAAGGCAAAAAACCCAATCTACACAATAAAAGTGTCACAACATACATACATAATACACATACACAATATAAGCTTATCAACTATCTGGGAATGTTAAAAAACTATTCCCAGGTGTCTTGGTCAACATACTAACTATTTTTATTACTATTTTGATGCACAGATAGCCAATATCTAAATATATTGCTGGACATTACATCGCAAACCACCCGAAGGATGCCGTTGCTAGACGCTCGGAGTCTCTCCCAAAAAGAAGCTACTTTTTTTCTCATCACAGAAAAAAAAACAGGCACTCCCGATTCGGCAAACATATTCGAGGCACTACAGTATCTAGGCAGACCCATCAGTATGCAAAAAGCATCATTATACTGCACGCGCATTGCCGTGTAGGACTTTCTGAAAAAAATTGTCCAGAGTTGGCAAGTGTAAAAGCACTGGCAATACGCGTTAAACAGAACAATCTTGACGGATCTGCTGCATTTGCCTAATCTTCGGGCTAGCATATTGCATCGAATCGAGAGTGCCCTTCTCTCCCTCTCAATATCACAGTCATCCGTCAAATCCTCGGTAAGAACATTTCCTAGATATTTGAACTTTGTTACAACCCGAACTGCCGAGCCATCTAACATACATAACATACATCAGGTACCCTCTCCGGACCCTTGCCTGCTCGAAACACTAACATTTCAGATTTATCTACATTATATTTCAGCCCATGAACATTAGCATAATGTTCACAGACTGAATGCAACCTCCTCAGTCCTTTGATAGACGGACTGAGAACCACCATGTCATCTGCGTAACTGAGACTTGACACACGTATTACCAATATGACAACCAATTTTTGTGGCTCCCAACTCGTCCATCAAGTCGTTAACGTAAATATTAAAAAGATCCGGAGAGGTAATACCCCCCTGACGTACTCCACAATCTAATCTGAAAGGATTAGATGTTGCATCGCCCCATTTAACACTGTTTATTTGGCTTCCGTACCAGTATCTAAACCGACCCACCACCTCTTTTGAAACATGAGACCGGTACAATTTCGCCCAGAGAATATCATAACTCACCAGGTCGAATGCCCGGCTCAAGTCCAAAAAACATGCGTAAACTGACGTTTTTCGACTCGTATAGTAGTCCACGGTATGCTTTAAACTAAGAATTGCCGAGTCTGTCGAGAGACCAGGGCGGAATCCAAATTGCGCATCATCAATCACAATATTTTTTAGCAGCTCAGGCTGTATCAAACGTTCCAGAATTTTACCGGTGATGGTACCTAGTGAGATTGGTCGGTAGTTGTTTGCTGAACCCAGATCACCGGTTTTATTTTTAACGATCGGTACCACTATTGTCTTCATAAGGTCTTGAGGAAGATAAGAGTATTTAACGCACAAATTGAATAACCTACTTAGTTTAGAATGCAAAACTTCACCTCCAATGTTATGAATAAATGTTATGTTATGAATATGTTCTAAAATAAGGTCATCGTGGCCAGGTGATTTTCCACGCTTCATTTTTCTAACTATATTAGTCACCTGTTCTGGAGTAAATTGCACCACAGTGTAGTGTGTAATGTATAGGTATAGCTGCGTATATGAATTCTTTAGAACGTAAGTACATATTAATGTGAAGACTCGAATAAATGACATCATTCGTTACTGAGACACCGGACTACTCATTTCTATATCCCGACATGGCGACCCTGCCTCGCGCAGGTGTGCGTCCGCGCGCTGCGGGACGCTACATCAGCGGTATTCTATAATAACAGTGCGTGGCAACTACTGCATTCGGACTGCATAAGTGATACAAGACAAGTGTGTTTAAAGAAAAATAAAATAAAATAAAGGAATTGGACTGTACGACGAAAAAACAAAAATACAAAAATATGGGAAAAACATACTCGAAACAAGAAGAAAAAGAAATTATTATTAACTCGGCTGGAAGCAAAACGGCACAGGCATCCTCCGCCCCGATAGAACACATGTATAAGAACAGCATTCTACTGACGGTGATTGTGATTATTCTTGGAATAGTCATAATAATTTTTGCATGGAAAAATTATAAAAAGTGCCACAAGAGGTGGATAACGAAGGAAATAAATGTAGAATTTGTAAGGAGATTACAAAATCGACTATCACGGCGAGGCGGTAGAAGCGGCGACGACCCGGACGATAACAAGTGCAATTCGAAATATAAAAAATAGTGCAACAGTGCGTGAAAAGGCAAAAAGTGCAAGTGTGTTAAGTTAGGAAGTGCATATTATTTTAAGGTAATCATGACACAACTTTATTTTCGTGCATTTAGTTATTTAAAAATAATTTAAGGTTTTCTTTATGGAATTAGAGATAGAATATATACTAAACGATTTAAAAAACATCTATGTTAATCTCCGTAAGTTAGGTCCTAAACGAAGGCGCAAATATATTTCTAGCGTAAATAAGAAAATCGAAGAGGCAGACAGTTTATTTAACAAGTACGAGAATATTTTGATAGAATTAAAGAAAAAGCCTAGTTCTTTAGAATTACAAGGTTATATTCTAGAATTAGTGTGTGACAATATAAATGATGTACATCGTAATATAATAAAATTTAAGGATCTAGAATTAGAGAAAATTGATTTTAATAAAACGTTAACGATGGATAAATTCGATTTAAAAACCGCTACCAACCTAATTTCGGTAATGGATGGAGTAGGTATATATTGTATGTTCTGGACCACTTCGTTCTTTCGCAATGAGCGAGCACGTGCTCGCTCGCGAAATCACTCCGATGGTCCAGACCATACAATATATACCAATCAAAATGATTCACTTGTCGGATCGATCATGCAAAAACAATTATCGCTCGCAAAATCATTCCAGTGGTCCAGGCCCTGGACCACACAATCAAAAAGATTCATTTGTCGGATCGATCATTTGTCAGATCAATTACAAAAGATTTATCTGTGGAATGATAATACAGCGAAATCCATACCATGAAACGATTAGACGTCTGGTAGTTGTCATGTTTTGACTTAAAAATAAATGTAACTAACGAAATAGCACACTACTGACTTGACACGTGCATCATGAAGTTTGTTAAACAGTCACAATCGTTAAATATTGATAATGTTTTTGTCGAAGTAAAAAATACCATGTCACGTCATGGAAGTCTTCTACCTAGCACTGTACGATGCATCATTTGTGGACCGTCGAGCTGTGGGAAAACAAATTTGATGATTGGACTACTTTTGCACGAAAACGGGTTACATTATCGAAATGTGTATGTTTATTCTAAAACATTACAACAACCAAAATATGTGTTTTTAGAAAAGGTTTTGGAACGAGTTCCAAATGTTTTATTTGAAAAGTATCGTGATAAAGATGAAGTTTTAAGTCTACAAGATGCTAAACCCTACTCCGTGATTGTATTTGACGACGTTGCATGTGAAAATCAAAATAACATACGAGATTACTTTGCAATGGGCAGACACAAATATATTGATTGTTTTTATCTCAACCAAACATATAGTAAAATCCCTAAACAGTTAGTGAGAGATAACGCGAATTTAATTATACTTTTTAAACAAGATGAAACCAATATGAAACATGTTTATGATGAGCACGTTAATACAGACATGACGTGGGGTCAATTTCACGAAATGTGTTCAAAGATTTGGATCAATCCTTACAATTATTTGGTTATAAACAAGGATTGTACTAAAAATAATGGTTGCTATAGAAACAAATTAGACACTTTTGTGGTGTTCGACTAACAAAGAACATAAATAATACCTTTAAATAGAGGAACGCATGTTTTAAACTTCATTCGTTATCGGATGCTAAATCAATAACGACTCGTCCGGTTATAATGGAAAAATCATTAAAAAGACGAATTGTTGATGCTGCAGAAGCAGTTAAGAAAAAGGTGCGAAAAATGAGAAATGTCGAAATTGAAAATAAACGTGCATTGGAAACCGTGTTCAAGCCGGTCACAGAACCTCTTGCTCAATTTACGAAAGCTAATGAAAAAGCAACAAAACAAAAGCTGATTGAAAAATCTGAAGGCAACACCAACCATAACACCGGTACTGTTAAAGACACCAAGGATGAGAGCAGTGATAATTATTATACAGATAATTCAGAATCTGATTTAGACACAGACCCCTCAGTTTCATCCGTTATTGATACAACTCTCGATGATAAAAATACCTCATCATGGTCTGTGTCTTCAGAGGCGTTAGATGATGTTGTATTTGGTGTTAGATCAGAAAAAGGAAAACTTATGTTAGGTTCATCTCCTATAACGATCGGTGATCGATTTATATCTGTAGCTGGACATAAGTACGCTACCACTCCTGGCTTAAAACAATTGTTGCTTAAAAAAGATATCGATTTAAAATTAATTACGGATAGCGACATGAAAAATTACAAAACTATGTTAATGAACACAAACGCTCACCGTCGAGATTACGATTCAAAAAAACCCATCAAAAGTAATAAAGGACAAAAATACGTACAAATCATTAGACCTCTGTTTAATATAAAACAAACGAAAGGAGAAGGCTTACCGTCAATGAAAAAAATACGAAAAGATGTCGACTTAGTATACTGGGACGATCCTAATGAATTGGTGGAACGATTAAAACTATTGATAGCATCACGAGAAGCTGGTAACACCGGACTTGACAATGAAATCATTTCTATCATAGAAGAATTGCGTGAAAATGGACTCATTAATGCGTAAATAAAATAAATATGTGCATTACTAACGATTAGTTTCATTTTATATTTAGCCTCCCTAAGTAGCAGGTCCTACCTTAAAATATGAGTATAGACAAATTTGGTCATCATATTCATAAAAGAATACGTTTTTCAGAGTTTACATTTAATGACAAGGTGTTAATGAAATCTGAAAATGGTGATTATGATCTAAAAACAGCTAGACTAAGAGGCATCAAATTTCCTATAGAAGCATACGATGCGGTTAATAAAGAGTATGTCGATCAATTACATGATATGATTATAAAAGAATTCAATAACCTTGTTGAAAATATGCGTTCACAAATTATAATTGACATTACAAATACCGTTACATCTACTTTAAAAGCATACAATGCTTTGTTGAGATCTCATAATGGAGATTATGATTTACAAACAGCTAGACTGAGAGGCATCAAACATCCAGTGGAAGCAGATGATGCTGTTAACAAGGAGTATGTAGACCAACTAAACACCAAGATGTTTAAAGAATTCAATGTCCTTATTGACAGCTTACGTTCTCAAATTGATGAGTCTACTTTAAAAGCAACGTCTTTAGGGTTAGTAAATCAGTTGGAAGAGAAACTGAACAAGAACGGGGTGGACAACGAGATTTAAAGTGCATTACAAAATGACAAAACAGGAAGTAGTCAATGAAATCCACAAAGCCGCTCGAAAAAACTTTACAAGACGTCCTGTTTTTCTTAAGGGAATCGATGATTTGTGGCAAGCCGATTTGATAGATATGCAATCTCTTCGAAAATATAACAACAACAATAAATATATCCTTATAGTATTAGATTGCTTTACAAAGTATGCCTGGGCTGAACCGTTGAAATCAAAGAAAAAACTTGATGTAACTCAAGCTTTTAAACATATTTTAATCCGAAGCCAAAGAAGGCCGCACAATTTGCAAACCGATATGGGGAACGAGTTCTACAACGATTCGTTTCAAAAGCTTATGAAGACGAATAAAATTATCCATTATTCGACGTTTTCTATAAAAAAAGCTTCAATTGTTGAACGTCTTATCAAAACTATAAAGCAAAGACTGTTCAAACACTTTAGTCTGATTGGGAGTTATAAATGGTCTGACAAAACTTTGAATAATATTATGCAGTCTTATAACACCACAAAACATCGCACCACTGGTTTTAAGCCTGCAGAAATTAATAAAACTATAGAACCAGACGTAAAAAGAAATATTAATAAATTACACTCTTTTCCATCTGTACCACAAAAATCTAAATTTAAGGCTGGGGATTGCGTTCGTATTAGTAAATACAAAAATTGTTTTGAAAAGGGATATACTCCTAATTGGTCTACAGAATTATTTACTGTAAAGAAAGTAAATAATACCATTCCACAAACGTACCACATTGAAGATCAACGTAAGCAGCCTATTTTAGGAAGTTTTTATGAACAAGAACTGCAGAAGACTAACTATCCTAATGTGTATTTAATAGAAAAAGTGTTGAAAAAGAAAGGGAGTAAGATATTCGTTAAATGGTTAGGGTTACCTCCTGATGAAAACAGCTGGATTGATAAATCCACATTGTTAAGTTAAGAAGATATAAAACTATAAACAGTATCGTTACTTTAGTCATTTTAATACGAGTCATGCATGGTGGTGGACTCGTTAACAATTTAATAAATAACTTACCTTTTGAGATTCATATACCTGGGTATAATTACTGTGGACCAGGAACAAAACTTCAGAAACGTTTACAAAGAGGGTTTAACAAGTTACAACAACCGCGGGGTTAACAAGTTGGACGAAGCCTGCATGCATCACGATATTGCCTACGCCAATAACACAGATTTACCTAATCGTCACAAAGCGGATTTACAATTGTTAGACATGGCTAAAAAGAGGTTAGAAGCAAAGGATGCAGGGAAAGGTGAAAAATTGGTCTCATGGCTGGTTAGTAAAGCGATGAAAGCTAAAGTCAAATCGGGTTGGGGAGTTAAATCATTCAAACATTTTGTCACGAAAATTCGTTCACATGTTAAAAAGCTAAAACCAAAAAACCGTAAAACGCTGATAAACCTGTCTTATGCAGCTGCTAAAAGAATGATTCCGCTAGCTCGTCAAATCAAATTACCTCGAGTGATACCAATACCAAAAACCGGAGGAATATTACCACTTATCCTAATATTTGCGGGTTTATCAGCTCTAGGCGCTCTGGCGGGAGGAGCGTCTGGAATTGCAAAAACTGTGAATGATTATAAATCTGCTCAAAAGAATTTGCAGGAGACAGAGCGTCATAATAAAACCATGGAGGCTATAGCACTGGGAAAAGGCTTATACATAAAGCCTTACAAAAGTGGGAAAGGTTTATACATAAAAGCTTCAAAAAACTAACTACGCTACCTAATCGTGCTTTGACAAATGTAGACATTTTGAAGTACGCTGCAAATATTCCGCATTTCCGAGGTGTTTACATGAAAGATGAATTACCCAGAAGTCCGAGGAAGATTGAATGTGGTATTGTTAACCTAGATGATTCGAAGAATGAGGGAACACATTGGGTAGCATATGCAAAACGAAATAATTATTGTGAATACTTTGATAGTTATGGTGATTTGAAACCGCCATTTGAATTAGTGAAGTATTTAAAAAATATGAACATTTTTTATAATTATACAAGATACCAAAAATTTAACACTGTTAATTGTGGTCATTTATGTTTAAAATATTTAAGGAAATTTTGGAATAAAAAAGTATAAAACATTAAATTTTGTTTTAGTCATGTCATTTGCAAAATGTCTTTAACACTATCAATTACGGGAAACTCATCAATTTTAACTACTTATTACTCTCCCACCCTACAACTTAATGGAGAATATGAGTGTGCTCTGTTATATTTATCTACATTTAATTCAATTCCAAATATTGACTATAGAAATAATAAATTTTACTATGGTACTAATGAAGTAATTACTCTACCGGAAGGAGCCTATGAATTGCAAGATATCGGTGACTATATAAAATCAGAAATAAAAGACGCAACATTTCAACTTCACTGTAATAACAACACATTAAAAATATCCATACACTGCACCAAAGATATTGATTTTACCAAGACAGATTCTCTAGGAAATTTGCTGGGCTATGGAAATAAGTTTCTGAAAGCAAATAAATGGCATGTTTCACATCTGCCAGTGAACATTTTGCCTACGACCGTGGTGAGAGTCGAATGTGATATAGTGAGTGGATCATATATAAATGGTGAACCAAGCCATATTGTTTACGAATTTGCACCTAACGTGCCGCCTGGATATAGAATCATCGAAGCCCCTAAAAACGCGATATATTTCCGAATCAATCAAAGTAATATCAACTGCATCCATATTAGATTTTTGGACATAAATAATAACTTAGTCAATTTACGTGGTGAAGAAGTGCAACTTTTCTTGCATTTGAGAAACATTAGTAAAAATAATGATTGATTACAATAAATACGTGTCTCGAAAATCAAAAACTATCAGTTCTGCGCGAGTAACCCTCAACAAAACATCTCCTTATAGGAAAAAAAATAAGTTAATTCGAAAATCAAAAATCGTCAGTTCTGCGCGAGTAACCCTCAACAAAACATCTTGTAGGAAAAAAAATAAGTTAAATAAAGATAATAAAGCGTTCCTTAAATTAATCGGATTATTAAAATGAATATCTTAGACGTTTTATCTGTTCCATCTTACGACAATTCCGTTGAAGGGGTCGAATTCCATTCATATAAACCATATGTAACAAGTTTCAACAGGAATGATGAAATACGCATTCCGATCAACCAACAAGATTTGTACATATTGCCATCAGCGAGCACTTTATACTTGGAAGGACAAGTTGATGTTAAAAAACGAGATACTAAAGAGCAAGTAAACACTGTAAATTTTACAAATAATTCTCTTCTTTACCTATTTCAAGATATTCGGTATGAGTTAAACGGAGTTGAAATAGATAAAATAAAAAACGCTGGAATAAGTACTACAATGAAAGCGTTGGTTTCAATGAATGAGAGTGAATCTAAAATGTCAAGAGCCTGGGGCTGGGATATAGGCGGTATTACAAATACTCACCGAGGCAGTTTCGCAGTTTCCATTCCCCTCAAAAATATACTTGGCTTCGCTGAAGATTATCAAAAAGTTGTGATCAATTGTCGACACGAATTGATATTGTTACGAAGCAACACAAATTTAAACGCTGTTAAACTTAACAACGATGAGGTTATTGAAGACGTAATTATAAATAAAATAATTTGGCGGGTACCACACGTACGAGTTTCAGATAGAGAAAGGATTAATCTTCTCAAGTATTTAGAAAAAGACCGACCACTCCAGATTGTATTTAGAAATTGGGATTTGTATGAATATCCAGCTTTACCTAAAACCACTAAACATACGTGGTCAATAAAAACTGCATCTCAAATAGAAAAACCACGATATGTAATTATTGGATTGCAAACGAACCGAAAGAACAATGCAAGTTCTGATATGGCGCAGTTCGATCATTGTAACCTAAGTAACGTCAAGGTGTACCTTAACTCAACTTACTTTCCATATGAAAATTTAAATATAAACTTTGCAAATGACAGATTTGCTTTAATATACGAGCAATACGCAAGATTTCAACAGTCGTATTATGGAAGGCGATCAGAAGCTTTGCTAAGCCCTAAGCAATTCAAAGATTTAACGCCATTGTTCGTTATCGATTGCTCCAGACAAATTGACAATTTGAAGTCAGGGCCTGTTGTCGACGTACGCGTTGAACTCGAAGCAGATTCTGAGATACCTGATCAAACTTCAGCCTACTTTCTTATACTCAACGATTGCATTATCGAGTATAAACCACTCAGCAGCACGGTGAAAAAACTATCATGAATCCTGACATTATAATAGCCGATCTTCAAGGTTTTAAAGATGCGAATAATAAATTCATTGTTAAAGAAGTGGCAATTGCAACAAAATACCAAACACAAACATTTTTAGTTAAACCACCATACTCCTATAATTTTTTAACATTCGAAGAAAAAAAGCAAGTTCAGTGGTTGCAACGAAACAGAGGTATTTACTGGAATGAAGGCTATATAGATTATAGAGAGTTTCAACGAGTCATCGCTCCTTATTTAGAACATAAAAAGGTCCTAGTAAAAGGAATCGAAAAAATCAAGTGGATCAAAGAATTATGCTCTAATTGCGAAGTTATAGATTTAAGCAAGAAACTTGAAGAAATAGGATTTTCAAACTTTTCTACATTACATAAAGTGTACTGTACTGATTTATTCAACCATAACTGTGTTAATCATAAGAAATATTGTGCGTTAAAAAATGTAACTTGTTTAAAATTATGTTATTTAGAAAACTATTTTAGTAATTGAAATCTATCACTTAATTTTTTCATTAAAAATAATTAAAAATAACTTGGTTTTTTACTAAACCTTACCCTCGTATAGTATTATGAAAACACCGATTTTATTAGACCATTGTTTTATTACAAAAACATATATGAATATAAATAGAGTCATCTTACATAAACAAATAACAAATTTTACACATAGCCGTTATACTGTCGTTGAAATTTGTTAATTAATGCTTCAGTACCATCCAAAATATTATTTGTAGCACTTTCATCCTGAACTGGATATTGAGCCGTCACTAGCGCCATCGACTTGGATTGCCAACATACTTTGTCTTCCTCTACGTTATTTTCTTCATCTTACTTATTAATTTTACATGTATAAACATGCACTATAGCCGCATATTGTTTTTGAAATTTTGTTAATTAATGCCTCAGCATCATCCAAAATATGATCTGTTGCACTTCCATCCTTAACAGGATATTGAGCCTTCACTAACACCAACGAATTTTCTGGATTGCTTACGTCAGTAATACTAAGTTTAATTAGCTTTGTTGCTTTCCTTAACGGCTCCCTGCTGGCTACGAATGTGGTGCCAAAGCTCCTCTTTTTAACACTCTGCTTGCATGAACTGCATGCTCCATCTTCGTTCTTGTTAAACACCTCTTCAAAGGCGGCTTGTGTGGTTTGTGAAAGCAACGTTGGCTGCAGCTTTCTGGACTTTTTCCTTTTGCTGACTTCAGGAAATTCTTGACTAAACCCTTCTAGAGGATCTTGTGCGCATTGTTCATATATATCATTAGGAGTAGACATGATCTGAAACAATCAAAAAATTATAATCGGTTCACTTATCAGAATAATAGTAGGTACTTAACAAATTAAAAATGCATGCTTACAATTCCAAATCGATACGAAGCTGATGACAGTACCTCGGTAGAGCGCGTCTCGGTAATGACTGTTCGAGGAGCTAAACAAAACTACAGTGCCTATGTGTTGAAGTTTCCAAGTTGGAACATGTCTAAACATGTTACTGTTTGTACAAGCATGGAGACTGATGATCATATTTCTATGTTGTAATGTTATATGTTATTATTGTGATTATAATGAAACATGTCGGTACATGTTCAAACAGCAACATTGTATTTGTATCAAAGTGAAAAGTCAAATAAAACTCTTGGTTTTAATGTAATTTAAAATTTATTTATATTTCAGAAAACACTAAAATTAACTTACACTGTATTCATATTTACTTAATATTAATACATATCTATTACATAATATTGCTTACAATTTCGTAGATAATTATAATAATCATTATCCTACGGATAATTTAAACAATCTTATTTCTACCTAATATTTTATAATACTCTATATTAATAGTTACATTCTATGAAATAGTGAAAAAAATTAAGCAGTACAACCAAATATTGACTGATTACCCCAGGCGATGGTTGTCACCTTATCTGATTCTAACAACCGCTTATCATCATTGGCTGAAAGAGCAATTTTATTTACGGATTGAGTAAATATTTCATGCTTGATTGTTTTAAACAAAACGTTTCTTTTTCGAACGACATCACAATTGTATAAGACATGCATGCATGCAAATTTTTAATAACATTTCGTTTTGTTCCTTTTGCTTTTTTAATCATTCTGTCTAAAGTTTTAATACAATAAAGCTTTGACCTTAACCCTACAAACTCCTTAACTATCTTACCACCCATTTCGTCCTTAAACAACCCAGGAATCTTTTTGTTTACAATTGGCAAACCAAACTTGTTATTGTAATCGTAACTGCTAGTATCAAAATATTTTAGAAAATTCATTTTAAAATCTCTGTAAACATCTTCTGTCTGTACATTGTAAATAAAACTATCAGTATCAGTATAACATACTTCAATACGATTTTCGTAAAATGGCTTTATTACTGAGTAATGGAAGTCATACATATGACTTTTAGAAAGTTCGAGTACAGCAAATCCAATGTAGATCGGCTTGTTTAGAACAACCCTTGAACGTTTCATTTGTATTGCTACTAGGTCGTCAGAAAATATTGATGCGCTGTGAAAATTTGGGTTCGCTATCAACTTCTCGGCACCAATAAATTTTTTTGTTTGGTTATTCATGTCTGACCACTTATTTACCAATCGTACATCTACCCATTGTTCTGTGTTTTCCAATGTTTTTCCAAATATACTATTATTTAACAATTTAAAAAAATTTTGTTCAAAAACAGATTGAGCTCTTTGACGCAGCTCAGTATTAAGGTCTATATAATGTTTTAAAAAATTACTTTGTTTGAAAGTTATAGCTCGATGGATTTTTCTTAAAACCAAACCATGTTCTAAGCATTTTTTAAGGTGAACGTAATGAATAACGTAGTGATATTTGTCATATAAGTTGGGTATTAATTTTTTTGTTTTTCCTGTGGGAGATTTAATTTTTTCAGGACAAAATGGAAAATCATTGTGTTGGGTGTGTAAATTTGGAGGATAAAATAAATCAACCTCAAGAATAAAGCCATTTTCAGCGTCATCCGTAATGTGTATTATATTTAACTCTAACTTCTTAATTTCACTATCGCTTAAAAATCTGAAGTCTGAATGAGGTAATGTTTGACACATACTATATCCGTACAAATTATTACAATCTAAATACATAATGTACGAGCTTGGCGTAGAGGGGTCAAAAGTTTCCAGATATCTATGATTAGCTTTAGCGTGTCGTTTGGAGCACATGCAAACGCCACCTCTAATACCTTGTTGTATCAAACGAAAAATTTCTAAATCACTTATAAGTTCCAACCGAACGCGAGTTTTTAAAAGCATTGCATCAAATGAAAGACTTGGTGCAGTAAGATAAAAGGCGGGATCGAGTTGATAATATTGTTTACATGTTAATCTAAAATTTTCATAGATATCAGTCAACAAAAGGACGTCTGACTCGAGATACAAATCAGTAAATTGACCCATATTATTAATAGAAAACTCAAGCCACATCGCTCGAGCGTGTTCGTAATCTTCATCGGTAATTGACTCATTCGTAAGCGAGTTAAAAAAACGGTCTTTAGACGGTAAACAGGTATCAGCATATCGTTCCCAACTAGACATGTAATCATATGGATACACTCCTTTTCGAGTGAGCAGATTAAAGTGTTTTTCATCAGGATAGTAAAATTTTAAGTATCTAAATTCATCCTTTTTCATGGTTGCGGCTAACTTTTCTAAGCTTGTCCCCAAAAACTTGAATGAATCCACAAATCTTATTTGAAAATAATCTTGTCCAGAAATCGGAATAAACTTTGTGAAAGAAATATAGTTTTCTTTTGTTTTCGGTATTACCTTAATAGACCCGGGGGCTTTTCCTAATTCTTTGATAAAAAGATGACAATCATAACCCGACAGGTTATGAAAGACAACAGGCAAGAACTTTGGTACTTGATATTTTAAATTACAGTAACTATGAGCAGCGCCACGGAACTGTCCTGTCAAATGACAATGATCACGAACTTTATTTACTGTTATTAGACCCTCGCAAATGTGACAAGTCTCTGCGTTCTCATAATTATAAGCATCAGTATCAGTAAAAACCATAGGCACGTTTTTATTTAATATTTCGCTGATTTTCTTTGCATCGTCACAAATAGATTTAACAAACTTATCTGCACAATCACGTCCTCTATATGAGGTTATGTGGTTGTATCGTGAATCTACTGTACAAACGAGGTGATAGGCAAAAGCTACAGGTACATGTCGCTGTTGAGTCACTGTAGAAGATTTTAACGGATCGGGTTCGCAACTATCGTAAGTTTCGAGCATAGCTTCAAAATCTGCATAAACAACAAAAGGAACGTTTTGCTTTCGGTCATAATTTTTAAATTCTATAAAGGAACCTTTTGGAGGTAATTCGGTAGCCACACCTCCGCAGATATGAGAACATAACTGATCGTTCGAGTTGAAAAATTGTAAACAATGATCGCAAAAGTGCAATTTGTTACAATGCTTAGTAATTTGACTTCTAACAAGACGCGACAGATCCTTTATCAAACAGTAATGCGACATATCACCTTCTTCAAGATAAAGTAAGTGAATAACTTTTTTGTTCAATGCGTCTGATTTGTAAAGTGGACCGACCACTAACTTCTTATCATTTAAACCGTATACAAAAATACATATATGCGGATTGTTCTGTTCAAACCGAGCGATGTCTGAGAAACTCATTGGGAACGATAAGCCATCCAAGTTCAACACGTCATTAAATTTAGGATAAGATGAAACTCTATCAGAATGACGTTGAGCAGGATACAAAGCAGCAGTTACTGACCATAAAAAACAAAAATTATCATTATTCTTTATATTTAAACAGGCTTTCTTTGATTTGATTAAAGCTGGCAACTCAATGAAACTTGAACCACGCAAAGGCTGATATTTGTTTATGTTAACTTCTAAATGGGAATTATGCAAAAATGTCCAACCACTATCACGCTCTTGAAATTCACTTGCTTTTTTGATCAAACTGGTTTTTACCTCGAAAAATAAAGTATCAAGATTGCAATTTTGATAAAGAGTAAAATTTTTCGAGCCAAATGATTTTATCTCTTGGGAATCATTTTTTAACAAGAGAAAAACCCCAAAATATTCGAAATTGGCCTTGACACAGTGATGTTGCTTAAGTGACATTTCAATTAACGACTTGATTTTAGTTTGTATATGATCTAAAAAACTTTCTATTGAAGTCCGATCCTCAGAATCCGATGAGGTAACTTTGTATGAGACTATTCGGTTGCGAAAAGCGGAATTAATTTTGAAGATACCTTCACTTAATGTAGAATAATTTTTATTTTTATGATCAGTACTTCGCAAGTGACCTATCCAACGAACACGACTAACAAAAACTTTACAATCTTCGCAATACGGCATTATTTATGTTAAATTACTATGAATGACAATAAAAAGTAAAACTAAATGGAGATAGGTACTCCGCAGAAGCTTGTAAAATACAGTGTAGGTGAAAATAATTTAAATTATCTACTTAAAACCTTTGTCACTAAAAAATACAGGTTCGCTATCAGTAAACAGCTCGTGTGCTTTGTGCATGAACTTTTGCAAGGCTTCCCATTGCGAAGTATCCCGATTTAATTTTAATTTCAAAGCCACTTGCGCTGACCGCCACCGTTGATCTGGCTGTGCGGTCGCAGCCTCTTCAGTATTATAAACTCGTACCTCTATATAAAAATCTCCTTCCAGATGTTTATCCCGGCGAACTTTCCCGCCGGGGACTCGAGTGCTGAGGTAGGTCTGGAGGCCGGTGTTGGTAGACAGCTTATTTGTTTGTTTTGTCACCGGCTCCAGACCGAAGAGGCCTCGTTCGTATTCCGAGCTGTAAAAAATAAAAATAAAAAAATGTTACACAAATTAAGCGATATTACCCATTAACTACCTAAAAGTCTAAAATATAAAATATTATAAATAATGAACAAGTTAAATTTTAAAATCAATTATTTAGTTTGTAACTTATAATAAGTAAGTTGGTTCACAGTAACCGGTTAATAAGGCTACTGCTGTAAAAAATATATAGAAATGTATAGTATAAAAAACTCAAGCCACTACAAAAATTGTCGTGGTTCGATAGCAAAACAGATGGACAACACGGCACAACACACAAGAAATAAAGTTCAAAACAGACATTTAAAAATACTTGTGCGCGTAGAAGGGTAAGCAAGCAAGTAAAAGAAGAGTTCAATGAAAATAAGAATATATTTCAATCAAAGCCGAGTAGGTAGATCAACATTGATATTTAGCTACGAATATAAAATAATATTTAAGGAAACTCATCAGCTAAATTATCTAAATGTATTTTATAATTAAGCGGGAAAATACAGCAACCAGATACATAGTTACGCTTTAATAAGGATAGAACTCACCTGACAGTTCAGAGCACAAGTTGTACCGTGTCCAACGCAGGACAACTTCTGATCTGTCGACAGGGCACGCGGCCTTTTATAACTAGTCCGATGACGTAGTGGGAGGAATCAAGTGGTAGGTACTTGCGACAACTACTACCGTCACTTGTTACCATTTTATTTTGTAAGCTACCCTCTATTCTCCCACACAGCCATTCTGACGAGCAGCCTTTTGGCTCGCGAAAACAATCATTAATCAAGTGCTCGAAAAATCTATCACATAAATTCAGTAGAAATACATGACCAAGTTTTGCAATAGCAATGGTAAAAACACGCTATCATATTATATAACATAATGAGTAACCTTAAATTAACCCCAAACAACAGGGGAGTGGACAAATCACATGACCTTAAACTAATGCCAAGTCACATGGCAATGGTCAAATCACATGACCTTAAAACTAATGCCAAATCACATGGCAATGGTCAAATCACATGACCTTAAAACTAATGCCAAATCACATGGCAATGGTCAAATCACATGACCTTAAAACTAATGCCAAATCACATGGCAATGGTCAAATCACATGACCTTAAAACTAATGCCAAATCACATGGCAATGGTCAAATCACATGACCTTAAAACTAATGCCAAATCACATGGCAATGGTCAAATCACATGACCTTAAAACTAATGCCAAATCACATGGCAATGGTCAAATCACATGACCTTAAAACTAATGCCAAATCACATGGCAGTGGTCAAATCACATGACCCTAAAACTAATGCCAAATCACATGGCAGGTGAGCTTATCAGGATTACCAATAAGACCGCCAGTATAATTGGAGACTGTTGGCCAGACAACCACCAATCACACAAAACAGTCATTACAGGTAACCATAACTCGCTAACTAATTATTGAAGGAATCTTTCAGTTCACTTCCCATGTTAGGGGATTCTACGCAGAAATGATCACGAAATACGTATAACATTATACAACAACAACATTATACACATGCAACTTATTACCGGTTTCATAAACTCTGACAGCACCTATATCTGTCATTATCATTGATCTGCGTGATGACGCAAGGACCTCTATACTTGCTATCCAGTTTGTTGACAGCACGCTCGTCCATCCTGCCTTTAGACTCTAAACAGCAAGCATCTAAGTCCAAACGTACCTCGCTTTGTGATAAAGCTGATATAGCAAGAGGTGCCTGATCGCAATTCATGAGCAGTATGACCGGTACTTTTATTAAATATACTATTTATAGCAGTTGTACCTATCGCTAACTGCGTTCCTCTAAAGTCTTTTCGAGGTATTGTCAACAAAGATAAAACAATTCGTTAAAACTTTCATCATGTCCGTCCGTCCGTCAATCTGTTCGTTTGCACGACTAACGCCACTGGCTATAAAATGTAGTTCTATAGACCACAGTTTACCAAATGTTCTAAACTCTTTGTCAGAGGCGCTGCTTATAAGAAGTAGCTTGATCACAAATAATTCGTTTAGATGCGACAAAATACAATGTGTAAGTAATTTACAGGTTAACCGGGTGCATGGAACAATATTTTGCGTCAATAAACACTTTCTAGTGTTGTCCATGCGTAAAGATGAAAAGGTACGGGAGGTATATCAATAGGATGTAGTGAGATGTATTTGCACGTGAGACAGTATTCGAAAAGCTTTCGGGCATATTTAGACATGCTAGGAAACCAAAACTCAATTTTATTATATATATATTTTTTAATCCTCGTATATATGAGATGCCCCTGATAGCTCTTGGGGACGCAAAGGCATTTTTTTTTAACATTATCTTTAGTGTTAAAGGTAGGTACCAAATAGAAAATTTCATAACTGGATGCCGCATCATCAGCAGTACTATTTATTTAGGGATACGATTATGTATCTAGTTTCGGAAGAACCTCTAACCAATCGCTACAACCATAAATTTGTTTTTCATTTAGCAAAAACGGTTGTTACTTAAAAAAAAAAAACAATGTGGGGTATACGTTCTCCTTTAAAATATTCGATCTCGAAATCAAATGATTGTAGGTATGCCCACCACCTATGAACTCACGAAAGTAATTCTTTCTGTTAACGCGATGCCCTCAAAGAATTACAATCCGTTACAATTTGAAAAGGTTTCCAATACGAATAAATGAAAATAGCTTATGGTTTTGGTGGTGCGCATACTAAAATATGCTAACATGTTGATGTTTTTGGAAAAGAACGACGCCTAAACTTGTTTTCATCAGTACGAAGCTCAATAGGTTTAGTTGGGTTGAACAGATTCAAGATTAGTTCCTGATGCAAGGTAACATAAGATTCCTAGAAAGCTCGTGCTCCGAAGTCAAGTCAGATCAGTCCAGTTTGAGTCAGATTGTAAAACTGAATCACCGTTAATGAAAGAATTCGGGATGTATTTCCAAAAGTAGGTATCCTGCGAGGCCACTGAATTGACGGACTTGCTTGACCGTTGTCGGTACAGGCGAGTGAAGACGAGATAAAACTTTGCCCGGGACAGGACTATTTTTAACATCACGTCTGCCGTGTTATATCCACAACACCGTTATCTAGTAAACCCTTGTATTGAGTAACGTGTGAAAAACATTTGAACCGGTTAACTAAAATCGATTGGGTACTGGAAGTTACAAAAATTCTTCATGCAAAATACTTTCAATGATTCGCTTGTTATATTGTAAATAATGTCACTTAAACATTTTTGCGTATTAGTTAATCACCAGTGTTTCTAAAATCTTATGAATCACTTTATTTCATTTATCTATTTGCTTAAAACATGATCATCGAGTGAAATGCGAACTATTTAAGATATACAGAACCGCAAATACAGATTGATACGAGGTTTATCTCTAAGCTTGGTAACTATAGTGTGGTTTTAGCCTTAACGAACACAAATACGCAGACGAGGTAGTATTAATGGCATACCACAGATAATATACGTAACATTAGAAGTTAAAAATTTGAGACGTCGGATAACGACCTTTTAATCATACCACGGCAGAGATATGATTCTGCCTAAATATTCGATCTCTGTCTGTAAATATTTACATTGGGATACCGCATTTTCTGTTGTAAATATATCCGACCGCAAAGCAGCTCTTTATACTTAAGGTCAACATTGTCATTAATGTTATGGAAATTTGCGTCAGTTTGCTGAACCACACTAACGGTACGTGTCGATAGGAGTCACGGAAAACCTGAATTCCTGAGTATGTCCAACAAGTCTTGTCCAAAAATATCCTATTGACTGTTATCGGGCACGAGTTCAAACTACCTGCCTACAAGAGACCTAGGTTGATATTGAGATTTGAGACCGTTAACAACGCAAAGTTTTTTTTGTGAAACGCAGAAGACAATGTCACCTACTTTTAATCGAGTCGCCAATACTATCATGAATAAACGTTATTTAAAAGAAATTATCAAGTCTTGCTACAAGATGTGCATTAAACTACAGTGGACTTGTGGAAGAAATTAATTTCTAACGACAATCTTCTTGAACGTGACCTATCAGCGACAGAGGGCCGTGATCGTTTGTTTGGGATGTTGTGATCAGTGCCACTATTGGGCCTTTTTTTACATTTGTAAGAATTGCTACTCGACGTGGCAAACCTTTAGGCGTTAATCGTAGCAAGTCCGAACGTATATAAGATTGACATACCAGAAACAGCTTCCACCAACTGCTCCTAATTCACCGCCACACCAAACACCTTTTTGCAAGGTCCCATTTCCTTGTTGTGTACTCTGCCAGGCTGGTAGCCTGGTTGCTGGTATATTCCGCAGCACTAAATGGTCGTAGTAACGGGCTTCAACTGCAAAAGTTTCAATAGTCATGTTTTAAGTTCTGTACTTTGTAATTTTTTTTTAAGGGTATTATATTAAAAAAAACCTTTGTAAATTGAACACCGACATTTGCTGACAACACTACTGCCTTTGTACCTAGACAAAGTCATACTACTTATTTTCAGCAACACTGAGCATAATATTTGTACAATAGCAAAGATAGATAATTTATTACCGTGATATGGGGTTATGTGAAAAATGAAAATGTCTACCCACCTAGCCAGTTGCACTTGCAACGGGGTAAAATGTGTATTACATTCTACAGCCCTGATACAGATAGTAGACACATAAGATACAAGGACGATATTTGTTAAAACTTTTTATCTATTTTTTTTTTTTGATTACAAAAAGTTAATTTTAGTTAAATTCCGATTAAACTTCATCTAAATTACAATAACAAGTCTAATTTCTATCGCCCGGATTGGCCGCAGGACATGAAAGTGATCAAGGTTTCGAACACGCGGAACCACCTTAGCGGTAGAAGCGCGAAATTCGTTAGCAGTAGTTTGTAAAAGCAAAACCATCATTTCATGCATCAAAATCAATTGGAATTAATTAAATCAATTGGAACGAAACCTGTCCTTGTATTTTCATTGCTGCCAGATGGACCGCCGCGCATCGGTGTCCGTGTTCAAGGTGGCTCATGCCGACTGCTGTGCGAGGATCGGTGACGTCGGTCGGGAACGTTGCTCAGGCTCTTGTTCGGCGTTAGACGGCGACTGTGGCTTGGTACAGTCAGGCGTACCGCTCATCGTTGTATCACACATGAAAAAATTATATAAACAGAGAATAACGTGTTTACGATCCCAATTCTGATGTGCGCGTAGAAGGGTAAGCAAGCAAGTAAAAGAAGAGTTCAATGAAAATAAGAATATATTTCAATCAAAGCCGAGTAGGTAGATCAACATTGATATTTAGCTACGAATATAAAATAATATTTAAGGAAACTCATCAGCTAAATTATCTAAATGTATTTTATAATTAAGCGGGAAAATACAGCAACCAGATACATAGTTACGCTTTAATAAGGATAGAACTCACCTGACAGTTCAGAGCACAAGTTGTACCGTGTCCAACGCAGGACAACTTCTGATCTGTCGACAGGGCACGCGGCCTTTTATAACTAGTCCGATGACGTAGTGGGAGGAATCAAGTGGTAGGTACTTGCGACAACTACTACCGTCACTTGTTACCATTTTATTTTGTAAGCTACCCTCTATTCTCCCACATACTAATAGGTATTCAATGTAAAATTTCTATTTACCTACCTCGTTGAGGTCGACGCACTCCTGCTGTCGCTGCTGTGGCTATTGGTGTTAGGCTTCTTTTTGGATCTGTAAAATACATTTGGATTTTTTCATTATTGCATAAATCCCCCAGTGCAAAATCATATTAAACTAAAAAATCTTATTAAACAGTGCATAAACTATTCTTACCTAACTAACGATGCCGAAGCCTCTAGCGCTCTTTTCGGTGTCTTTTTTTTAGGCTTTTCTACCGGCGCGGCAGCCACTGCACCCTGGAGCTCATCCGATGAATACTCAATATCCGACCTGAAATTTAAAACATTATTTGTTATAATTTTTATTTATTTATTTTTTATAGTACACAACACAGATAACATGTTCTTAAACACATTTTATCTTGCCAAACAATTTAAATCAGATGCGTATCCTAAATTATGTGTACCTAATTAGTTAACACAATGACTTTACAACAACTTCACAAAATAACTATACACGATAACTTTAAAAAACATAATATAGAACCTCCAAATTATTCTCAATAAATTAGAATAAAATGTAAATAATGCAAGTACTTACGTACATTTTGATTTATCCTTACTGCTTTATTACCAGCGTCGATGCACTTTAATCAAGAGATGAATTAATTATAATGCCATTTAATTGACACCTGTGTTTTTATAGAGCAAAAAAAACAAAATAAGCAAAATGTCTTTACCACAGATGATGGAACGAACTAGATATGGCATCGAGCGTAACGTAACGAATTCGGTTCTGAGTAAAAACGTGTACCCACTTACTTTTTCATGAACACATTGATTTGCGTTATACGATTGCAGAATAAAAGTAGATTTTCGAAATATAGGTAACCAAAATTAAAACCTCGAAAACAGTAACTAAGTATTTGTTCCTTGAAATAAAAATATGCACAAGAGCATTTGTGTTTATAATTTCCGCTGATATCCCCTCCACGCCTCTTTCTATTATTTTACCTACCATAAATTGCACCGACTGCCCCGACAAACTTTGAGCGTGACTCATTTGTATACAGCGTACTACACCGATAAGATGGCTAAAACTCCTAGCGCCATGTCGAGTGAGGAGGAACGTTTAAACTCATTTGTAAATTGGCCACTGGCATACTTGTCACCGGAAAGTTTGGCAAAAAGTGGTTTCTATTTCATGGGTCGCGGTGACGAAGTGCGTTGTGCGTACTGCAGCGTCGAGATAATGAATTGGTTGCAACTCGACGAACCTGACCAAGAACACAGGCGGTGGTCACCGCGGTGTCCACTATTTCGCTCCGTTGCTGATACATCATTTGATCGCGACGAGTGCGGCACGTCCGGTGCAGACACCAATTATATAGACCCCCACGTTAAGACACTTAGGGAACATGTGCAAAAAGAGCACCACCACAACAACGTTGTCGCCAACACGCAAGTTCCTCACGAAACTGACGAGAAAATGTGCCAGGTAGACCAGTGTTGTAAAGTTTGTTTCAATGACGAGTGCAATGTATGTTTGACGCCGTGCGGACATGTGGTTGCATGCGCCGCGTGTAGTTTTTCCATTCACAATTGTCCAGTGTGTAGACGTCCTATTGTAAATGTTGTAAGGTTGTATTTCTCTTGAATAAAAAACAATAATTTGAAGTAATTTTTTGGTAAATACCTGTTATGACATTGAATTTGTTTGGATTAAACACGCTAAATATATATTATCGTTGTGTGTATTATTTATTCCCGATGTACATTGAATTACGTTATGCAATTGCAGAATACAAGTATATTTTCGAAATATAATCGAAAATTGAAACTTCAAAAATGTAAATGTACTTGTTAAAATAAAATTTCAAACTTATTAAAGAATGGAGTAGATTCATAAGTTTCCCATCAATATGCCGCATCTATTATGTGTTGAGTGCAATGGTTCAATTATTTCCATTGTAACAAGTTACTGCATGCTAAGCAAATACTTACTTACCGGTATCACTGATACTATTCTCATGTATTATCTACCAGTTATTTCCTCGGTTTCGCTCGCATGAATTCCAAACTCTCTCAAACAATTTTTTTTTTACGGAATGATAAGTAGGTATGGCATTCTTGAACCCGAAGTATAAGTAGGTATATCAAATTTTATGAAAAAGCTTTCAAAGATTCTGAAGATTGTTTGGAGGGATAGAGATAAAAAAAATATCGAACATTTAAATGGTTATTAATGTTTTTACAAATGCAAATAACACTTAGTCGAGTTTTTTAGAACAGAGTTATCTCGATATTACAGACAGAAAATCGTATTTTAGTTATATTTAGATCCAACTTGGTGGGAAAGCGATGGCGCGCGATGATATTTCATCGAATTTTATAAATAATAAACATGCGCGGACCGTGGAACCGTGGTGATCGGCACTTTAGAGTTATGAGAACAATAAGTATACGTACTGATTGCAGAAACAGTACCTACAAACGATAAGTGCTTGAAGTCATAAAAATTATATTTTATACCTCTTAAATATATTATAAACAAATATTTTTTGTAAACCGCGAGAAATATTTCCAGCTTTAAGAACTCATTATCACTGTCATAATTTCCAAATAGACCAATTTTCATGAGTTTTTGTATTTCGTTTTTCTACATAATAATTTATGTTTTGCGTTAAATTCTCAGATTAACTGTATGTTTATTAATGCAACGTAATAAAGACATACATGAACCATTTAAACAGAAACATGTGTGGTTATTACATATTTGCTAACCGTACCGAATGTCAAAGGTAAGTAAAAAAATAAAGATAAGTAGTAAGCGAAGCGAAGGGAAACATACAGTACAGTACAGTCTCTGCTGTTGCGAATTGTCATTTAGACATTGCGAGTGCTTAGAATCTTTGTGTTCACTGCGTAAAGTTATGGTGTCCTCGAGTCAATCTGATCACAAAATATGTGCTTTATTTATAACTCAGTGACGACTTGAGCAATCTAGCCCTAGTTTCTGATTTACAGAAGATCGTTGAGCCAATCTGGTGCCGAATTTGATTCGGCGACGACTTGAGCAATCTAGCCTGAAAATCAGAAATTTTGAAGATCGTTGAGCCAATCTGGTACTGAGTTTAAATATATGCTTCAACATTAACTGTGGAGAGACACCTGACAATATAGTGAACATAATAGTTTCTAACATAAGTATAATTTCATTATTAAATTCAAAGTTTTTACGTATAACTTGTATGTGCTTGTGTGTGATGAAAATACTTAATAGTTCACATGATGGATCCGCGGTACAGCCGGATAGTTCAGGTATGTTTTTATTTATTCATAATTTGGTAACTAAACATGCAAACGGATTATTATTGTTTGTTTTTTGTTGTTCGATCGACCGGTGAATCTTTTGCATGATCCATCGGACGGATAAATTTTTTAAATCAGTCGAGCGATAATTGTTTTTGCATGATCGATCCGACAAGTGAATCATTTTGATTGGTATATATTGTATGGTCTGGACCATCGGAGTGATTTCGCGAGCGAGCACGTGCTCGCTCATTGCGAAAGAACGAAGTGGTCCAGAACATACAATATATACCTACTGGATGGCAAAGAGGCTACTACAGAAAGAATTATTGAGAGCATTGAAATGTACGACAGCTGTTTAAATGACGATATAAGTAGAAAGTTGTTGATTTCTTTTGTTATTAAAACACGTTTAAATAAAACCGCGAAACTGAAACTTAAGGCGAAGTATGACTTAATTAAAGAATTAATAAAGGATATGAAAAAGTTTCTATTAACAAGGAAATCGGCAAGTTCTTTGTCGTGTCAATTAAACAGCGTTTCTCAACACGATATGTCCATTACAGACTATGCTAATAAAATAGAGGAATTGTTCGTGGACCTTACGATTTCACAGGCAGATTCTAATTTATTTATTTATATATTGTGTGCATTTTTATTTTGTGTACATTTATTGCTTCTTTCTCTCGTGCATGCTGTGGCGACCTATAATTGAGGCAGCGCCATAATTTTTTCATTATAATATTCTATATTGTATCACTACCAATGTTCAGGTAAAACGTGAACAAACGCTGGTAACACTGTTTGTGGTAATTTTAAGTTCTGCCTACTGGCAACTTTTGCTTGTTCCATAAGATGGCGCTCACGCAGCGTTTATTGTAAATTACTAAAAATTATATTCATGGAATAAACCAATTAAATTTAACAACTGCATCTTTTATTATACATGCAGTTTAGTGGTCCTTCGATTTAAGTGAAAGTCTGCGGTTTAGTGCGGTTTTTGTGAACTCATAACCTCAGTGCAAAAACGTGGTCTCAATTTTCGCGTTGTGAATCGAGTTACTATAACCACCACGTATCGTAATCGTGCACGCCCGGCGTGGTAAAAGTGTCGGAAGGTCTTTATTTTCCGAGATCACCGAGAAAATCGCACATTTCACGACCTCGTCATCAATTTGGTGCCGGGCGCCGCGAGGCTATCGCTCGCCCTTGGAGCCCCATTGCAGTTTTCATGAGACCTTTGTCTCTGAAAGCATCACCAAAACGAAGGGAGTCTGCAGTCTTCACCGATCCAGCGCATGGGTGTGGCTATCTGACCATACCTACCCACTTTAATTTTCATTTCATTCCACTTGGTTTGGACGGCCATTTTTCGAGATTTCTGGAACGAGCCGGCCATTTTTCCTCTTCCTACGTTGCTGCTGTCACTGTCACAGCCGATGACAGTCTGTCACCGATCTACTTGTACTTCGAGTTTCGACAAGAGTAAACAAACATAAACTTTCCAAGATCGGTTCTATTCCCTCTAAATAGTGCGACAAAAGTGTGAAAAGTGCTAAATATAAGTGCCTCTTTAAGTCGAAAAGTGCGTTCTAAGGCAATAGTGGTTCGCCAAAAGGTTTAGTGATTACGTTACAAAATGGAAAGCTTAAAAAAGCTAAGGACTCAACGCGGACTTCTTAAAGGTATTGTGACTCGTATTGAAAACTTTATTAATGACCCTATAAACCTGACATCTTCATCTTTGGAGATGCTTCAAGCTAGAAAGGAAAAGTTAATTAGTACTATGGGTGAATATGAAAAGGTACAATTGGACATTTTATCCCTCGACCCTGATGACAAGGAGAATGTAGAAACTTTAGAAGAAAAGTATTTTCTTATTGTTTCAAAGCTAGATGCTAGGTTAAAGACCTTGTCAGAAACAGAGGTTTCAAAGTGTCCAAGTGTAGCAAATTCCAAATTGCCTAATATTGACATTCCGGTTTTTTCTGGCAGAGATTTCACTAAATACATTCCATTTATGGATCTTTTCACTGCTATTTTTCACAATAATAAGTCACTGTCAGATGTCCAAAAACTATTTTACTTAAGAAAATATTTGTCAGAGGAGGCTTTAGCAGTTATTATAAATTTACCACTTGTCAATGAGTCATACAAGGAAGCTCTCAGTTTGTTGAAGAAGAGGTTTGATAATGAGACCCGCTTAATTTGTAATCACATAAATCATATTTTAGACATGCCTTCTATGCAGAGGGGTACTGCGCTCTCTATAAGATCATTTATTTCGGAAGTCCAACAACAAGTCTATGCTATAAAAAATTTAAAGCAACCCATCGAACAATGGGATATGTTACTTATTTGTATTTTAACCAAAAAACTGGATCATTATACCAATCGAGCTTTTCAACTTGATAGGAATCCAGAAACTTTGCCAACTTTAGAAGAGTTCATAACCTTTTTAGAAAAACGTGCTTTAGCATTTGAAGAAATTGGGGAAAAAGATGCTCCTCAGAGCTCACCCAAAAAACAGTTAAAAGTTTCTAACTTAGTTTCTAAAACTACTTCTAACAAAACATGTAAGTTTTGTAATGGGGTTGGTCACTTACTATTTGAATGTCCAAAGTTTAAGACAGCAACGGAAGGTGAAAGAATCAAGTTCGTTGACAATCACAAATTGTGTACAATTTGTCTCAATGATCACAAAGGACGTTGCAGATTTCATTTTAAATGTAAGATTTGTAAAAAAGACCACAGTACCCTGCTGCATATAACTAGCAATCCAGATTCAGAACAATCGGTTGTTCTGCACACAAATAGCCTCGAGACTCAGGTACTATTACCTACAGTAAAAGTCAAAGTGTTTGATGTTAGGGGACGTCAACTATTTGTTAGGGCATTGCTTGATAGCGGCAGCCAAGCCTCATTTATAACAACTTCTTTAGCAAAAGAGTTGTCCTTGAAGCCTATGACTCAAGAAACCAATATTATTGGTATTACAAACAAGAATAGCTTTATCAATAAATATGTTAATTTGTCTATTCACTCTCCAGTGCAAAACATTCAATTAAACTTAAAATGTCATGTTGTAGACACAATAACTGCACTATTACCTCAGCAACAGTTTGATATTAGTAAATTCCAATTACCAAATGGTATTAAATTGTCTGATGATTGTTTTAATGTGCCTAACAATATCTCTCTTTTACTAGGAGCTGACACATATTTTAATATTTTATTAGATGGACATATAAAATTATTCAATGGTCCTACTCTTCAAAATACTCTTTTTGGATATGTTGTTGGAGGTACTGTTCAAAGTTCATCAGTTTCAAGTGTAAATATTGTGTCTAATATTGCTATTTCTAATTGTCAAAAGCTTGAAAATGTTATGGAGCAATTTTGGTTAAGTGAGAAGGTCCCCGAGGTGTCTTCTAAAAATTCTACAGAATTTCAGTTGGCTGAAAAATCATTCTTAGAGTCAGTCAATATTCAAGAAAACAAGTTTTTTGTAGATATGCCTTTTATTACAACTTTAGACCAATTAAATCTGGGTGACTCCTTCTCACTTGCACTTCAAAGATTTTTGTCACTGGAGAAAAAACTTAACAAAGATCCTATGTATCTTCAATCTTATAAAAAATTCATTGATGAGTATATTGCTCTGGGACATGCCAAGATAGTCGACATAGCATCATATGACATTCACAAAGACCCAGTATATTTCTTATCGCATCATGCAGTTCTGAATGAAAATAGTAAGACCACAAAGCTTCGCGTTGTTTTCAATGGTAGTATGAAATCAAAAAACAAAATTTCACTTAATGACTTTATGCTGAATGGCCCCATAGTTCAAAATGAGCTCTTTGATATTCTTGTCCTATTTCGAAGCTACAAATATACTCTCATTTGTGATATAACTAAAATGTTCCGATGTATCCACATAAATAAACATCAAACTTCTCTTCAAAACATTTTATGGAGGGATGAGCCGACTAAACCAATTCTCTGTCTGCAGCTGCAAACTGTCACCTATGGCCTCAAAGCTTCCACCTTTTTGGCTACTAGATGTCTCATTGAGTTAGCTGAAAGGCACAAAAGTTCTTTCCCACTTGCCGCTCAAGCACTGTGTTCCAATACGTACATCGATGACATTCTTTGTGGCACAGATCAAATAGATCAGCTTACTGAGCTGAAAAATCAGCTGACACAACTTCTAAGTAAAGGTAATTTTACTCTCCACAAATGGTGTTCCAATGTGCCAGAAATTTTAAATGATGTCCCCATTGAGCAAAAATATTTTGAGGAAATTGATATCAATAAAAATAATATTATAAAAACCCTAGGTCTTAAATATGATATTATTCCAGATCAGTTCACCTTTGCATGCCCCACAACCGATCAACACAACTTGCAAACAAAGCGAACTATTTTGAGTTACATAGGCAAAATGTTTGACCCCTTAGGATTGATTGGCCCAATTATAGTTATAGCTAAATTATATATGCAAGAGTTGTGGTCAGCAAGGCTTGACTGGGACACCAAGCTACCCCAGGTTCAGCTTGAGCCTTGGAATAAATTCATTTCCAATTTACAAGTCATGGGAACCATCTATGTGCCAAGATGTGTAACAGGCAATGGCTTTGAGTCCATAGAATTGGTGGGATTTGCAGATGCTTCACTAAAGGCTTTTGGGGCATGTTTATATCTCAGAGTTTTCACTAAAAAAGGAACAGTCTCTGTTAACTTGTTATGTTCAAAATCACGCATTGCGCCCTTAAGAAAGTCTTTAACGATTCCCCGATTGGAGCTCAACAGTGCTATGCTCTTGGCTCAGCTCTCAAATAGAGTTTTTAATGATTTAAAGGAGAGATTTCCTCTCTCAGTTCATTTGTATAGTGATTCACAGATCGTTTTGGCCTGGTTAAAATCTTCTAAAGAAATTCGTGACAACTATGTCGCCAGAAGAGTCAATCAAATCAACAAATTGACTCAAGATGCTGAGTGGTGTTATGTGAAGTCTGCTCATAATCCAGCAGACCTCTTGTCAAGGGGATGTGATCCTCAGAAACTGAGTTCCAATGAGCTGTGGTGGCAAGGGTTTCCCGCCTTGTCAAATGCGAACTTCACTCACTATTCTCCTCCAGATTTTCCAAAACCAATTATTGACAGTGAACCTGTTGATAGTGAGGAACTAGCAGCCAATGCCTGCACAGAATTAGATTTTTCTTTCTTTGAGAGACACTCAAATATTAATAAATTACAGAGACTAATAGCTCTACTTCTCAGATTTAAAAATAATTGCCTTCATAAAGGTCAAAATCCCAATAATAAATTTACTGGGTCATTGACCCCAACTGAATTAAAAAATTCTTTAAATATTATTATTCGTGCTTTTCAACAGAAGCACCTGTCATGTGAAATAAATTTACTTTCAAAAGGCAAACCTATAAAATCCAGCTTAGTCAATTTGCATCCCTTCTTAGATGAGAATGGAATCCTTAGAGTGGGGGGTCGCCTGCAAAATGCCACAAATATTCAATATGAAAAAAGGCACCCTGCGATCATCCCTAAGTCTTCTCATATTTCTTCCCTACTGATAGAAAATGAACATTTGCGCCTTTTACACGCAGGACCAAAGCTGGTCTTAAGCTCACTTTCACAAAGGTTCTATTTGATCAGTGGTATCAGAGAAGTCAAAAAGGTAATCCACAAGTGCATTAAGTGTCATCGTGTCAAAGCTGCAGCCGCCAAACAGCTCATGGGTTCCCTTCCCAAGGAACGTCTCACTGCACAAAGGCCCTTTCATAGTACCGGTGTAGACTTCTGTGGTCCATTCAGCATAAAGGTCGCAAGGATACGCAAGCCTATAATCATGAAAGCTTATGTAGCACTTTTTGTTTGCTTCATCACAAAAGCCATACATGTAGAACTTGTTAGTGACATGACTACTGACGCTTTCTTGGCATGCCTCAGACGCTTCATCTCTAGACGTGGACTCCCCTCGCAAATATTTTGTGATAATGCTAAGACGTTCAAGGGTGCTGCTAATACTTTAAAAGAATTGTATGATTTGTTCAGTTCAGAAAATCACAAAAATTCCATTTCTAATTTTTGCACAAAAAACTTTATAAAGTTTAAATTCATTCCTAGCTATTCCCCAGAGTTTGGCGGATTGTGGGAGGCAGGGGTAAAGAGTTTAAAGTTTCATTTAAAGAGAGTAGTGGGAGCTCAGGCTCTTACCTTTGAAGGTCTTTATACTGTGCTTACAGAGATTGAAGCCATTTTGAACTCTCGACCACTGCTTCCCATGTCTGCTGATGTCTCTGATATGAGCTACTTAACTCCTGGCCATTTTCTTATTGGCACAGCCATGACAAGCTATCCAGAAATAGATTATACAATTAAAAATATCAATTACTTGAAGTTTTGGAACACTTTAAATAAAATAAAACAAGATTTCTGGAAGGCTTGGTCAAGAGATTATCTCACACAGCTTCAGAGTAGACCAAAATGGTTGATTGATCAACCCAATTTAAAAGTAGGAGACCTTGTTATCGTCAGATGTGATAATACTGCTCCTCTAGAGTGGCCTATGGCACGCATCGTTAAAGTTTTTCCTGGCCCTGATGGGAAAGTAAGGGTAGCTGATGTAAAAATAGGTAATAAAGTCTATACTAGGTCTTACAGGAAGTTGAGTCCATTACCTATGAATCAAGAATAGTAAATTAAGTTTTAATTAATAAGGTAATTTAATTTATATATACCCTTCCCATCAGGACTAGCTGAAAAACTCAAAGCATTTAATTTAAATGTTAATAATGCTTTTCCTTACTCATGTACTCATTGTAGTGATCCCAAGATTGTATCGTAGGGCTGGGTAAGGGGCTCTTTTTTTATTTTTCATTTTTTAAATATAGTTATGTCATACATACAGACATATTGTTGTTGTTGTAAACATTTTTCTATAATAAGTTTAGTATTTCCCTCATGCTGAAAATTTACAGTGAGCTAGGTTTAATTACTCAATTAAGTAAACTATTAATGTATTGCTTTATGCACTACAATGCAGTACTCACTCAATCTTACTAATTATTATAATATTTAGTAATAATTAAAACTACTTAGTAGTATTAGTACTTGTTAGTATTGTTAATGATTTCTTATAAGGATAATAATTTTCCACATGTTTTCATTTTCCACATGTTGCCATGTTTTCAAGTTTCTGTATTTTTTGTTTACTGGGCCGCCCCCCCAACTATGTTCAGGTAAAACGTGAACAAACGCTGGTAACACTGTTTGTGGTAATTTTAAGTTCTGCCTACTGGCAACTTTTGCTTGTTCCATAAGATGGCGCTCACGCAGCGTTTATTGTAAATTACTAAAAATTATATTCATGGAATAAACCAATTAAATTTAACAACTGCATCTTTTATTATACAACCAATGTTACGGTGTATGCTTTGTTGGTCGTTCTTTTCAATAAATAAATAAATAAATAAATAAATAAATAAATATTTATTTATTTATTTATTTATTTACTAATTTATAAACATTGTAATAACTTGACGGTGCTACATAAACCTTTAATGAAAACGCTTATGAAATTTTAAGGCCTATTAATGAAAAATTAGCCGTAAAAAGATTCTCAGATGGTCTACGAAACAGAAGGTTAAGCACAATAATAGCCGCGAGGGACTACAGCGAGCTAAAAGAGGCAGTACGTGCAGCAGAGGACGAGGAGTTGACGCAAACATCAAAAGGCGAGGCTGTACTGAGTGTAAGAAGTACCAGAGGTAAGTTTCATAGATTTCATAATTTTCGCCCAAGGGCATACTATTCACGGTTCCGCGAAAACACGCCAAGACAACCCACTAGCTATAGAGGTAACAGAGGTTTCAACAACTTTAGTCGTGGAGCTCGAAGAGGAAATAGAGGCGGAAGATATTATGGTAACCAGAACTTCCGTGGTGCTCGAATTAATGTTGCACAGGCTGAGGAAGAACCCCCAGCGCAACCTGTTTTAGAGAGTTCTCAAATTGAAAAAGTAAACAACATGCAGTTTTTTCGAGCATAAAATTTTGACATATAATTTTGGCATAGATTACGTAAATTTCTACATAAACAGCGTTAAATATTCATTTTTGTTAGACACGGGAGCTACATTATCGTTATTACATAGTAGCATTTTTCCAAGTAATATTCCGCTATGGAAAGATGAAACCGTTATCAAAGGTATATGCGGTCATGTTCGTACTCAGGGTTATTCTTATGTGACACTTACTTCTGAGAATGGCAATGCATTCCAATGTAAGTTTTATTCGTATGATAGCTCACCGAATAAGGCAGATGGAATTATCGGGTTAGACTTTCTAAGGAAGTACCAAGCTAATATCGACTTACCGACTAACAGCTTGACTTTGCATAACAAATATAAGCAGTGTATAATCCCAGTCATAACAAATAGAGATCCGAACGCGTACCTAACGATACCACCCAGAAGCGAAAGTATTTGTCGGCGTGAGGGTAGTTTCGTTATCAATAACGTTTCCCGCCGACGTGTAGTTGTCGTAACTCGTTCGTTCCCCCGCTCCACTCCATTGCCCGACTCGTCTTTGTTAGAACTTGATATAAAACGCGGGTATGCGTAAGCCGCGGGTCATTGTTACTTTGTGTTCGGTTCAGTGCAGTTATAGTGTCGTATCAGTGTCGTATCAATCTAATAGTGATTACGTGTGAATGAATGAATGAATGAAAAACACTTTATTGAACACCACAAACAGTACAATAAAAAAAAAAATATTTAGAAACAGAAAGTATTAAGTGGCTCCAAAAGGCGGCCTGCTTGGTGTGGTGTGCTGTGTCATCTAGTTGTTTCCAGAGGTTTGCTTAAGTCGGGAGCACGGGCAGTGGAGGTGAGCGTTCATGCATTGTAAAGGGGCCCCATTAAACCTACACCTGGGTCGCAAGTCCCAGGCACTGCTCCGTGTTTCCTACGGATATCTGGTATGCTGTATTATCTATAACTATGTTGGTGCAATTGCTTAATATAGTTTCCATATTTCTATCTTTATTTCCTACATATTCATTACATTCAATCTAAATATTTTCATAACAATGATATAGTTGTCTCTTCACAACAACTGAGCGATAATATATTTTTAGCAAGCAGTATAGTGAAACCTAAAGATGGTAGAATTCCTTTACAAATATTAAACACGAGTGACGAATCGGTCAAGTTGCCTATTTTTGAGCCACAGTTACATTCTTTGGAGGACTTTGAGTTATGTAATTTTTCTAAAACCGAAGCTAATAGTAATAGAGCTAAGGAATTGTTGCGTTTGTTAAAGTTAGACCATTTATCATCGGAGGAAAAGGATTCTATAGAATCGATTTGTTCTAAATATGCAGATGTTTTCTTTTTAAAAGGTGACAAACTCAATGTTACTAATATAATGCAGCAGTCTATTACTTTAAAACCTAACACGAATCCAGTTTACGTAAAACCGTACCGATTACCACATTCATTAAAGCCAGAAATTAAAAATCAAATTAATAATATGTTAGAACAGGATATTATAGAAGGAACGAAAAGTGAATGGTCTAGTCCTATACTTCTAGTACCGAAGAAAGCAGACGAAAATGGTTTAAAAAAGTGGCGTTTGGTCATTGATTTTAGAAAAATTAATGAAAACATACAGGATGATAAGTAACTATTACAGAAAATTCATAAAATCATTTTCAGAAATTACTGTTCCATTAAATAAGTTATGTCGAAAATACCAACCTTTTATATGGAGTACAGAATGCGAGGAAGCATTTCAGTTTTTAAAAAATGCATTAGCATCACCACCAGTACTACAGTATCCAAATTTCTCAGAAAACAACGAATTTATATTACAAACTGACGCATCTGGAATAGCAATAGGTTCAGTCCTTTGTAATAGCGACTTGCGTCCGATAGCTTATACCAGTCGACCATTAAACAAGTCAGAACTAAATTACCCTACAATAGAAAAAAAATTACTTGCAATAGTATGGAGCGTGAAATATTTCCGACCATATTTATACGGACGTCAATCTAAAATTTTAACTGACCATAAACCTTTAGTATATCTTTTTGGCATGAAAGATCCATCTAGTCGTCTTTTGAAATACAGATTAATTTTGGAGGAGTATAATTTCAAAGTTGTATATGTAAAAGGAAAAGATAACGTTTGTGCCGACGCGCTTTCTAGAATAATTATAACATCTAACGAATTAAAAGACATGAATGAAGAGATTGTAAACGTTATGACGAGGGCAAAAAGTAGAAAATTAAATCAGCAAAGTGACAAACAGTCTCCTTGTATTGCTACGAACGATAGGCCTGATCAACCTAGAGTTTTAGACATACTAAGGAAACCGAGTGACTCTGTTGAACTTTGTTTTATAAAGGAAAATGATTTAAACACGTTAAGATTAAAGAACGAAGTGACCGAAGAGTCAGAGTGTTTTAGTTTTGTACCGAGTAGGTTAACGATATTCATAAACCTCGGTTATATGTCACATTTCACGCGAGGCGTATTTGTGGTGAAACTGAGAGATTTTTGTGAAAAAATTAAAGTAGAGCAAGTTTGTATGATTAAAAATGAACAAAACGCGTTATTTGTTAAAGAATTAATAATTTAATTTAATTTTTCGTTTATTCAGGACAACAACAGCTACAAAAACATATAATAGATTTAGATTACAAGATTACACTATGAGCCAATAATAGTTACCCTTATATAAAGTACAGAATAGAATTTAGCAGAACGTACACAAAACGTACACGTACATAAATGAGATTAAAAGTTTAAAGGATTGGTCCGGACCCCAATTTTGTATATTGCGAGGAGTAAAGAGAGTAATCGATAACGACGACATAAAATATATTTTGAACAGTTTCCATTTATTGCCTACTAGCGGGCATGCGGGAATACGCAAAATGGTAAACAATATAAAATGTTTATATTACTGGCCAAGACTCGAGAAAGACGTCAAGGATTTCGTTAAAAAATGTAGTAAATGTCAAACTATGAAGCATTCTAGAAATATAAAGCAGCCGATGGTTGTAACGACAACAGCCACTACTGCTTTTCAGAGAATATTTTTAGATATCGTAGGACCTTTAGATAAGGACGATTTAGGTAACATGTATATTCTAACGGTACAATGCGACTTAAGTAAGTTCGTGGAAGCGTATCCACTGCAACGCAAAGATATGGGGGGCTAAGATGCGCAAGACGACAAAATTTTATCGAGCCATTTTATCGATTCTCGTCGACAAACCCATACAATATGTCGACGAGAATCGATAAAATGGCTCGATAAAATTTTGTCGTCTTGCGCATCTTAGCCCGGATGGTAAGTGTAGCTAAGTGTTTAGTTAATAATTTTATTTTAAGATATGGTCTGCCAGAAACAATCGTATCCGACCGTGGTACCGAGTTTACATCGTCAACAGTAGCAGAAGTGTGCAAAATATTGGAGATTGATAAGGTAAATTCAACAACTTACCATCATCAAATAATTGGTTCACTCGAAAATGCTCATAAAACTTTAGGCAATTTCTTACGTATTTAGTGTGACAAGTATCCGGAGACTTGGCGCAATTGGGTACCATTTTGGTGTTTTTTTTACAATAATAATGTCCATACTTCTACTAAATATACACCGTATGTACTTGTGTTCGGCAAACGATGTAGATTACCCAGTATCATAAATGAACCTGTAGAACCATTATATAGATAGTTATCCTTTAGAGCTTAAAAGTGGATTACAAATAGCACAAGCAGACGCTCATAAGAATTTAATTAAGTGCAAAAATGTAACGAAATTACTTTACGATAAAAATGTATATCCTATAGAATATAAGAATAGCGATTTAATTTTGGTAAAAAACGAAAGTTAACTAAGTTGTATTATGGTCCATTTTTGGTATTAGAAGATTTGGGTGTAAACGTAAAAATTATCAAGAATAATAACAAAACAGAATATGTTGTCCACAAAAATAGGACAAAGCCATATGTAACCACCTAGTGTAGAAATATGCTTACTGTTTAGAATTACTATTTAGGTATTTGCAACATTGTATTATGCTATGATGATACGATATTATGTTACGCTATGACTTGCTTTGTATAATCATATCTACTTATTGTTTTGTTTTGTGGATGTTAATCAATGTAATGTTTTCAAAAAAAAATCTTATAGTATTCAAGATTTTCTGTGCAGGACGACCGACGTGCCCGAGACAACCGACGTCTTCATAGAATAAGTTAGGTATAAGCAATAATGTATGTAGGTATTGTATGATTGATAACTGATTATGGTAGGTAGGAGAGAGAAAGTAATAAATTAGTCTCAGCCCAGCAACGGTGTTTGATTAACGTCCCGCACGCCCGTGACATGGCGCAGCCGGTAGGATGCAATTATCTAATGTAAATTAACGCAAAATCGTAAATGTCGAGTAGTGAAGATTGTGAAAGTGATAACTTTGAGGACTCATCAGAAAATATCATTTGTGAACGTACAATGGAGTCAATTTTACAACCGCCGCCGCCATTTAATTTTGAAAATAATTTAACGAATGTAACATCGGGTAACCTTAGTACTGAGTGGCAAAAATGGAAAAAGTCGTTTAAAATTTATTACGAAGCGTGTGAATTAGCCAAGAAAGATAAGAAAGTGCAAATAAACATATTGTTACACGTCATAGGAGACAAATGTCGTGAGGTACTGGAACAATTTACAGGAGAGGCTAAGACAATAGAAGAATTATTAGAAAAATTTGATAAGTTTTTTATACCAAAGAAAAATTTAGCAGTGGAAAGACATCGATTTTTTAAACGCGATCAAAAGGAGTTGGAGTCCGCAGAGCAATATGTTTTTGAGCTGAACAAAATTGCCGCAAAATGCGAATTTAAGGATCTACGTGATGATTTGGTATGCAGTAGACTAATATGTGGTATCAAGGACATTGGATTATCGGAACGTTTATTAAGAGAGCCAGATATTACCTTGAAAAAAGCGTTAGATATTAGTAGATTGGCCGAGATGTCGCGGTTACAAGCATTAGACATAAAGACAAACAACGGTGAAGGGCATGTTCATGAGATATCACAGCAGCGAGATGTCAATACTCAGAACAGCGAGGTACATTTAATAAGCCGACGGATGCCGCGTCGGGTGCAACGGCCGCCTCTTACACCGGAACGATCGAGCGCAGCGAGCAGCGCCCGCGGAATACAACCACCGCGCCGCAGAGAAGAAATGCCGTTAGCATCGTCAACTCGCCGATTCGAAGATAACGTCTCAATTAGGCAAAATAAACCAGGAAGATCCTTCACTCAAAACGGATGTGCGAATTGTGGCAGAATACATAAAAGAATGGAGTGTCCAGCCTACGGCTTGCGGTGTGACAAGTGTCATCGTATGAATCATTACGCGAGAATGTGTAGGTCTGGGCGCGCGGTCTATGCGGTTCGAGAAGACTCCTCCGATCAGGTAAATTACAAATCTCATAATTCAAATAATTATTGGTCAGTCAATTTAGAGATAAACGGTAACATTATAACTTTTAAGTTGGATACTGGAGCCGATGTAAATGTGTTGCCTAAGAAGTTTTTAAACAAACTTTCCATAACGGAAAGTGACTTAACTTCTACAAAAATAAAATTACAAGGTTATTCTGGCAGTAGCATAGAAGTTATAGGTAGGTGTTATTTAAAGATAAATTATAAAACACACATTTATTTTTTACAGTTTATTATAGCCAATGTTGATTCGCCACCAGTTTTAGGTAAAAACGCATGTGAAGAGCTACAGTTAATAAAAAGAATTATGTCAATAAATCCTATACACAAAAGAGAAAATATACTCGAGGAGTTCCCTGATGTTTTTGTTGGCATGGGTTGTCTTCCAGGTGAATATCGAATACAAATAAAGGAAGGTGCATGTCCAGTGATTCATGCCCCGAGAAAGCTACCGATTGCACTCAGAGATCAAATAAAAGATAAACTCACGGACATGGAGAAGGAGGGCATCATTTCAAAAGTTGAAGGACCCACAGATTGGGTCAACAGCATGACCGTAGTTAAAAAACCGAACGGAGATCTACGCATATGTCTAGACCCACGGGATTTGAACATAGCCATAAAACGCGAACATTTCAAACTACCCACTTTTGAAGAAATAACTTGTAAATTACTAGGGGCAAAATATTTTAGCACCTTAGACGCTAAACAAGGTTTTTGGCAATTGAAATTACATCCGGCGAGCACAGACCTATGCACGTTCAACACTGTCTTCGGGAGGTACAAATTTTTGCGTATGCCGTACGGCATATCATCTGCATCTGAAATTTTTCACAAAAGATTGTACGAACACTTTGATGACATAGAGGGCGTTGTTCTTTTCGTGGACGATTTACTTGTCTATGGAGAAACGAGAAAGATACATGATGAAAGATTAAGAAAAGTACTAAAAAGATGTCAAAATATTAACATAAAATTAAACAAAGATAAATGTAAAATTGGTTTAACTGAAATAAAATATCTCGGTCACAAAATAGGCATAGACGGTATTAAACCAGATGACTCACACATTAAAGCAATCAAAGACATGCCAACCCCCACTAACGTGAAAGAATTAGAAAGATTTTTGGGTCTTGTTACTTATATTGGCAATTTTGTGAAAAATCTATCGGAAAAAACTACGACATTGCGCGAGCTATTGAAAAAAGATATAGAATGGCATTGGGAAAGTAGACACGATGAATGCTTCAAAAATATTAAGCAATATTTAACAAGTCCGCAAGTTTTAAAATATTACGACCTTAACAAACCAGTAACAATATCGGTAGATGCGAGCAAAAACGGGTTGGGCGCATGTCTAATGCAAGACAACTTACCAGTGTGCTACGCATCAAAATCATTAAACAAAACAGAACAATCATATGCACAAATCGAAAAAGAACTATATGCTTGTGTTTTTGCTTGCGAGAAGTTTTACACGTATATATACGGTCGGTCGGACATAACGATCGAAACAGATCAAAAGCCACTGGTTAGCATTATCAAAAAACCACTATCGAGTGCTCCCGCGCGTCTACAAAGAATGCTAATGAGACTTCAACCATATTCTTTCACACTTGTTTACAAACCTGGCAAATATTTGTACATAGCGGATACGTTGTCACGTGCGATTGCACCAAGCGCACACACGCATGATTCTCAATCGAGCGATCATCTCGACGCGCAGGCGCAGGTGTGCGCAATAACTGCTGATAATGCATTAACAGATATACAATTTTTAAAGTTACAAAAATGTACGAAAGAAGACACTGAACTACAAAAATTAATCAAAATCATAAAAAACGGGTGGCCCCATGAAAGGAATGTGGTTGACGAATGTATAAGATGCTACTGGGATAGCAAAGATGAACTTGTAGTCAACTTTGGCATAGTATGGAAAGGTAACAGAGTTGTTGTACCAAAATGTATGCGTCACGATATGCTCAAAAAGATTCATAGCAGTCACTTAGGAATTGAGAAATGCAAGCTCCGAGCCCGTGAAACGATTTTCTGGTCAAATCTGAGTACACAACTGCAGGACTATCTGTCGCATTGTCAAGCGTGCCTAACATATAAGAAACAAAACACCAAAGAACCGCTAATACCGCACGATATACCAAACAGACCTTGGTGTAAGGTAGGCACGGATGTCTTTCACCTGGGAAATCAGTCTTATCTAATAGTAGTAGACTATTATAGTAAATTTGTTGAGATTGCGAAATTACACAGATTAACATCGGAGAGCATAATTGACGAATTAAAACTAATATTTGGTAGACAAGGCATTCCGGAAACTGTAATGTCCGATAATGGCCCGGAGTTTTCTTCATGTTCCTTTAGAGAGTTTAGCATATCATGGAATTTTAAACATATTACATCATCACCACGATATCCGCAATCAAACGGACAGGTTGAACGGGCGGTACAGACGGTAAAAAATATAATGAAGAAAACACGCTATGAACAGGGTGATCTAAATCTAGCATTACTGGAGTACCGAAACACTCCTATAAGCGTCGAAATACCATCCCCGGCAGAGTTGCTATTTAAAAGAAAAATACGCAGTATAATTCCGTCTCACCCAAAATTTCTCATGCCCAATATCAAAAAAGATTACATGGATAAATTAAAAATACGGCAAACACGGCAAAAACAATTTTTCGATAAGAGAACAAAACATTTAAAACCATTAACAGTAGGTACTGCGGTCAAAGTACGGCTTAACAATATGTGGGTTCCGGGTACCGTACATAGTATAGCTGGCTTGAGATCGTACTACATACTAATGCAAAATGGAAACCTAATTAGACGGAATAGAAAACACATGATTTTAGATTCGCAGAACAGACAAGAATTATTCACACGAACAAACTTCGATGATATAACTTGGGGTGATGATTCGTCAACGCAAAATAATAATGTCACAGAACTCGGCTCCAGTAATCCTGTTTGCAATTAGCTGACAGTAATTATCGCACTCGTTCTGGCAGGACAGTGCGGATTCCTGAACGGTGGGGATACTAGTCGCAACCAGCGCGGGCCGCGCGCCCCGGCCCGCCCGGCCCACCAACTACTATAGCGGTTGGATAATTGTATTACACTTTAAATATTTGCATGTTATGAAAACTAAGAATGTTTAGCAATAGATGTAATAATTTGTATGGTATCTTATGAAATGTAAGAAAAGATATTAGCTGATTAATCAAACTATAATGCATTGGAAACTTATGAATTAAATTAAATCCTTAAATTTTGCCAAAAATGGCCTGAAAATAATATAATAATTTAATATTTGGCTGAATAATTGTATAAAATCATTGTAAACTAAACAATCAATTACTGACATATTATGTTGAATTTAGAAGAGTCTGGAAAAATAATAATGAAATTTTTTCATTTTTATTATACATATACAAAGGAAAATCAAAGAATGTTAAAGTACATTTAATTACACCAATATGTAAAAACTAATAGAATGGAGGTTGTTATTATGATAATATTATTAGATAATCAATGTAAAAAAAAACCATGTAATTTTTATTATATATAAAATATTATGATCAATTTTAATTAAATAATGTATGTAATTTTTATTATATATGTCGGAGAATAACCATTTACTAGTTATTTTATAATTACTGATGCTAATAATAATAATAATAATCCACTAATTACTGATCTTGTGGACGTTATCGGGGTTCAATGCAAGCACAAATCAAGATATTCACTGTATATTATTGTTTTATTTATTTAACACAACAATCTAATAATTTACTATGATATTAATTATTAGCAAAACATTATTAAAGAATTTATATCCGAGCAGCAGGTTCGCGACACAGATCTAACTTAGCCCAATGCAACGTAATTCCCACAATAATGATCCTCCTCGATCTCGCACCATCCTTCTTATAGTAACCCCACTCCGGGCAACGTTAAGATCGCGCCTCGACCCTGCTCTAGGCTAGTCCTCTGCTCTCATTGGATATTTAAATGACGTGATACTGTAAATACAATCTCTGATTGGACGTGTATGACGTGGTACTAAATACAATACAATGATTGTTAGAAAATAATAAGATTTACATAATGGCAAAGTACTTTTGGTTATAAAATAAACAATCAACTCGTTTCAAACTACTTCCTCCGACACGGCCATTCTGACGCTTCACACGTCCTCGTGTGATGTTGTTTGACGAACAGTCACAGGCATCATCGTGATCTGTGAAAACAAAAACTAATTGGGTAACATAGTTCGGCCACTCCTGACAAAAAAAAAAGGTGGTCGTTACAACTTCGGCGCAATAGCTTCATCTTTCATATAAATATTAAATACTGCCTCTGTACCATCTCTCAAGAGCTCAAACGGAACTATGGCTACATCATTCTATGCAAGAAAATTGCAGGATCCTTGCTAATTCCTTTTACGATAACATTTGAAATTGGGTATTTTCCCTCTCAATGGAAAATTGCTAAAGTTATTACGCTGTCATCCCTTCAAGTCATAGACCATGTGCAATTCGATTTTCGAGGATCCCATTAGACATCACAGCACCTGACTAGAGTGACTGAACAGATTTCCCACAATCTCAACCTAGGTAACTCTACCGGAATGTTCCTATTAGACATTGAGAAGGCATTTGACACTGTGTGGTACGATGAGTTATTGCACAGGCTAGAAAACCCTTTTTAGTCTTGTAAAACTTATTCAGTCATATTTACAGGATTTCCTTTTTTTCAGTTAATGTCGGCACACATTCCTTAACCCTTTAGTGCCCTATCTTTTTCTCCTGTACATAAATGACATACCTAAACAACCTCATACACAACTCACAGGTTTCGCAGGCGACACAGCTTTATTTACATCATCTAAAGATATCGATCTTATTGTTCAACGTCTGCAATCAGTGGTCTCGAACCTATCGATTTTTCGGTATATCTACTGATATGGGCTCTGTTCTACTGAAATATCGAAATATTACGATTTTTCTGCGATTTCAGAGTATACATGAGAATTCTCCAGATTTTCCTACCGATTTTATACTTTTAAGTTGGTAACTCCTTTCATTTATTTTTATATCGAAGCTTGTAAACAAATAACCACGTGGTTACCATTGAAAAAATAAACCAATAAAAGGTTTAGACAATATTGATCCAAAAAAAATGTTAAAATTGGCAAAACTGCTTCGATAGTTCTTATGAGTAGGCTCTTTCCCATTCAGAGCATATGAGTAGGCTTTTTCTCATTCAGAGCAATAATTTCCAGGAAATTGATACAGAGTGGCGCATTTTAAGAAATTGTGAACAAATCAAAACATTTCCTGATGATGTAAAACTATTTTGGGATGAAGTAAGTTTACTAAAGCGTGGCGATGAAACTCAAATGTTTCCTTTGTTGTCTAATTTCATCTTTAATATTTTATCATTTCCCCATTCACCCGCTAACGTTTAATGCATATTTTCACATATAAATCTTTTGAAAACAAGACAGCAAAATAGGCTGTCTACAGAATCAATCACTGATATATTATATGCAAAACGACTCTTTAATATAGCTAATTGTTATGATTTTGAAATTAATTCGAAGATGACCGCGGCTATGGTCAAAGAATATTGGTTAAAAAAAAAAAATTATACTTAAGTATGATTGTCTTAAGTTGTCTGTAAGTTTTCTTTTTTCAATAAATAAACGAATTTGATTGAATATTGTATTTAATTTTCAAATACCGATTTTGGGTACAAATACTTATATCGATTTTAGCTGGCAACTCTACCGATCTCGCTCTATGACGTTCGAGGTCACTGTCAGCAATTGTTCCTTGAATGATTGTATTCTTACTTTAAAAAAAAATGGAAACTAAAACTTAATACTGTAAAAACAGAGGCATGCGTTTGTAACCCAAATTGCAACTTAAAACCGATAGATCACTCATTCCACGGAAGACAAACGTCAAATACCTACCTTGATCTCTTGATCTCATTATGGACAGCAAACTTATTGGAATAACCACCCTGACATTCTACGCCTAAGAGGTGTTAGAATAATCAACGCATTGAGTTCTGTACTTAACAGATGTGCCAACCTTTTTTCTGCCACGAAATTAAAAATCTACTCAACACTTGTCCGGCCGCATATTAAACTACTAGTAGTATCTACATAACAAAGCCTTAAAAAAATTGCTTACAACACTCCGTTTGGAACCAACTTACATACACAACTTACAACATAATTCTATTAAATTTCCACTAATCAAAGATTTTATTTTAAAACTATCGCACAAATTTTTAAAACCCATATCACTTAAACCCTCTAGTCTTCGCGCTTGGTCGTATTATTAAATAATTTACCGTATAAAAATAAATATCATCAATATCGTCTTCCACATCACTATTTCTTTGACGAATTTCAATAACATTGGATTTTTAATGTATGGTCGGTAACCTATAATACCGTGTTAATGTATCGACGTATGATTATTAATATACTTGCTACACACTATTCACCTGAAGTAATTTTTAACCGACTTCCCAAAAAGGAGGAGGTTCTCAATTCGACGCATATGTTTTTAGCTACTAAAAACAGAAATTGGACATGGGTTGTAAGTATGCACGTAGGTACGTTACGTACGTTAAAGTATCCACAACCCATATATTCCCAATGAATATGTTTTACATGTATAGTCATTTCTAATACACATATCTACCCCTTTCATACTGTTATTTTAATTTATTTGTTACAACAGACGTACAATAACGTTCATCAAGGTTAAGCCTGGAAAATGGTTTAACTTCCTATCCAAGTTAAATAACATTTGTCAATTATTGTGTAATGAAGAGTTTTCAGAACAAACAAAAAAAAAATTGGCTTCATCGGGAATGTTTACTAGTTACACCTATCAAGTGCACGGTCTCATAAAATAAATGTTTACTAATATCAAGTACACACTTTCACGAAATACTAATAATACAATGCTTAACGGAAAACAATAAATTACCTATTCAAAGTTAAAATAACAAAGACTTTGATACATTCTTTACGCATACTTAACACTGAGTAAGAAAAAGTTTTGACCCACTTAATATCTGTAACTCAAGAGCTTGCGATAGCATGAGCCTCGAAACGTTATACTTGTTGACATATTACGGTTATGCTTGATAGATTTCCTAACAAAACAAAACAAAGAGTCAACTAATTTGAACACTCACAACACAACTCATGAGAACAGAATTTTAGTAAATTCCATATTGTTATTTGGATCTCCTCATGTAAAGTGCCACCCCTCTGGTTACTACCTAAGGCCACCTCGCCTTTTCATCAAACTATAGCATCGTCATCTAAGGCCACCTCGCCTTCATAGACAATCCATCATTCATTCTTCATAGACATCATCTAAATGGCCACCTCGCTGTTTAGACACCCAATAGCCACCACATCATTCAGGTAACCTACATACAGTGCATGTAGCTACCACGTTGTTTATCACATATTTAAAACAGACATAGACACACACGACTGATATTTTAGTTATAAACCACGAAGTAGTCAATTTCGAACTTGGATGATACAATAAAAAAATTTTCAGTACTTTTTGTATAACAATATGGTTATATAATAAAAGAGCTTGAAATACATATCAATATGAACCCTTGTGCCTTGTAGTTACGGAAATCGTCACTATTTGTGTTAGATTATGAGATTATTCACTGTATTTATTAAGAAACGGCTGCATCAGTAGTCTCATTTACATTCTAGTTCAATCTTTGAAATATAATTAAAATCATAAATTTCGAATCTCTTTCTTCCTCACGAATAAAAGAAGATAAAATATTACATGTTAAACAAAAGAAGATTATTCAACAATTCAAAATTGATTCGATCACGCAGTAGGTAATTTTATTTTCTATGACTTCGACATACAAAATCATTCTTTTCTAAGATATACAACGAAACTGTCCCTATCAATTTTGTCAAAACTTCAATCACAAATAATAAAATTATCAAATATTATTCATGTCTTATTTAGTTCCTGCCTCGGATCACAATAACTTACAACAATGATCAAGCAGCCAAAGTCTGCAGGACATCACCACCATCAAAAGCATGTGACTGACTTTCTTTCAATAAAGGTTTAAACATAATTAGGCCAAAAAAAAAATAGGTATTAAATTTTCAGCAACAAAAATCAGAATATAGACAAACAGACAGTTTTGTAGTCCAGTTTTTGTCTTCATATCATTAATTGACGTTAAATTTCGTAATACTATACTAATTAGATTGAACATTATGATATCCATCCACAGTAGGTATTCATCAATATTCATTGAATTATCAATAACAGAAACCATTTTTTTTGTTATCATTTGTTATGTAGCTTTTGAATCGATACTTAAACAGTGACCCTTTTTTTTTTCTTCCATACTCTTACCCAACCCATACTTTACCCGACTGTAACGTATTAAGTGTTCTAACTACCATTAATAAGGACTAATATTGAGCATTTTTACTCTGGGAGGGCCATATTTATTTATTTTTTTATTTGGAATGAAATTCGGTTAACCTTAGTTCGTTTCCAATTTCGATCTTGCAGCTAGAAATTTATCGTTTGATACCTGGGATAAATCTTTCAAATCACACAATATTTAAGATATTGTAGGTACTTCTCTAACAAGTTTAAATTAGATAAGTCTCTTTAATTAGGACACAATCAGCACTAGAATCAAACCAAAATGAATACTGCTCACCAAATCGTGTGATCCCGGCACCGATGATAGGGTTACACCAAATATCATATTTCCACTCCTTTCATGACGGGGGATGTCGCAACTGTTATTTACTGCTGCTTACTGCTGACCACTTTTTTTTTTCGAACATCATCGGGATAAATCACCATCGGCACCAGATTTGTATCGCGTCACGGTCACGCACAACTCACGTACGACTGAAAAAATTCAAGGGACCTATGACAAAATTTTCTACAAACGTAACATTTTATCAAAGACTAAATTTAAGACGGTTGTCTTCTTGCGTTGTATTTGCATCGATCTTTATCTCTTCGAAATTTTGCTTACTACATGAAAATAATATGAAAGAAAATACCATAATTTCTAGTAGTTATTTCTACAGAAAATAAAAAAAAAACAGCGTTCCAATCATGGTTCGGTTTTTCCTGTGTAAATTTATGATAGGAATAGCTAGCAAGAAAATAAACATGTTCCAACTGAATCTCTAATGGGCACCAACAATAAGTATAGGAAAAATAAAAAAAATAAAAAATATTACTTCCCTGTATGTCGCGACTCACGAACCGCTCGGACGTCAATGTCTTCATGCTTCAGTTCGTATTTAGTCAACAAAATGTTTTTGATGGAGGCAGTTGAATATGATACGTTCTCCATTATATACCTCGATTTATTTGCCTGCATATTAATCCCACTTCTGATGTCGGAGAATAATCATTTACTAGTTATTTTATAATTACTGATGCTAATAATAATAATAATAATCCACTAATTACTGATCTTGTGGACGTTATCGGGGTTCAATGCAAGCACAAATCAAGATATTCACTGTATATTATTGTTTTATTTATTTAACACAACAATCTAATAATTTACTATGATATTAATTATTAGCAAAACATTATTAAAGAATTTATATCCGAGCAGCAGGTTCGCGACACAGATCTAACTTAGCCCAATGCAACGTAATTCCCACAATAATGATCCTCCTCGATCTCGCACCATCCTTCTTATAGTAACCCCACTCCGGGCAACGTTAAGATCGCGCCTCGACCCTGCTCTAGGCTAGTCCTCTGCTCTCATTGGATATTTAAATGACGTGATACTGTAAATACAATCTCTGATTGGACGTGTATGACGTGGTACTAAATACAATACAATGATTGTTAGAAAATAATAAGATTTACATAATGGCAAAGTACTTTTGGTTATAAAATAAACAATCAACTCGTTTCAAACTACTTCCTCCGACATATATAAAATATTATAATCAATTTTAATTAAATAATATGTATTAAAATTAATATGTAATTAATAAGTTCAAACTTAGTTAAGTAAAACCTAATTATTGTAATTCACATAAACAAATAAAAAAAAAAAAAAAAAAGGAAATTACAGTTAGTGAATCTTAAAAAGATTATAAGATAGACTTATAGTTTTATAAAGTTTATAATATAAGCTATAATTCACATTTAACTATATTTTGTTTAATAAGGCGGAATACATGATTTTGTTTAATAAGGGGGTTGTAGGTATTGTATGATTGATAACTGATTATGGTAGGTAGGAGAGAGAAAGTAATAAATTAGTCTCAGCCCAGCAACGGTGTTTGATTAACGTCCCGCACGCCCGTGACAATGTATAGCAACATAAGTATAGAAAGATTGTATAGGTTTAGAGGTGCACCTATAATTTTAAAATAGACTAAAACTTGTATATTGAACCTTATTGCCAAGCCCATAAAAGCGGCCCTCACTTTGGCAATAAAAGGTAAAGTTTCTAGAAGCTTTTACGGCCACTGAATCGCATCCGACCGCTGAGTATAGCGGGCAAAAACGGTTAGCCAATGGGCGCCAGGAATAGCAGTGAGCTTCATGTCCTCGACTCGTCATTTTTGATAGCCATTGACTGTGACCAATGGGTGAGCCTACATTAATTGAGTTTGTGAAAATTAAATGAACAGAAACTGCATTTATTGCCTGCGAACACTAGCAAAACGCGCACTAGAAAAAAGTTATAAATATTAGGCATTGAAATAGGAACCTTACAGTTCGCCGAAAATTAGAAAGACAATGCGTCATATAGTTCAGACAAGTTTAATTAGAATCAATTCGCGATATAGTATTTTCTAGTTAAGCTCGTTGCATACGCTAGTGGTCACGGGTATAGTGCCGCTCTGATTAGATAGTAAAAGAGCGTTATCACTGGCATTCGCCGTTCTGATTCCTGATTCTCCCAATCCAGCAATAGCTACGTACGAGTCAGGTGGACAGGGTACCGCAGAATACAGTACTCTTCATACAGTCCACTTGCCCGACAGCCCATCTGGCCCGTACATCTGGTCCATTCGAGCCGCGATCACGGAGAACAGCGAATCACAATGCCGGTGACTCGCTCTACGAGTGGCCGTTCTCAGGCCCGGCCGGTGACGCATCACCAGCCGCCCGCCTCGCCGTCCGAAGATATAGACGCCGGAACGTCCACGCCCGCGACCATAAGTCCTATAGAGGCGCCGACGCCATCCACCGCCGCGATAACGTCGACCGCCGCGACGACTGTCACCGCTCGCCATGCCGTCGAGCGCACCGATGCGCCACAGCGCTCACAGCTGATGCTGGCCGCCGCCGTGCCACTGTCAGCTGACTCGATGCAGCCTGTTGCACCGACGCCGTCCGCCGCCGTGACGACGTCGGCCGCCGCGACTACTGCCATAGCTCGCTCGACGTCCGAGCATATAGTGCCGCAATGCTCGCAAGGGCGTTGCCGCTTGCAACAGACGCCGGCCACCGCCGCGTCGCCGTCCGTTGCCCCCACCGGGTCAGTCGCACCGACGCCGTCCGCCGCCGCGACAACGTCGGTCGCCGCGACGACCGCCACCGCTCACACAGCTGAGCGAACCCAGGCGCTACAGCGCCCACAGCTGCCTACCGTCCCCGCCGAGTCTGTGTTGTTCGCTAGCGACGCTCGTACCCGTCGCAGCGGCAGCAGGACGGTAAGAAAATCGAGCAAAGCTCTGCATCAGGCGCGCCTGCGCCTAGAGCTTGCCGCCGCTCGAGTCGCCGTCATGGAAGCTGAAGAACAGCTGGAATCCGACGAGAGCCACGCCGATGCCGTATCCGTGGCAGAAACTAATAGAAGAGTGGGTGCGTGGCTAACAGACAGCCGGGCACATCTTTTTGATTTTCCAGATGAGCCGATCAAACAACCGCTCTCCGTGCCGCCGCCGCCCACCTCTGTGCCTGCAGCGCCGCTGCAACCGCAACTGCCGTCGATCGCAGCGTCAACACCCGCCGGGCCGCCCGCCGAATCGCCGCCCGCTGGGCAATCGCCGCCCGCTGGGCAATCGCCGCCCGCTGGGCAACCTCCGCCCGCTGGGCAATCGCCGCCCGCTGGGCAACCTCCGCCCGCTGGGCATTCGCCGCCCGCTGGACATTCGCCGCCCGCTGGGCATTCGCCGCCCGCATGGGCACCACCGCCTGCCGCGCCGCTGCCGCCCGCCTGGGTGCCGCCGCCTGCCGGGCCACAGCCGCCGCCTATTTGAGTAGGTATATATTGTATGTTCTGGACCACTTCGTTCTTTCGCAATGGAGCGAGCACGAGCTCGCTCGCGAAATCACTCCGATGGTCCAGACCATACAATATATACCAATCAAAATGATTCACTTGTCGGATCGATCATGCAAAAACAATTATCGCTCGACTGATTTAAAAAATTTATCCGTCCGATGGATCATGCAAAAGATTCACCGGTCGATCGAACAACAAAAAACAATTAATAATAATTCGTTTGCATGTTTAGTTACCAAATTATGAATAAATAAAAACATACCTGAACTATCCGGCTGTACCGCGGATCCATCATGTGAACTATTAAGTATTTTCATCACACACAAGCACATACAAGTTATACGTAAAAACTTTGAATTTAATAATTAAATTATACTTATGTTAGAAACTATTATGTTCACTATATTGTCAGGTGTCTCTCCACAGTTAATGTTGAAGCATATATTTAAACTCAGTACCAGATTGGCTCAACGATCTTCAAAATTTCTGATTTTCAGGCTAGATTGCTCAAGTCGTCGCCGAATCAAATTCGGCACCAGATTGGCTCGACGATCTTCTGTAAATCAGAAACTAGGGCTAGATTGCTCAAGTCGTCACTGAGTTATAAATAAAGCACATATTTTGTGATCAGATTGATTCGAGGGCACCATAACTTTACGCAGTGAACACAAAGATTCTAAGCACTCGCAATGTCAGGTGTCTCTCCACAGTTAATGTTGAAGCATATATTTAAACTCAGTACCAGATTGGCTCAACGATCTTCAAAATTTCTGATTTTCAGGCTAGATTGCTCAAGTCGTCGCCGAATCAAATTCGGCACCAGATTGGCTCAACGATCTTCTGTAAATCAGAAACTAGGGCTAGATTGCTCAAGTCGTCACTGAGTTATAAATAAAGCACATATTTTGTCGAGGACACCATAACTTTACGCAGTGAACACAAAGATTCTAAGCACTCGCAATGTCTAAATGACAATTCGCAACAGCAGAGACTGTACTGTACTGTATGTTTCCCTTCGCTTCGCTTACTACTTATCTTTATTTTTTTACTTACCTTTGACATTCGGTACGGTTAGCAAATATGTAATAACCACACATGTTTCTGTTTAAATGGTTCATGTATGTCTTTATTACGTTGCATTAATAAACATACAGTTAATCTGAGAATTTGACGCAAAACATAAATTATTATGTAGAAAAACGAAATACAAAAACTCATGAAAATTGGTCTATTTGGAAATTATGACAGTGATAATGAGTTCTTAAAGCTGGAACTATTTCCCGCGGTTTACAAGAAATATTTGTTTATAATATATTTAAGAGGTATAAAATATAATTTTTATGACTTCAAGCACTTATCGTTTGTAGGTACTGTTTCTGCAATCAGTACGTATACTTATTGTTCTCATAACTCTAAAGTGCTGATCACCACGGTTCCACGGTCCGCGCATGTTTATTATTTATAAAATTCGATGAAATGTCATCGCGCGCCATCGCTTTCCCACCAAGTTGGATCTAAATATAACTAAAATACGATTTTCTGTCTGTAATATAGAGATAACTCTGTTCTAAAAAACTCGACTGAGTGTTATTTGCATTTGTAAAAACATTAATAACCATTTAAATGTTCGATATTTTTTTTTATCTCTATCCATCCAAACAATCTTCAGAATCGTTGAAAGGTTTTTCATAAAATTTGATATACCTACTTATTGTGAATAGTGATTTAGGTATTCTGTACTAATATATTAAAATTGATTAATATTATTATGATTCTTATGCTATGTATTGTGATTCTTAATTTAAATAATTATACCAATGTTTATTAAAGTGATTTAAATTGCATTTCCATGGCCAATTCATATTTAATAACTGGCAACATTGTGAATTCATAGACTGTAGAGTAAATAAAATGTTATTTGAGATAGCGGGAAAAACGCGCGGGAGAACATGTTTACATAATGGCAGCAACAAAGGATCGAGTCAGTAGTGCTGGTGATTTCCTAGATGGAAGACATCATAACATCGAAAGTTAAGTATTGGTAGACAGTTTTGGCTCTATTTAATGCTTGTAATAATAATTGTGATTACTGTATTGTTCTCATAGGATATACTGTTCAAGCTTAACTTTAGCTTCAGAGATTTGATTACTTTATGCGTAACATGTTTTGAGATTCCTATTGCTTATCTATACTGGCTTGATTTTTATATAATTTGATACAAATTATATCAAAGAGTTTTTATTATAATTGGTAATACAGACACAAAGGAATATAGTTTTGTTAAAATCAGGCTTTGTTTTATTTACTAGGTATCCTTACTAATGCTAATAATTTAACATTTCAGAAGTGGGATTATTAAGGATTCAAGCAGCCAAAGCTTTCTCGGAGTCCTGTTAAACGAAACGACGGTCATGGATCACTTCCAGATCCTGGGCGCCATGGCGGCCTAGAGATACGCCTTCTCCACGGGCCGTGAGAAATAAAGAATCTTCACAACTGGATGATACTGGTAGGATCGCTCCATATTATAGTAACGTCTTGGTTAAACCCGTATTTTTCCCGAATTCGATTTTGAGAAATCGGAATTGCCGGTATTACAATGGCTTAATAAAATCTTGATAAGATCGAACATCTAAGGGCAATACATGGTTGGAACTATGATGGAAAAGTTATTATGTGCAGTCACGTTTGACTGGATTGGCTAAGTTGTGGCACAAGACTTTGCGTTCTTATGAATTTACATGGCATAAATAGAAACAAAAGATTTTAGAGGCATTCCCTGACAATATCGATTACACGGGTTAATTTAGATACTCGAGATTGCTCGCTAAAACTTGTCTTATTGCTTCCATCAGATATTTTTGTAAAAGGTTTTGGAGGTAGTCCAATAAAAGTATGAAGGTCAGGTGTCGATAGAATTCGTAGTAAATGGGTTTGAAGTCCTGGAGATTTTTTTCTTATAGGAATATATCAATGCTTATAAGTCTAAAAATGTGTGATTATGCGCGGGTATTCAATTACAGCATTTCTTCTTTAGTGCGCTTAGTAGCGGAGTATACTCGTGGTTATTGTGGTAGCGGTAAGTCTTTCTTAATAATTTGTAGTGGAATTACACAATATTTAACTTGATGTTAATTAATGCAGTAGTAACTCTATTTAACCATTGAGCTTTTGAAGAAAATAGATAGGTAAAGGTACTTTCTGTGAAATTATTCTGTAATCCTCCTGTAATTTAAACAATTTAATTAAACGTAATATGCATTTGTATAACACATTAAAAGGTTGCGATTCAAGTGTGGTCTCTAAGTTAGTTTTCAAATTCGAATCTTGTTTAAAACAATAGTCACAGTTTACTTTTTTGATTATATGCCAACATTCATTAATAATACTTAAATAAATACGTATAGAGAACAAAATCAGTTTTAGAGTATTATCATAATTTACCTTCAACGATAAGTAATATTTTACTGCTAGGTGCTACTATCCCCCGCGATTCAACCCGCGAAATTCCTTTACATCCGGATAAAATGTACCTACCTTATTGCCTATTTCACTTTTATCCATACCTAACCTATTAAAATATCTGTTTCCCCGCTGATTTCCCAGTGTGAATTTTGATATTTCGGCAGGAATTCTTTGTTTGGAAATGGAAAGTACGTGTCACTCCTGTGCTGTGTCAGTATCTTTTATAAAGGAATTTTAAGAATCTGTTCAGTAGTACCAGAGACTACCCACTACATCCAAACTTACAAAGTTTGCAAACTTATATAACTTTACCTCCGTATATTATCTGATAGGCGCCAATAAGGACATAAGATCCATTTTTGTTTGTTTCCTTGGTTGTTTGTAATGGATAGACTTCTTTCTTTTCTTCAACTAGAACTTGTCCATAAGGTGTCAGAGCATAGTCAGATTACATACAATTGTTCTAAATAGACTCTGAGACCGATACAATCTCGACAGACGAGTCAGGTGGATAGCATAGAAGAATTTATAGTTAATTTTGGGTTTGGTGCGCTTGCGATCTCCCGGTACGTTTCTGATAGTTTGGCGGTTGGGAAGCAGTCCCTTATTCATACTTTTTTTAAAAATTAATGTACCTATGTGTTGTGTCAAATAAAGTTCTTTCAATGTCAATTTAATCTAGGTACTTGAGGGAAAAAGAATTTACTCTACCAATTATGTAAGGAATAACTAGCTGGTTAACTAGTTAAAGCGATTTTGATTATTGGATGTAATTACTAATGGATTAGGTACAAAAATTAAATACTGGAATATATGGTCATGTACCTGATGTACCTATACTAAAGTAATGGTTAAAAGTGGTTGATAATCTAAGTGATGAATGGTATAAAAGTAATAAATGGAATAATTAAATGGATCTCTGGTATTAATGAATAAATTGGACTAAATGAATAAAATATTGGTAAAAATGGAATTACTTGAATAATTGGATAAATTGGAAAAAAAAAAAATATGGTTGAAAATAAAATGGTTATAAATAATGGAATAATAATGAATGGTTATAAATTATGGTTGAAAATAAAATGGTTATAAATAATGGAATAATAATGAATGGTTATAAATTATGGTTGAAAATAATGGAGATAAAGAGTGTGAAATAAATTTATTTATTTATATATATATTTATTTATTGATCACTAGCTGTGCCCCGCGATTTTTCTCGCGTGGATTTCGGAGTTCCCGCAGGAACTAATTTTTGGAAATAAATGTAGCCAAGTTACTCCTTATAACATCAGCTAGGAAGCTGTGAAGGGTGGATGTTTTATGGGTGTTGTCATAATAACTGCTGTAATTATGTTGACGTCAAAGAGTCATATTATGGACCAAATTTGAATAAATGATTTGACTTTGACGATTTGCCAGTGAAAGTCCAGTCTGGGCGTGAATATATAATATACTATATCTATAGTGTAATATGGACATATGTAATAATATGTAGTAAGTACCTATAGGTATACCAAGTTTGCTTGGTTGCCATGACACAAGCTTATAGCTTAGTGTGGGGTCAAGACGCTTATCTGTGTGTTGTGAAGTGGATTATTATTATTATGGGAATTTGGATTTTTGAATTCTTCTCAGCTAGACCGGTATTAATTGGCAACCACGGGCCAAAGCCAAGTGGAGGTTAGTTTAAGTGGAAGTATTAAGAGTTGTGTGGTCATCAGTTTGGAGGAGTTTGCGGACGATTCGACATGTATTTAGTATTACCGCCTTCTGCATAATAATGTAAGTGTACCTAGGTAATTGGAGGGTAGCGAAGGGTTGGTGCAGTTGACAAGGGATTTCAGATGGTGGTAGTACAACAGGGATGAAGGTAATATTCTGTAATTTCCACATTTTTTGCTATTTCGTTTTGAGGTCAGTATATTTTGTAAGCTTTCAGATATTGTGCTCTACAGCCTGTGGGTTGAATTCCCTAGAACACTGTCAGGTATGTATTTTTAATAAGAAATTGGTTCATTCGTCCTCAGTTTAGATTTGCTTGCAAGTTTCTGATGAATAATCTTAGCAACCTGGTCGTAGCGGTGTTTATAATCTTTTTGTACTATTGACTTGCAGACACTTATGAGATGCTGTATCGTTTCTGGGGCACCGTTACATTTTCTGCAGCTGTCATTTGATATATTATGGACTTTTAGTATATGCTTTTGGTAGTTTCGTGTTTCGATGACTTGGTCTTGAATGGCAAGCATAAATCCTTCTGTTTCGGGAAACAGTTCACCCCAAGTAAGCCAGGCATTGGATGCTTCTTTATCGACGTTAGACTTGCACAAATTTTGCCGGTGTTGTCTATGCATACCCTTTTGAGTCCACTCTTGTATTTTTAGTTGTCGATCTGTTATTGTTTAGATTGATTGAAGCCCAAGTACTTGTCTCTTTTTCATTAAGCGAAGGCATCTGTTGGCCAGTCTGCATCTGAAAGGTAATATGACCCGACGTTTTTCCTTTGAAAAAGTTTCCGTAAGATCAGCCAAATAACATAGGTCTTTCGTGGTGGCGTACAATTTAATATCATCCATGTAGAGCAAATGGTTAAACTTTTCATCAGCTTGTTCATTACTTCCTGCAGCATAGTATTTTGAGAGATTTCCCATTTTCGTTGAATTTAAAATAGGATAGAATACTCTTTATTGTATACAAGAATAATTTTAGTGTGGTAACAAAATAAAAATTTATAAATAAAGGCATACAAAAGGCTATCTTATCGCTTTACTAGCGATCTTTTCCAGACAACCTTTGGGTGGACAGGACAAAAACAGTAAATTTATATGTTGATTTGGTATATTATATGTATAGGTGAAACGAATCATAAAATAATATAGAAGAGACACATAGAAAAGACATACACAAAAAATGGATATACATAGATACACGCATAGATATAAAATATACACATAGAAAATATATACGTACAATATTTATGGGTATAAATACTAATTTTATAAATGCGTTTAAACACAGATGCATACTATAAATAATAAGGTTACACTACAGCGAGTCACGATCCATGAGTGAGGTAGAAAGTCTTCACCAGGCTCTTAAAGGTGGGTAGTGATTTGACCTATTCGCACCTCTACAGGTAGCGGATTCCACAAGCGGACTGCTTGTACAGAGAAGGAATAATCATAAAAGTTGGTTCTAGGGGCAGGAATCATAAGAAGTAAGTTCTGGGATGATCGAACAGGCAGGTTATGGGAAGAAGATTGAAATACGAAGAGGTCTTTTAGGTAGTTGGGGGAAGGTGGATTGAACAGTATGCTATATAGAAGGAAGAGGACATGCGCATTCCGGCGAAGGCAAATCGGAAGCCACTTGAGCTTGGTACGAAATTCGGAGACATGGTCATATTTGCCTAGACCAAATATGAACCGGATGCATAGATTCTGGAGGCGCTCAAGTTTATTTAGCTGCTCCTCGCTAATGTCAGTAAAGCAGGTATCGGCATAGTCGATCATTGGTAAAAGGAGTGATTGTGCTAACGCAACTTTAGTAGCAGTTGGAACTTGGAAGAAAATTACGTAATCGTCTAAGCGAGTCCGCAGATAAAATATTTGATAAATGGTTCAATGCTAAACATTATTATTAATATTATTGGTTATTAAGGAATAAAATAAAATCTTATTATAGATAATGGATAGAAGTTAAGTGGAAGTTGGTGGAACTTAGTAACATGGATTGGATAAAAAAAGAATCATGGTTTGAATTTGTGTTACATTTAGATAAAGTGAAATTATTTTTACAAAACCTTTTTACTTTGCAGGGTCGCAAAGATGTCAGGATGGGCGAGTGTGAATAGTGATTTAGGTATTCTGTACTAATATATTAAAATTGAATAATATTATTATGATTCTTATGCTATGTATTGTGATTCTTAATTTAAATAATTATACCAATGTTTATTAAAGTGATTTAAATTGCATTTCCATGGCCAATTCATATTTAATAACTGGCAACATTGTGAATTCATAGACTGTAGAGTAAATAAAATGTTATTTGAGATAGCGGGAAAAACGCGCGGGAGAACATGTTTACATAATGGCAGCAACAAAGGATCGAGTCAGTAGTGCTGGTGATTTCCTAGATGGAAGACATCATAACATCGAAAGTTAAGTATTGGTAGACAGTTTTGGCTCTATTTAATGCTTGTAATAATAATTGTGATTACTGTATTGTTCTCATAGGATATACTGTTCAAGCTTAACTTTAGCTTCAGAGATTTGATTACTTTATGCGTAACATGTTTTGAGATTCCTATTGCTTATCTATACTGGCTTGATTTTTATATAATTTGATACAAATTATATCAAAGAGTTTTTATTATAATTGGTAATACAGACACAAAGGAATATAGTTTTGTTAAAATCAGGCTTTGTTTTATTTACTAGGTATCCTTACTAATGCTAATAATTTAACATTTCAGAAGTGGGATTATTAAGGATTCAAGCAGCCAAAGCTTTCTCGGAGTCCTGTTAAACGAAACGACGGTCATGGATCACTTCCAGATCCTGGGCGCCATGGCGGCCTAGAGATACGCCTTCTCCACGGGCCGTGAGAAATAAAGAATCTTCACAACTGGATGATACTGGTAGGATCGCTCCATATTATAGTAACGTCTTGGTTAAACCCGTATTTTTCCCGAATTCGATTTTGAGAAATCGGAATTGCCGGTATTACAATGGCTTAATAAAATCTTGATAAGATCGAACATCTAAGGGCAATACATGGTTGGAACTATGATGGAAAAGTTATTATGTGCAGTCACGTTTGACTGGATTGGCTAAGTTGTGGCACAAGACTTTGCGTTCTTATGAATTTACATGGCATAAATAGAAACAAAAGATTTTAGAGGCATTCCCTGACAATATCGATTACACGGGTTAATTTAGATACTCGAGATTGCTCGCTAAAACTTGTCTTATTGCTTCCATCAGATATTTTTGTAAAAGGTTTTGGAGGTAGTCCAATAAAAGTATGAAGGTCAGGTGTCGATAGAATTCGTAGTAAATGGGTTTGAAGTCCTGGAGATTTTTTTCTTATAGGAATATATCAATGCTTATAAGTCTAAAAATGTGTGATTATGCGCGGGTATTCAATTACAGCATTTCTTCTTTAGTGCGCTTAGTAGCGGAGTATACTCGTGGTTATTGTGGTAGCGGTAAGTCTTTCTTAATAATTTGTAGTGGAATTACACAATATTTAACTTGATGTTAATTAATGCAGTAGTAACTCTATTTAACCATTGAGCTTTTGAAGAAAATAGATAGGTAAAGGTACTTTCTGTGAAATTATTCTGTAATCCTCCTGTAATTTAAACAATTTAATTAAACGTAATATGCATTTGTATAACACATTAAAAGGTTGCGATTCAAGTGTGGTCTCTAAGTTAGTTTTCAAATTCGAATCTTGTTTAAAACAATAGTCACAGTTTACTTTTTTGATTATATGCCAACATTCATTAATAATACTTAAATAAATACGTATAGAGAACAAAATCAGTTTTAGAGTATTATCATAATTTACCTTCAACGATAAGTAATATTTTACTGCTAGGTGCTACTATCCCCCGCGATTCAACCCGCGAAATTCCTTTACATCCGGATAAAATGTACCTACCTTATTGCCTATTTCACTTTTATCCATACCTAACCTATTAAAATATCTGTTTCCCCGCTGATTTCCCAGTGTGAATTTTGATATTTCGGCAGGAATTCTTTGTTTGGAAATGGAAAGTACGTGTCACTCCTGTGCTGTGTCAGTATCTTTTATAAAGGAATTTTAAGAATCTGTTCAGTAGTACCAGAGACTACCCACTACATCCAAACTTACAAAGTTTGCAAACTTATATAACTTTACCTCCGTATATTATCTGATAGGCGCCAATAAGGACATAAGATCCATTTTTGTTTGTTTCCTTGGTTGTTTGTAATGGATAGACTTCTTTCTTTTCTTCAACTAGAACTTGTCCATAAGGTGTCAGAGCATAGTCAGATTACATACAATTGTTCTAAATAGACTCTGAGACCGATACAATCTCGACAGACGAGTCAGGTGGATAGCATAGAAGAATTTATAGTTAATTTTGGGTTTGGTGCGCTTGCGATCTCCCGGTACGTTTCTGATAGTTTGGCGGTTGGGAAGCAGTCCCTTATTCATACTTTTTTTAAAAATTAATGTACCTATGTGTTGTGTCAAATAAAGTTCTTTCAATGTCAATTTAATCTAGGTACTTGAGGGAAAAAGAATTTACTCTACCAATTATGTAAGGAATAACTAGCTGGTTAACTAGTTAAAGCGATTTTGATTATTGGATGTAATTACTAATGGATTAGGTACAAAAATTAAATACTGGAATATATGGTCATGTACCTGATGTACCTATACTAAAGTAATGGTTAAAAGTGGTTGATAATCTAAGTGATGAATGGTATAAAAGTAATAAATGGAATAATTAAATGGATCTCTGGTATTAATGAATAAATTGGACTAAATGAATAAAATATTGGTAAAAATGGAATTACTTGAATAATTGGATAAATTGGAAAAAAAAAAAATATGGTTGAAAATAAAATGGTTATAAATAATGGAATAATAATGAATGGTTATAAATTATGGTTGAAAATAATGGAGATAAAGAGTGTGAAATAAATTTATTTATTTATATATATATTTATTTATTGATCACTAGCTGTGCCCCGCGATTTTTCTCGCGTGGATTTCGGAGTTCCCGCAGGAACTAATTTTTGGAAATAAATGTAGCCAAGTTACTCCTTATAACATCAGCTAGGAAGCTGTGAAGGGTGGATTATTATTATGGGAATTTGGATTTTTGAATTCTTCTCAGCTAGACCGGTATTAATTGGCAACCACGGGCCAAAGTCAAGTGGAGGTTAGTTTAAGTGGAAGTATTAAGAGTTGTGTGGTCATCAGTTTGGAGGAGTTTGCGGACGATTCGACATGTATTTAGTATTACCGCCTTCTGCATAATAATGTAAGTGTACCTAGGTAATTGGAGGGTAGCGAAGGGTTGGTGCAGTTGACAAGGGATTTCAGATGGTGGTAGTACAACAGGGATGAAGGTAATATTCTGTAATTTCCACATTTTTTGCTATTTCGTTTTGAGGTCAGTATATTTTGTAAGCTTTCAGATATTGTGCTCTACAGCCTGTGGGTTGAATTCCCTAGAACACTGTCAGGTATGTATTTTTAATAAGAAATTGGTTCATTCGTCCTCAGTTTAGATTTGCTTGCAAGTTTCTGATGAATAATCTTAGCAACCTGGTCGTAGCGGTGTTTATAATCTTTTTGTACTATTGACTTGCAGACACTTATGAGATGCTGTATCGTTTCTGGGGCACCGTTACATTTTCTGCAGCTGTCATTTGATATATTATGGACTTTTAGTATATGCTTTTGGTAGTTTCGTGTTTCGATGACTTGGTCTTGAATGGCAAGCATAAATCCTTCTGTTTCGGGAAACAGTTCACCCCAAGTAAGCCAGGCATTGGATGCTTCTTTATCGACGTTAGACTTGCACAAATTTTGCCGGTGTTGTCTATGCATACCCTTTTGAGTCCACTCTTGTATTTTTAGTTGTCGATCTGTTATTGTTTAGATTGATTGAAGCCCAAGTACTTGTCTCTTTTTCATTAAGCGAAGGCATCTGTTGGCCAGTCTGCATCTGAAAGGTAATATGACCCGACGTTTTTCCTTTGAAAAAGTTTCCGTAAGATCAGCCAAATAACATAGGTCTTTCGTGGTGGCGTACAATTTAATATCATCCATGTAGAGCAAATGGTTAAACTTTTCATCAGCTTGTTCATTACTTCCTGCAGCATAGTATTTTGAGAGATTTCCCATTTTCGTTGAATTTAAAATAGGATAGAATACTCTTTATTGTATACAAGAATAATTTTAGTGTGGTAACAAAATAAAAATTTATAAATAAAGGCATACAAAAGGCTATCTTATCGCTTTACTAGCGATCTTTTCCAGACAACCTTTGGGTGGACAGGACAAAAACAGTAAATTTATATGTTGATTTGGTATATTATATGTATAGGTGAAACGAATCATAAAATAATATAGAAGAGACACATAGAAAAGACATACACAAAAAATGGATATACATAGATACACGCATAGATATAAAATATACACATAGAAAATATATACGTACAATATTTATGGGTATAAATACTAATTTTATAAATGCGTTTAAACACAGATGCATACTATAAATAATAAGGTTACACTACAGCGAGTCACGATCCATGAGTGAGGTAGAAAGTCTTCACCAGGCTCTTAAAGGTGGGTAGTGATTTGACCTATTCGCACCTCTACAGGTAGCGGATTCCACAAGCGGACTGCTTGTACAGAGAAGGAATAATCATAAAAGTTGGTTCTAGGGGCAGGAATCATAAGAAGTAAGTTCTGGGATGATCGAACAGGCAGGTTATGGGAAGAAGATTGAAATACGAAGAGGTCTTTTAGGTAGTTGGGGGAAGGTGGATTGAACAGTATGCTATATAGAAGGAAGAGGACATGCGCATTCCGGCGAAGGCAAATCGGAAGCCACTTGAGCTTGGTACGAAATTCGGAGACATGGTCATATTTGCCTAGACCAAATATGAACCGGATGCATAGATTCTGGAGGCGCTCAAGTTTATTTAGCTGCTCCTCGCTAATGTCAGTAAAGCAGGTATCGGCATAGTCGATCATTGGTAAAAGGAGTGATTGTGCTAACGCAACTTTAGTAGCAGTTGGAACTTGGAAGAAAATTACGTAATCGTCTAAGCGAGTCCGCAGATAAAATATTTGATAAATGGTTCAATGCTAAACATTATTATTAATATTATTGGTTATTAAGGAATAAAATAAAATCTTATTATAGATAATGGATAGAAGTTAAGTGGAAGTTGGTGGAACTTAGTAACATGGATTGGATAAAAAAAGAATCATGGTTTGAATTTGTGTTACATTTAGATAAAGTGAAATTATTTTTACAAAACCTTTTTACTTTGCAGGGTCGCAAAGATGTCAGGATGGGCGAGTGTGAATAGTGATTTAGGTATTCTGTACTAATATATTAAAATTGAATAATATTATTATGATTCTTATGCTATGTATTGTGATTCTTAATTTAAATAATTATACATTTGACGACCCGATTGGCGCAATGGTCAGCATGCCTGTCCGCTAATCAAGAGGTTCCGGGTTCGATTCCCGGTGGGCGTGGACTTTGTGTGATGAACACAGGGTTCCATTTTCCAGTCTGGGTGTGTATATATATATCTATAGTATAATATATATGTAATAATATGTGTAGTATATACCACGTTTGCTTGGTTTCCACGACACAAGCTTATATAGCTTAGTGTGGGATCAAGTAGATCTGTGTGTTGTGAAGTGGATTATTATTATTATTATTATTATTATTATTATACCAATGTTTATTAAAGTGATTTAAATTGCATTTCCATGGCCAATTCATATTTAATAACTGGCAACATTGTGAATTCATAGACTGTAGAGTAAATAAAATGTTATTTGAGATAGCGGGAAAAACGCGCGGGAGAACATGTTTACATAATGGCAGCAACAAAGGATCGAGTCAGTAGTGCTGGTGATTTCCTAGATGGAAGACATCATAACATCGAAAGTTAAGTATTGGTAGACAGTTTTGGCTCTATTTAATGCTTGTAATAATAATTGTGATTACTGTATTGTTCTCATAGGATATACTGTTCAAGCTTAACTTTAGCTTCAGAGATTTGATTACTTTATGCGTAACATGTTTTGAGATTCCTATTGCTTATCTATACTGGCTTGATTTTTATATAATTTGATACAAATTATATCAAAGAGTTTTTATTATAATTGGTAATACAGACACAAAGGAATATAGTTTTGTTAAAATCAGGCTTTGTTTTATTTACTAGGTATCCTTACTAATGCTAATAATTTAACATTATACTTTGGGTTCAAGAATGCCATACCTACTTATCATTCCGTAAAAAAAGAAATTGTCTGAGAGAGTTTGGAATTCATGCGAGCGAAACCGAGGAAATAACTGGTAGATGATACATGAGAATAGTATCATTGGTGATACCGGTAAGTAAGTATTTGCTTAGCATGCAGTAACTTGTTACAATGGAAATAATTGAACCATTGCACTCAACACATAATAGATGCGGCATATTGATGGGAAACTTATGAATCTACTCCATTCTTTAATAAGTTTGAAATTTTATTTTAACAAGTACATTTACATTTTTGAAGTTTCAATTTTCGGTTATATTTCGAAAATATACTTGTATTCTGCAATTGCATAACGTAATTCAATGTACATCGGGAATAAATAATACACACAACGATAATATATATTTAGCGTGTTTAATCCAAACAAATTCAATGTCATAACAGGTATTTACCAAAAAATTACTTCAAATTATTGTTTTTTATTCAAGAGAAATACAACCTTACAACATTTAGAATAGGACGTCTACACACTGGACAATTGTGAATGGAAAAACTACACGCGGCGCATGCAACCACATGTCCGCACGGCGTCAAACATACATTGCACTCGTCATTGAAACAAACTTTACAACACTGGTCTACCTGGCACATTTTCTCGTCAGTTTCGTGAGGAACTTGCGTGTTGGCGACAACGTTGTTGTGGTGGTGCTCTTTTTGCACATGTTCCCTAAGTGTCTTAACGTGGGGGTCTATATAATTGGTGTCTGCACCGGACGTGCCGCACTCGTCGCGATCAAATGATGTATCAGCAACGGAGCGAAATAGTGGACACCGCGGTGACCACCGCCTGTGTTCTTGGTCAGGTTCGTCGAGTTGCAACCAATTCATTATCTCGACGCTGCAGTACGCACAACGCACTTCGTCACCGCGACCCATGAAATAGAAACCACTTTTTGCTAAACTTTCCGGTGACAAGTATGCCAGTGGCCAATTTACAAATGAGTTTAAACGTTCCTCCTCACTCGACATGGCGCTAGGAGTTTTAGCCATCTTATCGGTGTAGTACGCTGTATACAAATGAGTCACGCTCAAAGTTTGTCGGGGCAGTCGGTGCAATTTATGGTAGGTAAAATAATAGAAAGAGGCGTGGAGGGGATATCAGCGGAAATTATAAACACAAATGCTCTTGTGCATATTTTTATTTCAAGGAACAAATACTTAGTTACTGTTTTCGAGGTTTTAATTTTGGTTACCTATATTTCGAAAATCTACTTTTATTCTGCAATCGTATAACGCAAATCAATGTGTTCATGAAAAAGTAAGTGGGTACACGTTTTTACTCAGAACTGAATTCGTTACGTTACGCTCGATGCCATATCTAGTTCGTTCCATCATCTGTGGTAAAGACATTTTGCTTATTTTGTTTTTTTTGCTCTATAAAAACACAGGTGTCAATTAAATGGCATTATAATTAATTCATCTCTTGATTAAAGTGCATCGACGCTGGTAATAAAGCAGTAAGGATAAATCAAAATGTACGTAAGTACTTGCATTATTTACATTTTATTCTAATTTATTGAGAATAATTTGGAGGTTCTATATTATGTTTTTTAAAGTTATCGTGTATAGTTATTTTGTGAAGTTGTTGTAAAGTCATTGTGTTAACTAATTAGGTACACATAATTTAGGATACGCATCTGATTTAAATTGTTTGGCAAGATAAAATGTGTTTAAGAACATGTTATCTGTGTTGTGTACTATAAAAAATAAATAAATAAAAATTATAACAAATAATGTTTTAAATTTCAGGTCGGATATTGAGTATTCATCGGATGAGCTCCAGGGTGCAGTGGCTGCCGCGCCGGTAGAAAAGCCTAAAAAAAAGACACCGAAAAGAGCGCTAGAGGCTTCGGCATCGTCAGTTAGGTAAGAATAGTTTATGCACTGTTTAATAAGATTTTTTAGTTTAATATGATTTTGCACTGGGGGATTTATGCAATAATGAAAAAATTCAAATGTATTTTACAGATCCAAAAAGAAGCCTAACACCAATAGCCACAGCAGCGACAGCAGGAGTGCGTCGACCTCAACGAGGTAGGTAAATAGAAATTTTACATTGAATACCTATTAGTATTTTTAAATGTCTGTTTTGAACTTTATTTCTTGTGTGTTGTGCCGTGTTGTCCATCTGTTTTGCTATCGAACAACGACAATTTTTGTAGTGGCTTGAGTTTTTTATACTATACATTTCTATATATTTTTTACAGCAGTAGCCTTATTAACCGGTTACTGTGAACCAACTTACTTATTAAAAGTTACAAACTAAATAATTGATTTTAAAATTTAACTTGTTTATTATTTATAATATTTTATATTTTAGACTTTTAGGTAGTTAATGGGTAATGTCGCTTAGTTTGTGTAACATTTTTTTATTTTTATTTTTTACAGCTCGGAATACGAACGAGGCCTCTTCGGTCTGGAGCCGGTGACAAAACAAACAAATAAGCTGTCTACCAACACCGGCCTCCAGACCTACCTCAGCACTCGAGTCCCCGGCGGGAAAGTTCGCCGGGATAAACATCTGGAAGGAGATTTTTATATAGAGGTACGAGTTTATAATACTGAAGAGGCTGCGACCGCACAGCCAGATCAACGGTGGCGGTCAGCGCAAGTGGCTTTGAAATTAAAATTAAATCGGGATACTTCGCAATGGGAAGCCTTGCAAAAGTTCATGCACAAAGCACACGAGCTGTTTACTGATAGCGAACCTGTATTTTTTAGTGACAAAGGTTTTAAGTAGATAATTTAAATTATTTTCACCTACACTGTATTTTACAAGCTTCTGCGGAGTACCTATCTCCATTTAGTTTTACTTTTTATTGTCATTCATAGTAATTTAACATAAATAATGCCGTATTGCGAAGATTGTAAAGTTTTTGTTAGTCGTGTTCGTTGGATAGGTCACTTGCGAAGTACTGATCATAAAAATAAAAATTATTCGACATTAAGTGAAGGTATCCTCAAAATTAATTCCGCTTTTCGCAACAGAATAGCCTCATATAAAGTTACATCATCGGATTCTGAGGATCAGGCCTCAATAGAAAGTTTTTTAGATCATATACAAACTAAAATCAAGTCGTTAATTGAAATGTCACTTAAGCAACATCACTGTGTCAAGGCCAATTTCGAATATTTTGGGGTTTTTCTCTTGTTAAAAAATGATTCCCAAGAGATAAAATCATTTGGCACGAAAAATTTTACTCTTTATCAAAATTGCAATCTTGATACTTTATTTTTCGAGGTAAAAACCAGTTTGATCAAAAAAGCAAGTGAATTTCAAGAGCGTGATAGTGGTTGGACATTTTTGCATAATTCCCATTTAGAAGTTAACATAAACAAATATCAGCCTTTGCGTGGTTCAAGTTTCATTGAGTTGCCGGCTTTAATCAAATCAAAGAAAGCCTGTTTAAATATAAAGAATAATGATAATTTTTGTTTTTTATGGTCAGTAACTGCTGCTTTGTATCCTGCTCAACATCATTCTGATAGAGTTTCATCTTATCCTAAATTTAATGACGTGTTGAACGTGGATGGCTTATCGTTCCCAATGAGTTTCTCAGACATCGCTCGGTTTGAACAGAACAATCCGCATATATGTATTTTTGTATACGGTTTAAATGATAAGAAGTTAGTGGTCGGTCCACTTTACAAATCAGACGCATTGAACAAAAAAGTTATTCACTTACTTTATCTTGAAGAAGGTGATATGTCGCATTACTGTTTGATAAAGGATCTGTCGCGTCTTGTTAGAAGTCAAATTACTAAGCATTGTAACAAATTGCACTTTTGCGATCATTGTTTACAATTTTTCAACTCGAACGATCAGTTATGTTCTCATATCTGCGGAGGTGTGGCTACCGAATTACCTCCAAAAGGTTCCTTTATAGAATTTAAAAATTATGACCGAAAGCAAAACGTTCCTTTTGTTGTTTATGCAGATTTTGAAGCTATGCTCGAAACTTACGATAGTTGCGAACCCGATCCGTTAAAATCTTCTACAGTGACTCAACAGCGACACGTACCTGTAGCTTTTGCCTATCACCTCGTTTGTACAGTAGATTCACGATACAACCACATAACCTCATATAGAGGACGTGATTGTGCAGATAAGTTTGTTAAATCTATTTGTGACGATGCAAAGAAAATCAGCGAAATATTAAATAAAAACGTGCCTATGGTTTTTACTGATACTGATGCTTATAATTATGAGAACGCAGAGACTTGTCACATTTGCGAGGGTCTAATAACAGTAAATAAAGTTCGTGATCATTGTCATTTGACAGGACAGTTCCGTGGCGCTGCTCATAGTTACTGTAATTTAAAATATCAAGTACCAAAGTTCTTGCCTGTTGTCTTTCATAACCTGTCGGGTTATGATTGTCATCTTTTTATCAAAGAATTAGGAAAAGCCCCCGGGTCTATTAAGGTAATACCGAAAACAAAAGAAAACTATATTTCTTTCACAAAGTTTATTCCGATTTCTGGACAAGATTATTTTCAAATAAGATTTGTGGATTCATTCAAGTTTTTGGGGACAAGCTTAGAAAAGTTAGCCGCAACCATGAAAAAGGATGAATTTAGATACTTAAAATTTTACTATCCTGATGAAAAACACTTTAATCTGCTCACTCGAAAAGGAGTGTATCCATATGATTACATGTCTAGTTGGGAACGATATGCTGATACCTGTTTACCGTCTAAAGACCGTTTTTTTAACTCGCTTACGAATGAGTCAATTACCGATGAAGATTACGAACACGCTCGAGCGATGTGGCTTGAGTTTTCTATTAATAATATGGGTCAATTTACTGATTTGTATCTCGAGTCAGACGTCCTTTTGTTGACTGATATCTATGAAAATTTTAGATTAACATGTAAACAATATTATCAACTCGATCCCGCCTTTTATCTTACTGCACCAAGTCTTTCATTTGATGCAATGCTTTTAAAAACTCGCGTTCGGTTGGAACTTATAAGTGATTTAGAAATTTTTCGTTTGATACAACAAGGTATTAGAGGTGGCGTTTGCATGTGCTCCAAACGACACGCTAAAGCTAATCATAGATATCTGGAAACTTTTGACCCCTCTACGCCAAGCTCGTACATTATGTATTTAGATTGTAATAATTTGTACGGATATAGTATGTGTCAAACATTACCTCATTCAGACTTCAGATTTTTAAGCGATAGTGAAATTAAGAAGTTAGAGTTAAATATAATACACATTACGGATGACGCTGAAAATGGCTTTATTCTTGAGGTTGATTTATTTTATCCTCCAAATTTACACACCCAACACAATGATTTTCCATTTTGTCCTGAAAAAATTAAATCTCCCACAGGAAAAACAAAAAAATTAATACCCAACTTATATGACAAATATCACTACGTTATTCATTACGTTCACCTTAAAAAATGCTTAGCACATGGTTTGGTTTTAAGAAAAATCCATCGAGCTATAACTTTCAAACAAAGTAATTTTTTAAAACAATATATAGACCTTAATACTGAGCTGCGTCAAAGAGCTCAATCTGTTTTTGAACAAGATTTTTTTAAATTGTTAAATAATAGTATATTTGGAAAAACATTGGAAAACACAGAACAATGGGTAGATGTACGATTGGTAAATAAGTGGTCAGACATGAATAACCAAACAAAAAAATTTATTGGTTCCGTGAAGTTGATAGCGAACCCAAATTTTCACAGCGCATCAATATTTTCTGACGACCTAGTAGCAATACAAATGAAACGTTCAAGGGTTGTTCTAAACAAGCCGATCTACATTGGATTTGCTGTACTCGAACTTTCTAAAAGTCATATGTATGACTTCCATTACTCAGTAATAAAGCCATTTTACGAAAATCGTATTGAAGTATGTTATACTGATACTGATAGTTTTATTTACAATGTACAGACAGAAGATGTTTACAGAGATTTTAAAATGAATTTTCTAAAATATTTTGATACTAGCAGTTACGATTACAATAACAAGTTTGGTTTGCCAATTGTAAACAAAAAGATTCCTGGGTTGTTTAAGGACGAAATGGGTGGTAAGATAGTTAAGGAGTTTGTAGGGTTAAGGTCAAAGCTTTATTGTATTAAAACTTTAGACAGAATGATTAAAAAAGCAAAAGGAACAAAACGAAATGTTATTAAAAATTTGCATGCATGCATGTCTTATACAATTGTGATGTCGTTCGAAAAAGAAACGTTTTGTTTAAAACAATCAAGCATGAAATATTTACTCAATCCGTAAATAAAATTGCTCTTTCAGCCAATGATGATAAGCGGTTGTTAGAATCAGATAAGGTGACAACCATCGCCTGGGGTAATCAGTCAATATTTGGTTGTACTGCTTAATTTTTTTCACTATTTCATAGAATGTAACTATTAATATAGAGTATTATAAAATATTAGGTAGAAATAAGATTGTTTAAATTATCCGTAGGATAATGATTATTATAATTATCTACGAAATTGTAAGCAATATTATGTAATAGATATGTATTAATATTAAGTAAATATGAATACAGTGTAAGTTAATTTTAGTGTTTTCTGAAATATAAATAAATTTTAAATTACATTAAAACCAAGAGTTTTATTTGACTTTTCACTTTGATACAAATACAATGTTGCTGTTTGAACATGTACCGACATGTTTCATTATAATCACAATAATAACATATAACATTACAACATAGAAATATGATCATCAGTCTCCGTGCTTGTACAAACAGTAACATGTTTAGACATGTTCCAACTTGGAAACTTCAACACATAGGCACTGTAGTTTTGTTTAGCTCCTCGAACAGTCATTACCGAGACGCGCTCTACCGAGGTACTGTCATCAGCTTCGTATCGATTTGGAATTGTAAGCATGCATTTTTAATTTGTTAAGTACCTACTATTATTCTGATAAGTGAACCGATTATAATTTTTTGATTGTTTCAGATCATGTCTACTCCTAGTGATATATATGAACAATGCGCACAAGATCCTCTAGAAGGGTTTAGTCAAGAATTTCCTGAAGTCAGTGTGACGCCCTATGAGGCTTAAAAATTTATTTATATTCGAAAAAGCATTTTAAAGATATATGTATAATGTATTATAACATAATACACTATATGTATAATGTATTATGATATAATACACTATAAAACTTAAGTTGAAATATATTTAAAGTATTGCGAGTTGATAAACTCGCAATCTAAATTTTGTATGATTATTGATGTATAATTCATAAACTAAAATGAATAAAGTAATTATTCATATGAAATAAAATGTTTATAATAAGGTATATTAACCGTGTGCTTGGTTTCAGATGTAACGGTGATATCGACTTGTACCCCCCAACCCCCCGCATACCCCTCTCAAACGAGACGTGAACGCACCGCCAGTATCCACGCGGGCGGCTGAGACGTGAAGTGGCATCGGCGCGGCGGGCGGACGAGCGAGTCGAGAGGCTACGCGTCGCGCGTAGAGCGCGTCGCGTATACAACATTAAATGTTGTTAAACGAGTTTGGTGGTGGCTCGAATAAAGATTTGCATTATTATGCTTATCTAAATATTAAGTTAACATAGAGTGTTGACAAACGAGTTTGGTGGTAGCTCGTATACAGATATTGTATTATTATACAAATCTAAATAATTATATTGGAGTCTCACGTGAAGGTCTAAGATGAGAATGCCGACGACCACTTTCACAATAAAGATGATGTAGTTGGGAGTTCGAACGAGCTTACGTACTTAGTGACTTGTCGCTCTGTACGAAAGCCTTGTCAACGCGCTCGACGTCCGTTAGGATATCTTGTGCGAAGACAAATATTATTATGAGGAAGGCTTTCGGTGTGTATGGATTGTAATTTTATTGTTATTAAATTATAATTCATCACATCTTATCGGCTCGATGCATACGTGTATTTTCAATTTATTGGAATTTACAACGACGATGAACTCTAATCCTGAGCGGTTAGACGTCGCGCGTCGCGAGCGTAAGATAACGTGGAGAGGTAAAAATCCGCGCCTTGAGTTGTCTTCGCCGTGACGGGTTTCGTTGTGCACGTATTGTATCTTGTCTATTGAATAACTACGCCTTCCGTGTTATTCAAAAACTATCATCGACTATGCGGCTGACTGGAGACGCGGGATCGCTTCCTACACCAAGGGAGTGTTGAACGCTCTTCTTTCAAGATAACATTACTTTCTTTTTTTTACAAACATAATAATTATAGTCAATGCGCTTTGTGACTTTGTTACGTTGTGCAGAGATTATGGGATCGGCTGTGGACGACCTAGTCGTTAACGCTTGATCTCGGTAAACAGTTGTGTTTTTCAACACGACTTGTTTATCAAAATGAACGAGTGCTGAGTGGGTGTTGTACGAGGACGAGCTGTGATCCAATCAATTGGGCTTCGGCCTTAGCTACGTGTAGCTACTATAACACAAATTGACCGACTGAAGTTATGATGTCCGGCGAGACTGGTCTCATACACTTATATTTGAATTATTGGGATGGTGTTGAGGTCGCGGTACTATCCGCATTACGGCCTCGGTCTTCGGGCTGACACGTACCCAGGGGTCTCGGCACCGCCGAATTATGACCTCCAACGATTGCTGCTGATACGGGACGTACAGTCTCATATAGCTGATTCATCCTCTAACGGATGTCGGTTATGCATATTTGGAGAACTCTCTACCTTGTGCAACACAGGTGGGGGGGGGGTGGTATCTGCTTATGAGCAGGTGGATGACCATCACCGTGGATAGCGCAGGACGGGGCTATTCCACCTCTCGCTATATAATAAACTTGTTATGTAGTGAGAGCCATTGTAAATATTCCTATTGGAATATCAAGTTGATTATAAATAAACATCGTATGGGAGGTGTTCTATGAGCATCATATTCCTATCTCAGAATCCGAACACTACTAACGTCGATAGACGTAAGTTAGTGATTATGTGTACCACTGTAATAAGGATACCGTCTTTGGAGTCTCTCTGCTTCCGGGCTAACAACACTATTAACGCACAGACGTTAAATAAATGTACAGTGTAGTCTCGCACTTAAAAATAGAACCGTTCGTGTAGAGCGAGTTCATATAAAGATCGAATGTCACCCAACTCAAACGCAGTTGGGTGTACTAAATATAAATATTTCTTACAGAAATATTATGCACAAATATTAAAATAAAATGTCAAATTAATTGATGGTTGTTTTATTCAATTAATACCTAAGCCCAACCTCGACCCATTATAATAATGCGGATAGGATGGTGACGGAATCGAATCTCAACCTAAAAGAACTGGAGTCATTTAAAACACAACGTAAAACTGGGTCTAACTATTAGACGAAATTGGCCAAATTAAAATGTTCAACATCTTTGATGTTGTTCATAAATTGATGAAGGAGGGTGAAAGTTACATCAGCAAAAGGAAAAAGTCCAGAAAGCTGCAGCCAACGTTGCTTTCACAAACCACACAAGCCGCCTTTGAAGAGGTGTTTAACAAGAACGAAGATGGAGCATGCAGTTCATTGAGCAAGCAGAGTGTTAAAAAGAGGAGCTTTGGCACCACATTCGTAGCCAGCAGGGAGCCGTTAAGGAAAACAACAAAGCTAATTAAACTTAGCATTACTGACGTAAGCAATCCAGAAAATTCGTTGGTGTTAGTGAAGGCTCAATATCCTGTTAAGGATGGAAGTGCAACAGATCATATTTTGGATGATGCTGAGGCATTAATTAACAAAATTTCAAAAACAATATGCGGCTATAGTGCATGTTTATACATGTAAAATTTATAAGTAAGATGAAGAAAATAACGTAGAGGAAGACAAAGTATGTTGGCAATCCAAGTCGATGGCGCTAGTGACGGCTCAATATCCAGTTCAGGATGAAAGTGCTACAAATAATATTTTGGATGGTACTGAAGCATTAATTAACAAAATTTCAACGACAGTATAACGGCTATGTGTAAAATTTGTTATTTGTTTATGTAAGATGACTCTATTTATATTCATATATGTTTTTGTAATAAAACAATGGTCTAATAAAATCGGTGTTTTCATAATACTACACGAGGGTAAGGTTTAGTAAAAAACCAAGTTATTTTTAATTATTTTTAATGAAAAAATTAAGTGATAGATTTCAATTACTAAAATAGTTTTCTAAATAACATAATTTTAAACAAGTTACATTTTTTAACGCACAATATTTCTTATGATTAACACAGTTATGGTTGAATAAATCAGTACAGTACACTTTATGTAATGTAGAAAAGTTTGAAAATCTTATTTCTTCAAGTTTCTTGCTTAAATCTATAACTTCGCAATTAGAGCATAATTCTTTGATCCACTTGATTTTTTCGATTCCTTTTACTAGGACCTTTTTATGTTCTAAATAAGGGACGATGACTCGTTGAAACTCTCTATAATCTATATAGCCTTCATTCCAGTAAATACCTCTGTTTCGTTGCAACCACTGAACTTGTTTTTTTTCTTCGAATGTTAAAAAATTATAGGGGTATGGTGGTTTAACTAAAAATGTTTGTGTTTGGTATTTTGTTGCAATTGACACTTCTTTAACAATGAATTTATTATTCGCATCTTTAAAACCTTGAAGATCGGCTATTATAATGTCAGGATTCATGATAGCTTTTTCACCGTGCTGCTGAGTGGTTTATACTCGATAATGCAATCGTTGAGTATAAGACAGTAGGCTGAAGTTTGATCTGGTATCTCAGAATCTGCTTCGAGTTCAACGCGTACGTCGACAACAGGCCCTGACTTCAAATTGTCAATTTGTCTGGAGCAATCGATAACGAACAATGGCGTTAAATCTTTGAATTGCTTAGGGCTTAGCAAAGCTTCTGATCGCCTTCCATAATACGACTGTTGAAATCTTGCGTATTGCTCGTATATTAAAGCAAATCTGTCATTTGCAAAGTTTATATTTAAATTTTCATATGGAAAGTAAGTTGAGTTAAGGTACACCTTGACGTTACTTAGATTACAATGATCGAACTGCGCCATATCAGAACTTGCATTGTTCTTTCGGTTCGTTTGCAATCCAATGATTACATATCGTGGTTTTTCTATTTGAGATGCAGTTTTTATTGACCACGTATGTTTAGTGGTTTTTGGTAAAGCTGGATATTCATACAAATCCCAATTTCTAAATACAATCTGGAGTGGTCGGTCTTTTTCTAAATACTTGAGAAGATTAATCCTTTCTCTATCTGAAACTCGTACGTGTGGTACCCGCCAAATTATTTTATTTATAATTACGTCTTCAATAACCTCATCGTTGTTAAGTTTAACAGCGTTTAAATTTGTGTTGCTTCGTAACAATATTAATTCGTGCCGACAATTGATCACAACTTTTTGATAATCTTCAGCGAAGCCAAGTATATTTTTGAGGGGAATGGAAACTGCGAAACTGCCTCGGTGAGTATTTGTAATACCGCCTATATCCCAGCCCCAGGCTCTTGACATTTTAGATTCACTCTCATTCATTGAAACCAACGCTTTCATTGTAGTACTTATTCCAGCGTTTTTTATTTTATCTATTTCAACTCCGTTTAACTCATACCGAATATCTTGAAATAGGTAAAGAAGAGAATTATTTGTAAAATTTACAGTGTTTACTTGCTCTTTAGTATCTCGTTTTTTAACATCAACTTGTCCTTCCAAGTATAAAGTGCTCGCTGATGGCAATATGTACAAATCTTGTTGGTTGATCGGAATGCGTATTTCATCATTCCTGTTGAAACTTGTTACATATGGTTTATATGAATGGAATTCGACCCCTTCAACGGAATTGTCGTAAGATGGAACAGATAAAACGTCTAAGATATTCATTTTAATAATCCGATTAATTTAAGGAATGCTTTATTATCTTTATTTAACTTATTTTTTTTCCTACAAGATGTTTTGTTGAGGGTTACTCGCGCAGAACTGACGATTTTTGATTTTCGAATTAACTTATTTTTTTTCCTATAAGGAGATGTTTTGTTGAGGGTTACTCGCGCAGAACTGATGGTTTTTGATTTTCGAGGCACGTATTTATTGTAATCAATCATTATTTTTACTAATGTTTCTCAAATGCAAAAAAAGTTGCACTTCTTCACCACGTAAATTGACTAAGTTATTATTTATGTCCAAAAATCTAATATGGATGCAGTTGATATTACTTTGATTGATTCGGAAATATATCGCGTTTTTAGGTGCTTCGATGATTCTATATCCAGGCGGCACGTTAGGTGCAAATTCGTAAACAATATGGCTTGGTTCACCATTTATATATGATCCACTCACTATATCACATTCGACTCTCACCACGGTCGTAGGCAAAATGTTCACTGGCAGATGTGAAACATGCCATTTATTTGCTTTCAGAAACTTATTTCCATAGCCCAGCAAATTTCCTAGAGAATCTGTCTTGGTAAAGTCAATATCTTTGGTGCAGTGTATGGATATTTTTAATGTGTTGTTATTACAGTGAAGTTGAAATGTTGCGTCTTTTATTTCTGATTTTATATAGTCACTGATATCTTGCAATTCATAGGCTCCTTCCGGTAGAGTAATTACTTCATTAGTACCATAGTAAAATTTATTATTTCTATAGTCAATATTTGGAATTGAATTAAATGTAGATAAATATAACAGAGCACACTCATATTCTCCATTAAGTTGTAGGGTGGGAGAGTAATAAGTAGTTAAATTTGATGAGTTTCCCGTAATTGATAGTGTTAAAGACATTTTGCAAATGACATGACTAAAACAAAATTTAATGTTTTATACTTTTTTATTCCAAAATTTACATAAATATTTTAAACATAAATGACCACAATTAACAGTGTTAAATTTTTGGTATCTTGTATAATTATAAAAAATGTTCATATTTTTTAAATACTTCACTAATTCAAATGGCGGTTTCAAATCACCATAACTATCAAAGTATTCACAATAATTATTTCGTTTTGCATATGCTACCCAATGTGTTCCCTCATTCTTCGAATCATCTAGGTTAACAATACCACATTCAATCTTCCTAGGACTTCTGGGTAATTCATCTTTCATGTAAACACCTCGGAAATGCGGAATATCTGCAGCGTACTTCAAAATGTCTACATTTGTCAAAGCACGATTAGGTAGCGTAGTTAGTTTTTTGAAGCTTTTATGTATAAACCTTTCCCACTTTTGTAAGGCTTTATGTATAAGCCTTTTCCCAGTGCTATAGCCTCCATGGTTTTATTATGACGCTCTGTCTCCTGTAAATTCTTTTGAGCAGATTTATAATCATTCACAGTTTTTGCAATTCCAGACGCTCCTCCCGCCAGAGCGCCTAGAGCTGATAAACCCGCAAATATTGGGATAAGTGGTAATATTCCTCCGGTTTTTGGTATTGGTATCACTCGAGGTAATTTGATTTGACGAGCTAGCGGAATCATTCTTTTAGCAGCTGCATAAGACAGGTTTATCAACGTTTTACGGTTTTTTGGTTTTAGCTTTTTAACATGTGAACGAATTTTCGTGACAAAATGTTTGAATGATTTAACTCCCCAACCTGATTTTACTTTAGCTTTCATCGCTTTACTAACCAGCCATGAGACCAATTTTTCACCTTTCCCTGCATCCTTTGCTTCTAACCTCTTTTTAGCCATGTCTAACAATTGTAAATCCGCTTTGTGACGATTAGGTAAATCTGTGTTATTGGCGTAGGCAATATCGTGGTGCATGCAGGCTTCGTCCAACTTGTTAACCCCGCGGTCACCTCTTTGTAAACGTTTCTGAAGTTTTGTTCCTGGTCCACAGTAATTATACCCAGGTATATGAATCTCAAAAGGTAAGTTATTTATTAAATTGTTAACGAGTCCACCACCTTGCATGACTCGTAGTAAAATGACTAAAGTAACGATACTGTTTATAGTTTTATATCTTCTTAACTTAACAATGCGGATTTATCAATCCAGCTGTTTTCATCAGGAGGTAACCCTAACCATTTAACGAATATCTTACTCCCTTTCTTTTTCAACACTTTTTCTATTAAATACACATTAGGATAATTAGTCTTCTGCAGTTCTTGTTCATAAAAACTTCCTAAAATAGGCTGCTTACGTTGATCTTCAATGTGGTACGTTTGTGGAATGGTATTATTTACTTTCTTTACAGTAAATAATTCTGTAGACCAATTAGGAGTATATCCCTTTTCAAAACAATTTTTGTATTTACTAATACGAACGCAATCCCCAGCCTTCAATTTTGATTTTTGTGGTACAGATGGAAAAGAGTGTAATTTATTAATATTTCTTTTTACGTCTGGTTCTATAGTTTTATTAATTTCTGCAGGCTTAAAACCAGTGGTGCGATGTTTTGTGGTATTATAAGACTGCATAATATTATTCAAAGTTTTGTCAGACCATTTATAACTCCCAATCAGACTAAAGTGTTTGAACAGTCTTTGCTTTATAGTTTTGATAAGACGTTCAACAATTGAAGCTTTTTTTATAGAAAACGTCGAATAATGGGTAATTTTATTCGTCTTCATAAGCTTTTGAAACGAATCGTTGTAGAACTCGTTCCCCATATCGGTTTGCAAATTGTACGGCCTTCTTTGGCTTCGGATTAAAATATGTTTAAAAGCTTGAGTTACATCAAGTTTTTTCTTTGATTTCAACGGTTCAGCCCAGGCATACTTTGTAAAGCAATCTATTACTATAAGGATATATTTATTGTTGTTGTTATATTTTCGAAGAGATTGCATATCTATCAAATCGGCTTGCCACAAATCATCGATTCCCTTGAGAAAAACAGGACGTCTTGTAAAGTTTTTTCGAGCGGCTTTGTGGATTCCATTGACTACTTCCTGTTTTGTCATTTTGTAATGCACTTTTAATCTCGTTGTCCACCCCGTTCTGGTTCAGTTTCTCTTCCAACTGATTTACTAACTCTAAAGATGTTGCTTTTAAAGTAGACTCATCGATTTGAGAACGTAGATTAGATTAGATTAGATTCATTTATTTCACATTATCAAATTCAAATTACATTATAAATAATAATAATATGTCAGAGGATAATGTGATCGTCAAGATAATAAATTACATACAATTAAAATAATGTCACAACCACAATAACAAGTAGGATTACAAGTATCGATTACATGAATAAGCTGTCAATAAGGCCATTGAATTCTTTAAACATCTTGGTGTTTAGTTGGTCTACATACTCCTTGTTAACAGCATCGTCTGCTTCTACTGGATGTTTGATGCCTCTCAGTCTAGCTGTTTGTAAATCATAATCTCCATTATGAGATCTCAACAAAGCATTGTATGCTTTTAAAGTAGATGTAACGGTATTTGTAATGTCAATTATAATTTGTGAACGCATATTTTCAACAAGGTTATTGAATTCTTTTATAATCATATCATGTAATTGATCGACATACTCTTTATTAACCGCATCGTATGCTTCTATAGGAAATTTGATGCCTCTTAGTCTAGCTGTTTTTAGATCATAATCACCATTTTCAGATTTCATTAACACCTTGTCATTAAATGTAAACTCTGAAAAACGTATTCTTTTATGAATATGATGACCAAATTTGTCTATACTCATATTTTAAGGTAGGACCTGCTACTTAGGGAGGCTAAATATAAAATGAAACTAATCGTTAGTAATGCACATATTTATTTTATTTACGCATTAATGAGTCCACTTTCACGCAATTCCTCTATGATAGAAATGATTTCATTGTCAAGTCCGGTGTTACCAGCTTCTCGTGATGCTATCAATAGTTTTAATCGTTCCACCAATTCATTAGGATCGTCCCAGTATACTAAGTCGACATCTTTTCCTATTTTTTTCATTGACGGTAAGCCTTCTCCTTTCGTTTGTTTTATATTAAACAGAGGTCTAATGATTTGTATGTATTTTTGTCCTTTATTACTTTTGATGGGTTTTCTTGAATCGTAATCTCGACGATGAGCGTTTGTGTTCATTAACATAGTTTTGTAATTTTTCATGTCGCTTTCCGTAATTAATTTTAAATCGATATCTTTTTTAAGCAACAATTGTTTTAAGCCAGGAGTGGTAGCGTACTTATGTCCAGCTACAGATATAAATCGATCACCGATCGTTATAGGAGATGAACCTAACATAAGTTTTCCTTTTTCTGATCTAACACCAAATACAACATCATCTAACGCCTCTGAAGACACAGACCATGACGAGGTATTTTTATCATCGAGAGTTGTATCAATAACGGATGAAACTGAGGGGTCTGTGTCTAAATCAGATTCTGAATTATCTGTATAATAATTATCACTGCTCTCATCATTGGTGCCTTTAAAAGTACCGGTGTTATGATTGGTGTTGCCTTCAGATTTTTCAATCAGCTTTTGTTTTGTTGCTTTTTCATTAGCTTTCGTAAATTGAGCAAGAGGTTCTGTGACCGGCTTGAACACGGTTTCCAATGCACGTTTATTTTCAATTTCGACATTTCTCATTTTTCGCACCTTTTTCTTAACTGCTTCTGCAGCATCAACAATTCGTCTTTTTAATGATTTTTCCATTATAACCGGACGAGTCGTTATTGATTTAGCATCCGATAACGAATGAAGTTTAAAACATGCGTTCCTCTATTTAAAGGTATTATTTATGTTCTTTATTAGTCGAACACCACAAAAGTGTCTAATTTGTTTCTATAGCAACCATTATTTTTAGTACAATCCTTGTTTATAACCAAATAATTGTAAGGATTGATCCAAATCTTTGAACACATTTCGCGAAATTGACCCCACGTCATGTCTGTATTAACGTGCTCATCATAAACATGTTTCATATTGGTTTCATCTTGTTTAAAAAGTATAATTAAATTCGCGTTATCTCTCACTAACTGTTTAGGGATTTTACTATATGTTTGGTTGAGATAGAAACAATCAATATATTTGTGTCTGCCCATTGCAAAGTAATCTCGTATGTTATTTTGATTTTCACATGCAACGTCGTCAAATACAATCACGGAGTAGGGTTTAGCATCTTGTAGACTTAAAACTTCATCTTTATCACGATACTTTTCAAATAAAACATTTGGAACTCGTTCCAAAACCTTTTCTAAAAACACATATTTTGGTTGTTGTAATGTTTTAGAATAAACATACACATTTCGATAATGTAACCCGTTTTCGTGCAAAAGTAGTCCAATCATTAAATTTGTTTTCCCACAGCTCGACGGTCCACAAATGATGCATCGTACAGTGCTAGGTAGAAGACTTCCATGACGTGACATGGTATTTTTTACTTCGACAAAAACATTATCAATATTTAACGATTGTGACTGTTTAACAAACTTCATGATGCACGTGTCAAGTCAATAGTGTGCTATTTCGTTAGTTACATTTATTTTTAAGTCAAAACATGAGAACTACCAGACGTCTAATCGTTTCATGGTATGGATTTCGCTGTATTATCATTCCACAGATAAATCTTTTGTAATTGATCTGACAAATGATCGATCTGACAAATGATCGATCTGACAAATGAAGATCTTTTTGATTGTGTGGTCCAGGGCCTGGACCACTGGAATGATTTTGGGAGCGATAATTGTTTTTGCATGATCGATCCGACAAGTGAATCATTTTGATCGGTATATATTGTGTGGTCTGGACCATCGGAGTGATTTCGCGAGCGAGCTCGTGCTCGCTCCATTGCGAAAGAACGAAGTGGTCCAGAACATACAATATATACCTACTTATTTGGGTGCCCCCGGGCACCAATCCGCCGCCCCCGGGCGCCACCCCGCTAGCCGAGACAAATGTGAATATGTCTCAGCTGGCCGAGGCCATTGCCCTCGCAGCCAGAGGGGGACATGCGCGCTCACGCGCATTCGCCGAACTACCGAATTACAGTGGTTCACATCAAGAGTGGCTGCTGTTCAACGCAGCCTACAAGGACTCCAGCTCTACGTACACCGCAACCGAGAACGTCGCCCGCCTTCGCCGCAGCCTCCGCGGGAAGGCGAAAGAGGCCGTCGAAAGCCTCCTCATCTGCAACTCAAATCCAGATGAGATCATGCGGACGCTGGAGTCTCGCTTTGGTCGTCCGGACTGCATCGCCAGCACCGAGCTGGACCGCCTGCACGCCCTGCCGCGCCCGACCGACTCGCCGCGCGACTTGTGCATCTTCGCGAGTCGGGTCACCAACTCCGTGGCAACGCTACAGGCGCTCAACAAGCAGCAGTAGCTATACAATCCGGATATAGTTAAGGTAACGACAGATAAACTGTGCCCCAGTGTCAGATATAGATGGTATGAATATGCCAAGCCACACCGAGACCAGGAACCAGACCTCGTGACCCTGTCTCGATTCCTCGGTTTGGAGGCCGAAACGTGCGCGCCCTACGCACAACCCGAACAAGTGTCACCGCTGGAGCCGGCCAGCCGCCCGCCCCAGCGCCGGCCGAACCGAACGTTCGCAGCCACCGAAAATAGTGATAATGCGAAACCAAAGTGCCCAGTTTGCAATGCCGTCGGACACACCACAGAGGTATGTAAAAAATTTAATGATTTATCTTGTGATGCCCGCTGGGACCTAGCAAAAGAGCGTAGATTATGTTTTAGATGCTTACGTGTACGAAAACGAATGCATAGTTGTAAAACAAAAAAGTGTGACCGCGATGGATGCCCACTCTCGCACCACGCGCTATTACACTCGACGTCGCGTGCGAAAAAAGCACCGACGCAGGAAACAGAAACAGTTACAACCGCGTGCGCTCCCACTAAATCCCAAACGTATTTAAAAATAATTCCTGTGTGTGTGTCCGGACCGGCGGGAGTGGTAAACACTCACGCCCTACTCGACGACGGGTCGACTATAACTTTAGTAGATGCAGATCTCGCGCGCCAGACTGGCGCGACCGGGCCGGTCGAGCCTCTGTTCATAGAGGCGATCGCCGGGACGAGGCTAGCCACACCGTCGTCGCAACACGTCGCCCTGCAGCTGAAAGGGAGCAGAGGCGACGCCGAGATCATGGCCCATAGACGCGCTGCGCCTGTCCCCACAAGCAGTCACCGAGAGCGACTTAGCCGACTGCTTACACCTGGAGGACATAAAGGATGAAATAAGGTATGATGACATTCAACCTAGAATATTAATCGGCCAAGACAATTGGCACCTCCTGCTGGCGTCGGAGGTCAGGAATGGTCATCGACACCAGCCAGTCGCCTCCCTCACACCCCTCGGATGGGTACTCCATGGCGCACACAGCCGAACACTAGGACAGAGAGTTCACCATGTATACCACCTGACCACAGATGACCGCATGGACGAACAACTCAAACATTATTTTGCTCTTGAGTCCCTTACAGTGACCCCGAAGCGTCCGGTCAATGACCCGGAGGCACGTGCGCTGCGCATCCTCGACGAGTGCACGACGGAGAAGGACGGCCGGTACGAGACTGCGCTGCTGTGGAAGCAGGACGATCCTGCGATGCCGTGTAACCGGGAGAACGCCCTGAGTCGTCTCCACGGCATCGAGAGGAAGCTCGACCGATCGCCATCGTTGAAAGTAAGGTATGAGGAACAAATGACTGCTCTCATAGAGAAGGGTTACGCTGAACCCGCACCGGCATCGTCTACGCCGAATCGAACGTGGTACTTAACACACTTTGCCGTCGTGAACCCGTTAAAACCGGAGAAACTTAGAATAGTTCACGACGCCGCCGCCAAGACAAAGGGAGTCTCCCTCAATGATCATTTGCTCACAGGTACTGATCTGCTACAGTCGCTACCGGGAGTCATGATGCGCTTCCGGCAGCATGCCGTCGCTGTCACCGCAGATATAGCGGAGATGTTCATGCAAGTGAAGATACGCCCGTCGGACCGCGACGCGCTCCGATACCTGTGGAGAAGTAGTCGCCGCGACGGCGAGCCGCCGACAGAATACCGGATGACGTCACTCATCTTCGGCGCCACCTGCTCGCCGTCAACGGCCATCTACGTTAAGAACAGAAACGCGGTAAGATACCAAAATACTATGCCACGGGCGACAACTGCCGTTGTCAATAATCACTACATGGACGACTACCTAGACAGTTTCGAGACCACGGCCGAGGCCGTTGAAGTGTCCAGCCAGGTGCGAGATATCCACCGACGCGGCCACTTTGACCTGCGCAAATGGGCATCGAACTCAGTCGACGTACTCGGGGCCATTGACCCCGAAGCAGCGCAGCGACCGACCGTCAACCTGAGCGATGGCAGCCAAATAGAAAAGGTTTTGGGTCTAGTGTGGAAGCCCCACCAAGACCAACTAGCCTTCAACCTCGACCTGGCACGCATACCAGCGAGGATAATGCAGAGTGCTGCACCAACAAAAAGAGAAGCGCTCCGTATTGTAATGTCTCTTTATGACCCATTGGGGCTCGCATCGCCTGTAACGGTGCGAGCCAAACAAATTTTACAGGAGGTGTGGCGCCGCGGCACAGGCTGGGACGCGAACCTGAGTCCAGACCTCGCCGAACAATGGACGCTGTGGATGGCGCATCTGCGGAACCTGAGCGCCGTCACAGTCCCGAGGTGCTACCTACGCTACAGCGACGCCACATCACTCCAGCTGCACACCTTCACAGACGCCAGTGAAGTAGCCTACGCAGCCGCCGTATATTGGCGCACCGTCACCCCGGAGGGCGAGGTAAATGTTACATTAGTACTCGCTAAGGCTCGGGTGGCACCAGTGAAGACAACTTCAATACCGCGGCTCGAGCTACAGGCCGCGGTCATGGGCAGCCGCATGGCCGCAGCTGTCATCGAGGAGCATCAACGGAAGCCAGAATCACAAACTTTCTGGACCGATAGCAAGACCGTTCTCGCGTGGCTGAGAACTGGGGCCCGCGCTTTTAAACCCTTCGTCGCCCACCGAATCGCGGCGATCGAAGATAACAGTAGACTTCCACAATGGCGCTGGGTGCCCACCCGCATGAACGTCGCAGACGACGCCACGCGGGACGTGCCGAATGACTTCAACTCCGAGCACCGCTGGTATCGAGGGCCGGAGTTCCTGTACGACGAACCATCGACGTGGCCGGCCGACTCCCCGGACGCCGCTGTCGTTACAGGTGAGGAAAAGGTCAATAACCTTATGAACGCTGCTCGCCCTGATGCGAGAGAATGCGTGCCCGACTTTAAACGCTTCTCTAAATGGGAGAGGTTACTCCGAGCGACCGGCAGGGTCTTGCAGTTCATTGACCTCTGCCGCCGCCGAACCGAGGACGTTCATTATAAACGGACGTCGAAGAATAAAGAAAAGGACGGCGCCTGGAACAAGAAACCAGCCGCCCCGAAGCGCAAAGCCGCGCCAAGGATCCAGCAGCCCGCAGCCGCGAAACAATACAAGAGTTTGTCAGCGGAACATCTGCGTGCCGCCGAGAAGCTGCTGATGAGAGCGAGCCAACGCAGCTCGTTCCCGATGGATATCGAGTGCCTCGAAACAGGTAAGCCCATACCTACCAATAGTCGCTTATACGCACTCGCTGTGTCATTGGTCGATGGCACTATCCAACTCAAGACTCGCATTGACGCGATCGAAGGCGTCCCCGAAGTCACCCGGGCGCCTCCAGTGCTGGACGGAGCACACCATCTCGCCCGCCTATACATCGAGTGGACTCACAGGCAACTGCACCACAGCGGAGTCGAGATGATCGTAAATGAGGTAAAGCAATAATATTGGGTGCTCAAATTACGCACCACCGTCCACACGGCCCTCAAGGCCTGCAGGCCGTGCCGAATTCGGCGCAACAAGCCGCCGACGCCGCCTACGGGTGATCATCCCCGAGGCCGCCTCGCGCACCACGTGAGGCCGTTCAGCTTTACCGGTGTTGACTACTTTGGCCCCCTGACCGTGACCGTTGGGCGGGGAACCCAAAAAAGATATGTTGCACTGTTCACATGTTTGACGACGCGCGCCGTTCACCTCGAGCTGGCCGCGTCCCTCTCCACCGACTCTGCAGTGATGGCCCTGCGCCGCATGATCGCGCGGCGGGGCTGTCCCACCGAGATTTGGTTTGACAACGGGACCAACCTCCATGGCGCCGAGCGCGAGCTCAGGCGGGCCATGGACACAGCAACCGAACATGAAGCAAGCAAGAAGATGATCGCGTGGCGCTTCATCCCTCCTGGGGCCCCGTTCATGGGCGGGGCCTGGGAGCGCATGGTGCGGTCCGTGAAGACCGCGCTCTCCACGACGCTTCACGAGCGCCAGCCTCACGAAGAGGTGCTCGTGACGCTCCTCGCCGAAGCCGAGTTCACTGTAAACAGCCGGCCACTGACCCACGTGTCGGTGGACCCGGCAGACGCCGAAGCCATCACGCCGAACCACTTCCTGCTGCTCGGGTCGGCGCGCCATCCGGTGCCCGGCTCGCTCACCGACCACGACCTGACTGGCCGGAACAGCTGGCGGGCCTCGCAACGCCTGGCCGACCTGTTCTGGGCCAGATGGGTCAAGGAGTACCTGCCGGAGCTCCGGAACCGGCGGGAGCCCCACGGACGCGGGCTCCCCATCAAGTTGAGCGACGTCGTGCTCATCGCCGACGGCTCGCTGCCACGGAATGCGTGGCCGCGCGGCGTCGTCATCGCCGTCTACCCAGGGGCCGACGGGGTCATCGGGGCTGCCGACGTGAAAACAAGAGGAGGCGTACTACGACGCCCCACGAAGAAGCTGGTGATCCTGCAGACGGATCCGGTCGCCTTCCCAGCGAGTTTCTGCAGCGCCCTCTACTGAACGCGAGCGCTGCACGGCGGGAGGATGTGCAGGACGACCGACGTGCCCGAGACAACCGACGTCTTCATAGAATAAGTTAGGTATAAGCAATAATGTATAGCAACATAAGTATAGAAAGATTGTATAGGTTTAGAGGTGCACCTATAATTTTAAAATAGACTAAAACTTGTATATTGAACCTTATTGCCAAGCCCATAAAAGCGGCCCTCACTTTGGCAATAAAAGGTAAAGTTTCTAGAAGCTTTTACGGCCACTGAATCGCATCCGACCGCTGAGTATAGCGGGCAAAAACGGTTAGCCAATGGGCGCCAGGAATAGCAGTGAGCTTCATGTCCTCGACTCGTCATTTTTGATAGCCATTGACTGTGACCAATGGGTGAGCCTACATTAATTGAGTTTGTGAAAATTAAATGAACAGAAACTGCATTTATTGCCTGCGAACACTAGCAAAACGCGCACTAGAAAAAAGTTATAAATATTAGGCATTGAAATAGGAACCTTACAGTTCGCCGAAAATTAGAAAGACAATGCGTCATATAGTTCAGACAAGTTTAATTAGAATCAATTCGCGATATAGTATTTTCTAGTTAAGCTCGTTGCATACGCTAGTGGTTACGGGTATAGTGCCGCTCTGATTAGATAGTAAAAGAGCGTTATCACTGGCATTCGCCGTTCTGATTCCTGATTCTCCCAATCCAGCAATAGCTACGTACGAGTCAGGTGGACAGGGTACCGCAGAATACAGTACTCTTCATACAGTCCACTTGCCCGACAGCCCATCTGGCCCGTACATTTTCTTTTAAATTTTTCACCCCCGGAGGTGTAGTGTGTAATGTATAGGTATAGCTGCGTATATGCATTCTTTAGAACGTAAGTACATATTAATGTGAAGACTCGAATAAATGACATCATTCGTTACTGAGACACCGGACTACTCATTTCTATATCCCGACAACAGGATTCTCGGTTGCTACTGAAGCATGACTGTGCTCGTCTCTCAGATCGGCGTTTATAGTTCGATGGTGTATCTTGAACTGGTTTGCAAACATATTGGCTATCTGAGCATGCTCCTGCAACCCATTCACCTTTGTAGGTAGACCTGGCTTATAGGAAAACTTTTTTGTTTCCTTCCAAAACTTTGGAAAGTTACATTCTTTACGGTACATAGCTAACATTATCTAACTTTATAGACTCTTCATTTCTTTGGCACCAGCGAAGTTTAGTTTTAAAGTCCTTGCGGGTGGTGACCATTTTTTCATAATAAAGTCCCGTAAGAGGGCTTGCCTGTCATTACCCATGTTTCAAAATTTAATCTATAAACATGATGACTATTTTGCACGTGTAGATTCCAACCCGTGACTTGTTTTTCATACTGATTACATTTAGTATAACATCTCCCCACTGACTTTTTAGAACCTAATTGCATGATTTTAACAATTTGACTATACAAGTTATCTATAAAAAAATAATGCTCACTTAAATTATCACAGTACTTATAGTTTTCGCATTCATCACATTTAAAACTATCATTAATATTAGCTAAATATTTTTACAGTAAGTGTAATATATGTCTATCTGCCTGTTATCCCCAACACCCCAGCGAATACCTGTCCTGCCAGCATGTAGGTCGTCAATGATAAGTCCCTGTGAAGCTTCATTGAAATTGCACGTGACACATAACGGGAAATGGTCAGACCAAGCAACCTCATACAAAACTTTAACTGATACCATAGTCTTCCATACCGCTTCAGTAGCAATACAATGGTCCAACCATCGACGACTCCCATGGGCTTCACTTACAAAGGTGAATGTGTCTGAACTTATACCTAATTTTTCAACGTCAGCCCATATCCATTGCTGCTCGTCACAAAAGCTTTTTAAGAATAGAATAGAACATTTTTTATTGCACAACAGACACACACACACACACAGATTACACAGAGAGTTGACAAAATTAGTATACAATTTTTACAACTTTAAACCTAAATTAATAAATTAGTATTGGTCGCGGTGTGTCTCTGTTGCTGCAAATGGCAGCTGACTCAGCATATGCTGAGGATGGGAACCCTCAGCGCTGGTTTTCAGTCAGCGCCAGCAGTCCCACGAGCGCCCCAAAGTGCGACGCAGGCAGCGGAGAAAATAAATGACATACATGATACATACGAACAATTTAAAAGATACATTACACATACTAAGGACAGAGATTAGATACTAACTGTACAATATAAAATACGATCATATGATAAAATAATTCATACATAAACCATACACACCTCGCATGTATAAATAAATAGATAAAAAAGTAAAAAATGAAATAAAATTTAAAATATACTATACACATTATAATACTATAACTGATTAAAATATTTATGCAACGTCAAGCCCAGGGCATATCGTCTCCAGCAGACATCCTAGATGCAACCACGAGGTTAAAATAAACAGTCAGTTAGTCCGTCAGTTACGGCGAGAAGTTTGGACAGGTAAGGAGAGATTCTGCTGTTCAAGCAGGTATGCTTTGAGCTTACGCCCAAAAACCCACCTACTAGACGCATCGCGGATTGGAGGGGGAATGTCATTCCAACACTTAGACGCCGCAAACTTGAAGCTACCACGAAAAGCTGCCGTTCGGTGTGACGGAGTAAGAATTTGCCCCTGTGGACGGAGCGCTCCCGGGTTGACCACTCCAGCTTTTTATACAAGTACGCGGGAGTTTTGTTACGTACTACACCAAACATCAGCGAGGCCAGATGGAGGCGCCTACGGGATTCCATATTCAGGAGCTTTGCGGCACTCAAGTATGGGGTGACATGGGACCTAGACGGGATTTTAAAACAGAAACGAGCACATGCGTTTTGTACTCGTTGTATTAATTTTCTTGTCCGGCCAAGTATACAGCCACCATAGACAACATCACAGTAGTTTAACCTAGACAATATCAGCGATTCACTCAGCCTAACACGCAAATCAGTGCTGAGGTAATCGCGTATATTATACAGAACTTTGAGACGATAGAAGCAGTTGCTGACCACGTTTTTGATGTGGTTTTCAAAATGTAGTTCATCATCCATGATCACACCTAGATTTTTTGCTTCTATCACCCTTTCTACCGGTTTGCTCATGATAGCTATATTATTGACCGCAAGAGCTTGCACCGTATTATGGATTTGACTTTTAGTGCCAAGTACCATGTACTTGGACTTGCCAGGATTCAGAGCCAAACATCCCCTATCAGACCACGCAGCAATGCGATCGAGATCCCGGTTGATCAGTTTGGCAGCCTCCCCCGCTTTTGATGGTAACGTGGAAATATACAGCTGTGTATCATCAGCATAAAGGTGGAACTTGCTACTCTCAATTGCGTTTGCGACATCAGCACTATAGAGAATGAACAGCAGGGGCCCTAATATGGATCCCTGCGGTACACCCCTATTTAACTGTTTTGCAGCAGAATATACCATCGTACCATTGCTTTTATGCAGACCCACTAATTGCGCGCGAGCCGACAGGTAACTGTCAAACCACTGAACCGTAGCTTTGTCAAATCCATAATACGACATCTTCGATAGCAAGAGGGAAATATTCAGGCAATCGAAGGCCCTGGAGAAATCTAGCAACACCAAAATTGTGCTCTTTCGCTTATCAAGCTCTGACAGCACATTATCTACGACGTCAAGCAGAGCAGTTGCCGTACCTCGACCCCTCCTGAAACCTGACTGCAAGTCAGGCAGTATACCATTTGTCTCCAGGTACTCCGACACCTGAACATACACGGCCCTCTCCACTATCTTAGACATGCAAGGAAGTATACTTATAGGACGGAGGTCAGACATGTGGACAGGATTAGGTTTCTTGGGAAGAGGAGTAACTTTCGCCGTCTTCCAGTCGGTCGGAAAAGTGCTCGTCAGGTGCTCCGATTAACCATTTCTGTTAAAATAGGCAAAGTTCTCGGTAATGTCAGTAAGATCATGTCAATGTCAATCAAGTCAACTCCTTTTGCATTACTTTTGATTGTAGTCAGTATTTTTGAAATGGCAAAGGGATTTTTAATTCTTTTTTTTTTTTTTTTATTCTTTACCAAAGCTAGCAGTGGGGTGCGCATTGAAATCCTCCAAAACATATACCGCTGAGACATCAGATTCTTCGGTAAGGGCACTTATACTTGCCAAACAATTCGCATAATTCTATTTGTTGAACAATTTATTACTGAAACATCTGAAAATCGCGACTTACGCCACATAACGGCAAGACCATTTCGATTTCCGGAAATATTTTCCGGAATTATTGATTTTAGGACGGTCACGTTTCTTTGTATGAGATGAGGCATCTGTACTAGTATAGTATTATATTATCTGTGGTTATACAGTCCACGTGTTTCGGTGACCAACCGTTCGACTGCGAGTTTCTTTGGGAATCTCTTGATTTCGGTGAGGGGAATGTTGGAGACTGAGGTCCCATCCCTATCCATTGACACTCATTTGTCAAATCCATCTATCAAACTTGCATCGTATGTGTTGGCGCCATCTATTGTTTAAATAAAATTTTATAATGTCTCGCCTTCCCATACCTAATCCCGCTAGTGTGCCACTGAAGCGCCCCCTATACATGGGTGAAGAAACGAGTAGTTGCGTAGACGCCATACTTGCGTGACGTGATTTAGCTCCGCTGCCGCTTATTAAATAATTCGGACATAGGATTATACACACTTAATGGTGATCCTGCTCCTTCGCGAACCGCGCTAAAGTGTGAAGTAACCTGGAGAATCTCGTGAACATTATATTTGTGGTGTGAAGTGTGATTGTGACGCCGGCGCCGGCTTGGACTTCAAACAAAGAACGCAGGTTGGTGCACTAGTCCTATCCACCTACACCCCTTAGTTTTGCGAGACAATTTAACGATTAACTTAAATTACCGCTTTTCCAAAATACAGTCCACTAAATCTTTCATTTTTAAGTTAGTCGACTCCAGGCGCCTCCATTTTATCTGGTCTCTTCTGACCGCCGGATTTATGATCCTACTTATTTACCGCCCCTATTTAATATTGCATTAATAGGTGATATTTCCCCGCTTATATATATTATATATTTTACGTATTTCATACTTATTTCCTTGTGCAACGACATTGCGTCGTCGCACAAATTCCGCTTCATAGGAATACCTACCTACGTAGTCCCTGTGAAATCATATTATTTCCGCTTATTTTCGTAATATTTCTGAGTAATACATATCGATCCTTCATATTTACGTATCGATCGATAGGATTACGTAATTTATTTCATTTATCTGCCTAATTTGGTAAAATTACTTTAATAATTTTTTGTCCCCAAAATAGGTAGGTATTAATAAAAAAGTTTCTTTCCAGTTCGTTCGACGCCGGAAGTTCATACTTCGGGTCTCGAACGGAAACCTATTTCTGACCCGAGTCTCTTTTTTATGGCAAGCTCATAAACAATAGCTCTGTTCCAATATTCGCATCAGTGCTACTTGCTAGTTGCTAACGATAGTGCTAAGGTACTTGCTAACTGCTATTGGGTGCTAATAAATATTACGTCCATACCACTCAATCAACTATCCGCCATATTGTCCGATCTTTCGTTGACACTTGTCAGTTTCGAGTTTGACAATTTGTCTGTTGTCAATAAATTAAAACTTGGTTTACAATGTCTTCTAAGGAAAAAAAGGATGTTTCTTCCGATATTTTAGATTCACAGTTGATTGTTTATGAAGCAAAAAAAAATGCATTATTCGAGTGCCTTCAGCGCATATACGATTTATCTTTAAACGCGAATAAGAATGCCGAGTCGAGGGAAAGTTTTCTTTGCGAGTGTTCCAACATTGATAACTTACGTTCTGAGTTCACTGCGAATTTAGACGCTTATAATACGCGATTATTGAGTGTTAATCCTAAAGCAACGCCTAATTACAAGCCTTTTGTTGCTTTTGAACAGTTATTTAGTTGTATTAAAGGTGCAAGCACTCAACATTCGTCTTCGCAACAGGTCAATGACGCTGCATTGCACAGAACAAGACCTGCCCTACCTCCTATTGAATTAATAAATTTCAGTGGGGACATTCGCTCATGGCCAATATTCTATACTAGTTTTAAATCAGTAGTTCATGATAATCCCTCACTCTCTGATGCAGAAAAGCTTTACTATCTGTTAGGTAAGATCTCAGGTAAGGCGCAGTCTGCTTGTGCCGGTATAACTCCCTCCGCAGATAATTATAATTTATTATTTCAAACTTTAATTGATAAGTATGAAGATAAGCGTATGCTTGCTTCGTCTCATGTAAATCAGTTATTTGAATTTAAACAGTTAACCGGTGCATCCGCTAACAATTATGATTTGTTTATTGACAAATTTGTCAGTTCTGTTAGGGCATTAAAGAATATTAAACTTGATGATCTATCAGACTTTATAATTTTAACTCTTGCTTTAAAGAAATTAGATTCTGAAACGGTAAACAGATTTGAATTAAATTGTGATTCAACTGTGATTCCTAGTTTTGATAATTTAGTTGAATTTATTAAAGGTCAAGCTAAAGTACTACAGCGTATAAATCCTAGTGTACCTTCTACTAGTGGTGTAAGTAGTAATAAAAAGTCACTTGGCCGCCCAAATTCTTATAATAAACCGCCACCAAACTATCAAGCTTTTGTTAGTACGGTTGATTCTAAACATAAGTGTTTGTGTAAAAATATTACACATCACCATTTATTTAAGTGTCCTGATTTTAATAAGGCGACTCCAGAGGAACGTTTTAAATTGGTTAAAGATAATAGTTCTTGTGTAAATTGTTTAAGTATTAAACACAGAGTTTCAATTTGTAATTCAAGTTCGAGTTGTCGATTTTGTCGATCAAGGCATCATTCGCTTCTTCACTTTGACCAGGAATCGAGCCCACTACCTAAGGTTCCATCTGATTCTGAACAGCCTGTTCGTTCAACACAGACAAATAATCTGAAGCAGGGTTCAACACGGGATACTCAGGTTCCCAGTGCATCTGCAACGTCTCACGCTGAGCTTGCAGATGTTACACTGTGTTCCACTTCCATTGCCCCTACGCATCCTCAATCATTACATTCTCGTGCTTCTGAGGTACATGAAAGAGGTAATACTTCCGCTACTGTGCTGTTAGCAACGGCTCAGGTATTTACTTATGATATTAAGGGTAACAGGCATGTGATTCGTGTTCTGCTTGATTCCGCATCGCAAAGTAATTTTATAACGCGAAGCTGTGTTGAACGTTTGGGACTTCAGCTTAGAAACATTAATTCTACTACTATAAAGGGTTTCGGCGGCACTGAAAAGGTAGTGAAGGGTTCCGTAAATTATAAAATATTTTCGCGCTTTAATTCGAATGTTAATTATAATATTTCCTCGCTGGTAGTCGATAAAATCACGGATTTCTTACCCACCGCTATAATTGATATTTTGGCGCTCCCGCATTTAAATAATTTACCGCTCGCCGATTGTACGTTCGGTATTCCGAACGCAATCGACGCTCTTATTGGCGCCGATCTATTTCCGCATTTACTTAATCGCGATATAGTTTATGGTAAAAATTCTTTAGTTCCACCCGCTATAGGTACCGTATTGGGCTATGTTATTATGGGTTCTGTACCTACTAAATTTAATTTTTCCGCTTTAACCGCTTGCTGTGCCATCGGGCAGGAGCCTATGGACACAGTTTTAACAAAATTTTGGGAACTGGAGGAGCTAACCAAACCGCCCATTCAATGTCAAGAAGATGTTGAATGTGATGAATTTTACAGTAGAACCACTGTGAGAGATCCCTCTAGTGGCAGATACACAGTAGGATTACCTTTTCGTGGTGACGTGTGGTCGCTCGGAGACTCTATAGGTATCGCGCGCAAAAGATATTTGTGCATGGAGAAGAAATTATTGTCTTCCCCTTTAGTAAAAACCGCTTACGATGACGTAATCAGGGAGTACCTCGATAAGGGCTATCTATCACCTGTTACGGACGATTCGAAAAATTATAACTCTTTTATGTATGTTATTCCGCATCACGGAGTTATCCGCGAGGATAAGACCACTACTAAATTACGTATCGTCACCGACGCTAGTGCTAAATACGTCCGGAAAATCATTGAATGACATATTATACAGTGGTCCTAACCTACAAGGAAACCTCTTCAAAATTATTTTAAATTTTCGCTTATATCCTATCGCTATGACAGCTGACTGTCGTCAAATGTTCCTACAAATTGTTGTACGTAAGGACGACCGTCGCTATCAAAGGATTTTATATAGATTTAACCCGCGAGAGCCGCTTAAGCTCTACGAATTTAATCGTGTGTGTTTCGGTTTCAAGTCCAGTCCCTACCTTGCATTGCGCACTGTTCGTAAGCTAGTAGAGGATGACGGCGCCAAGTACCCTATAGCTGCTCAGATCGTCGCTGATTCGCTCTACATGGACGACGTACCTTTCAGTTTAAAAACGGTAGAGGCGGCGCAAGTTGCCTCTAAACAGCTGATCGACCTTTTCAAAGGCGCACAGTGGGATTTGGTTAAGTGGAACAGTAACTCACAAGCCGCGTTATCAAATTTAAGTACTTCACAGAAGTGTCCCGCTGAGGTAGAGTTCGGTAGGTCCGCCCAGCACAAGATATTAGGTTTGTACTGGTGCACTAATGCTGACGAATTCTATTTCAAGATCTCGCCTCCCAGCGATACGTGCACAAAGCGTATTATATTATCTACCATAGCTCGTCTTTGGGACTTAATGGGCTTCGTGGCACCTGTTATATTGTACGCCAAGCTGTTAATAAAACAGTTGTGGATGTTACACATCGACTGGGATGACATTCCTCCGCCCCACATTGTAAAATTGTGGAGACAGTTTTGTACAGAGCTTCCCTCCCTTAACAACTTTAAAATACCCCGTCATTTAGGCGTTTCGGGCGATTGTGCATTAACCCTCCTCAGATTCTCCGACGCAAGCGAGGTTGCATACGGAGGTGTAGTTTATTTACACATAAGTTCCCCCGCTGGGGTCATGGTTCGGCTTGTTTGTGCCAAGTCCAAGGTTTCCCCTACTAAGCCGCTCTCCATAGCGCGCTTAGAGCTCTGTGCGACTGTTTTGTTAGCTAAACTCTTACGCTCTGTTCTTGATACTTACCGTGCGCTTCCTTCGATCAATGTATTCGCTTTTAGCGATTCGAAGGTTGCACTTTATTGAATCAAGAGCTCACCGCCTCGCTGGCAAACATTCGTCGCCAACCGCGTTGTTGAAGTTACCGACAATATAGCGGCCGACAAGTTTTACCACGTCGCAGGTACTGATAACCCAGCAGACTGTTTTTCTAGGGGTGTCACACCTTTAAATTTAATTTCGCACCCTCTGTGGCTGCACGGCCCATCGTGGGCATCGCTTGAGCCTTCAGAGTGGCCTATAAATAATAAAATATCTCCGCCTGCGCAGATACCAGAGCAAAGGATTCTCGCGCATCCGGTTACAGCTCCCGCCCCCGAGTTAGCACTCTACGAACTTGCTCAGCGTATGTCTTCCTGGAGCAAGCTGCTACGGGTGACTGTCTTCGTATTTAGATTCGCTAAATTGTTACCGCGTCGCGACTCAATTTCCATTATCTTTAGTGATCTAGAGTTCGCAGAAAGACAAATTTATAAAACTTTACAGTTGAAATATTTTCCGCATGAAATTTCCAACATACAAAATGAAAAACCTACTTCCTTTAATAAATTACGTCCGTTTCTGCGAGATGGACTGATCAGGGTGGGCGGCCGTTTAAGCCACTCTGAATTGTTTTTCGCTCATAAATATCCCATTATTCTACCCCGCGATGATCACGTAATTAATTTGATCATCGACTCTTATCATCGCAAATATTTACATGCGGGTCCAGAACACCTAATGTCGCTTCTTAGGCAGAAGATCTGGATACTTGCTGCTCGTCGTATTGTACGACAGCGAATCCACGCGTGTAACACGTGTTTCCGGTTGAAACCGAGACCTAATTTTCCTCTCATGGCGGACTTGCCAGATTTTCGTGTCAGGCAGGTGATTAAAGCTTTTACTCACACGGGTTGCGACTACGCTGGTCCAATCCCATATGTACCCACGCATCGTAGAGGTGTCAGAAGTCTTAAGGCTTACTTCTGCGTGTTTACGTGCCTGACCACTCGTGCAGTTCACATAGAGATCGCTACTGACTTAAGCACTCCCAGTTTCTTAGCTGCTCTCAAGCGATTCCTCGCGCGCCGCGGTCCTGTAAAATTCCTCCATTCGGATAATGGAACGAACTTTGTCGGAGCCAATACGTATTTACGGGAACTGTATAAGTTTTTAAATAACGAATATCAGCCTCGTTTCGAAGAACATCTCGCTGAGAGTCGTATAAAATGGAAATTTAACTGTCCAACTGCAAGTCATTTCGGGGGTTGCTGGGAAAGTATGGTTAAAGTAATCAAAACGCATTTGTTTAAAGTAATAGGTCAACAGTTGCTTTCGTATGACGAACTTAATACCGTCCTCATACAAATCGAGTGTTTGTTAAACTCGCGCCCGCTCACGGTGTTAAGTCCCGACCCCTCGGAGCCAACCGCTCTGACTCCGAGTCATTTTCTACATACCGCTCCATTGTATTCTCTACCCGCTCCGGTAGCGGACACAAATGCTAGCCTTTTGGATAGACACGCTCTTCTAGACAAAATGGTTCAGTCGTTCTGGGAGCGATGGAGATTCGAATACTTGCACGGACTCCAGACTAGAGAGAAATGGAACACTCCTTCCGCACCTGTTACCCCAGGGACTGTCGTTGTGGTTAAGACTGATAATTTACCTCCGCTCGCTTGGCCATTAGCGATAGTCGAAAAAGTACATCCCTCCAAGGATGGAGTGGTTCGTGTAGTTTCTATAAGGACCGCAAAGGGGACTTACCTTCGACCCGTTGTTAAGTTATGCCCCCTTCCTACCCAGTAGCTGTTGGCAACTGTACCTATATTTAGTTATATCGTTTAGTTTATTATATTTAATATTATATTTAGTATAAAATTATACATACAATTTATTTCAACCGCTATTCATAAACCCGCTCTATATTCATAACCGCTATGTTTATTTCTACCGCTTCATGTTTATACCTTCATAAACATATACTTAAATTCTAATTTTCATTAAAGGCAACCCTTTAAAGGGGGGAAAATGTTGGCGCCATCTCTTGTTTAAATAAAATTTTATAATGTCTCGCCTTCCCATACCTAATCCCGCTAGTGTGCCACTGAAGCGCCCCCTATACATGGGTGAAGAAACGAGTAGTTGCGTAGACGCCATACTTGCGTGACGTGATTTAGCTCCGCTGCCGCTTATTAAATAATTCGGACATAGGATTATACACACTTAATGGTGATCCTGCTCCTTCGCGAACCGCGCTAAAGTGTGAAGTAACCTGGAGAATCTCGTGAACATTATATTTGTGGTGTGAAGTGTGATTGTGACGCCGGCGCCGGCTTGGACTTCAAACAAAGAACGCAGGTTGGTGCACTAGTCCTATCCACCTACACCCTTTAGTTTTGCGAGACAATTTAACGATTAACTTAAATTACCGCTTTTCCAAAATACAGTCCACTAAATCTTTCATTTTTAAGTTAGTCGACTCCAGGCGCCTCCATTTTACCTGGTCTCTTCTGACCGCCGGATTTATGATCCTACTTATTTACCGCCCCTATTTAATATTGCATTAATAGGTGATATTTCCCCGCTTATATATATTATATATTTTACGTATTTCATACTTATTTCCTTGTGCAACGACATTGCGTCGTCGCACAAATTCCGCTTCATAGGAATACCTACCTACGTAGTCCCTGTGAAATCATATTATTTCCGCTTATTTTCGTAATATTTCTGAGTAATACATATCGATCCTTCATATTTACGTATCGATCGATAGGATTACGTAATTTATTTCATTTATCTGCCTAATTTGGTAAAATTACTTTAATAATTTTTTGTCCCCAAAATAGGTAGGTATTAATAAAAAAGTTTCTTTCCAGTTCGTTCGACGCCGGAAGTTCATACTTCGGGTCTCGAACGGAAACCTATTTCTGACCCGACTCTCTTGTTTATGGCAAGCTCATAAACAATAGCTCTGTTCCAATATTCGCATCAGTGCTACTTGCTAGTTGCTAACGATAGTGCTAAGGTACTTGCTAACTGCTATTGGGTGCTAATAAATATTACGTCCATACCACTCAATCAATCGATGCATACTGGAGGCGCCTGGGCCTCCAGTATGCATCGAGCGAAACGTCACCGACCAGTCGTGCTACGCAACTAATGCCAGCAAGGAGTTATACTTATCGTGCCGAAATCTACTAATTAATCGTGCGAGTCTAAATCCCGGGATCTTTTACGCGTGTGCACTTTTGGGAGTATCAACAGGCAAGTACCTTTGTCACTTCCTATCGGTCCCCTTGGACTCCGCGACTTCACTCACTGTTTTTAAATCTAAGTTCAAATTTTGCTTTGAGGTCGAAACAATGAGTACGTGCATTTGTCAGATTGTAGGGATAAATCTCTAGATCTACCGAACCAATTTTAAAAATTCTTTCACTTATAAAAAGCTGCAGTGATTCTGAGTGACATAGAGTGTTTTTATCTCGGAATTGCCGCGGGAACTTTGGAGATTCTGAGTTTTTGAGGTTTTAGAGGGAGGGGAGGGGAGAGTTATACTGAGTGACATAGGGTACTTTCTATCCCGGAATTCGAGCGGGAACTCCGAAATTACCGCGGGTGAAACCGCTGGGGTCAGCTAGTAATGTATGATAATTTATACTAATAATATTATAAAGAGCAAAAGTTTGTGAGTTTGTGACGTTGTAAGGGGTAATATCTGGATCTACTGAACCGATTTTGAAAGTTCTTTCAATCATAGGAAGCTACAGTGATCTTGAGTGACAAAGGTTTTTTTATCCCGGAATTCCCGCGGGAACTCCGGAGTTTGTGAGGTTGTTATCTATGGATTTACTTATTATAGATAGAAAGCTAAAGTTGTCCTGAGTGACATAGGGTACTTTTTATCCCGGAATTCCCGCGGGAACTCCGAAATTACCGCGGGTGATACCGCGGGGGTCAGCTAGTAATGTATGATAATCTATACTAAAAATATTATAAACTTATAGGAAGCGACAGTGATCTTGAGTGACATAGGGCACTTTTTAACCCGGAATTCCCGCGGGAACTCCGGAGTTGGTGAGTTCGGGTGTTTGTGAGATTGTAGGGGGTAATCTCTGGGTGTACTGAACTGATGCAAATAGATTTTATGATTATAGTGGATAATGTGTTCAGGATTGCTTTTTTTGTGTGAATGTAAAATTATGGCAATAAAATATTTCATATTTCATAATTTTAGAATTTAAAATTCTTTCACTTATAAAAAGCTACAGTGATCCTGACAGAGGGTACTTTTATCCCGGAATTTCTTTGGGAACTCCAGAGATTGTGAGGTTGTAATCTATGGATCTACTGAACCGATTTTGAAAATTCTTTCACATATAAATAGGAAGCTAGGCTAAAATCCTGAGTGACATAGGATACTTTTTATCCCGGAATTCCCGCGGGAACTCTGAAATAACCGCGGGTGAAACCGCGGGGTCAGCTAGTATTTAGTATAACTCTAATGATTGGTTTTGTCCTATAATAATGATTTTTTACTGTAATTTTATTTTTTAAATATTAGTATTAAAATTATTGTATGCCCCATAGGCAGAATATAGTCTGTGTAGTGTGTAGTACTATCAAGATATTTTAGAACTTCGTATTGCCGATGTTTACAATAAAACAATTTCAAGAAAACAGCAATCAGCTGCTTGTACAGACAAACAAAAAAAATTGGTTTTTTGCTATAAGTAGGTACCTACTTTATATTATATCTTCTTATGCACAAACAAATACTTCAGTTTTATTTATAAATTTAAATAAATACCTTGTCGCAAGATGTCGCATCCCGCAGGCAGGCGGGATGAATGGGCGCAAAGAGAGCGGTCATTAACTAGTCAATGGTCAGGATGAGGGAATGCCATTCTAAGAGGATAATAAGAGAGTAATTTACGAATCAACACAATGGATTTTTATTTTCTAATTTACAACAAACAATGGAAGGCATATAGTCAAGATTACAGTAATTAAGTGAACCGACAGTAATTAAGTGAACCGACAGTGTTGTCGGAAGCGAGTGCCCTATGAGTCGAATCTAAAGATTGACTCTCATGAGTGTAGTGTTTGTAATTATTAAGTGGATACAATACATTGTCTCATGTACCCGAGAGAGGGTATAAAGAAATATCGTGTGGGTATATAAAGATCGTCAACACCAAACGACCTCAGTCTCTTGTTAGGCACGGAGCGAGGCGGACGTGCGCTGGCGCTCGGATCTGGGGGTAGCAGTGAGTCAGTAATAAACCGATACCTACCTCTGTAGTGTGCGTAAACACTACAATGAGTCGAGCCTAAAGATCAAATGACTGCACAGAGGAGTGCGCGCTACTTTATAATGGCTGTCCCCACCGGCGGACTTCTAAGCCCCGGACTCCGGGAGCGGGTAAGAGCAACAAGCTCGTCGCCATTGAGATGGTGATCGGCGTCCTCCAAGATGTGCTGGTGGCCATCAGGGACGACGCCGACCCCATCCAGGTCATCCTGAGCGGGATGTCCCGCATCCTGCAGCAGGTGTGACCTCGCTCAGGATGATCTATTGGAACGCCAACGGTCTTCGGGGCAAAACATCCGTCCTGAAGACCGTTCTGCGCGACCAGCAGATCGACGTGGCGTTGGTCTGCGAGACTCTTCTAGGGCCGACGACTAACGTAACAGTCGCCGGCTATCACGTGTGCCGCCAGGACGAAACCAGTCCTCAGGGTCATGCCTATAGAGGGCTGGTAGTGCTAGTCAAGCGAGGAGTCGTTCACCAACGAGTTCCCGCCGTGCAGCTCTCGGCGTTCAGCGCCCTGAGCGTCGAGCCGTGCATCGCCGGCAACCCAACGCGGCTGTACGCTGCGTACAAGCCACCGCAGCTGAGATTCCAGCCGGGTGATATCCACACCCTGCTGGACTCCAACATCCCCACTGCCGTTGCCGGCGACTTCAACTGCAAGCACACGGCGTGGAACTCGACTCACGACTGCCCGAACGGCAGACGACTCCTCCGCGACGCCGAGGCCCGCGGCTACGAGGTCGAAGGGCCGGAAACTCCTACGCATTATCCGGCCCGGACGTTGTTTCAACCTGACGTCATCGACCTCATAGCCCACCGTGGGCTCCTCTGCCGGCCCTCTATAGAGGCCCTGCCCGAGGACATGGGCTCTGACTATGTCCCGGTCCTGGTCGTCCTGGCGAACATGCCACAAACAGTCTCGCCACCAGCGCCGCGCCTATCGATAGACTGGAGAAGTTTTTCCAGCTCAATGGCGACGAGCTCCCCTTCGAGGCCCCTCGTCTCTCCGGGGGACGTTGAGCTCCTGGCTTCGGACATCACCGCCTGTGTCCAAGGCGCCCTCAACACCTCCTCGCGCACCATGCCGACGGGGGGCAGCTTGCCCCCGCTTCCCGCCGACATCAGGAACATGATTAGCGAGAAGAGGCGCCTGCGCAGGCGGTGGCAGCAATGTCGCTGCCCCCGGATGAAGACGGAGCTCACGGACAAGATCAAGGATGCCCTGAGGGAGCACGAAGCCGACGCATGGGAGAGGCGCATTGAGGCGGCAAGCGAGGACTGGACCAGTGTCCATCGCCTCTTCCGCCAACTCTCTGGCGCCCGGCCCCCGATCAGACCGCTCACAGCGGACGACGGTACGCTGAGGTACCGCGCGGAAGACCGCGCGAGGATCCTCGCCGACCATTTCGAACGCCAGTTCCGCCCAAACCCCACTGACGATGTGGAGCACGTCGCAGCGATGGATGCCCAGCTTCGGGAGTACTTCGCGGCGCCGATAGCGCCGGAGGAGGACCGAATCGTGTTCTCCCCCGGTGAGGTGCAGCGGATGACCCGAAAGCTGAAGCCGCGTAAGGCCCCGGGCGCAGACGGTATCACTAATGCAGCGCTGCGTCACCTGCCGTTTCGCTCCATAGCGGCGGTGATATAACGGCGCCTGTATAACGGTATCCTGCGCACGGGGCACTATCCCACCGTGTGGAAAACCGGCAGGGTCATCATGCTGCCCAAACCGGGGAAGAATGTCACTCTCCCCGGCAGCTACCGGCCCATCACGTTGCTGCCTACGCTCTCGAAGCTGTTCGAGCTGCTACTGCTGCGACGCATGTCTCCGCACATCACTCCTAGAAAGGAGCAGTTTGGGTTCCGGGCGGGACACTCCACCACCCTCCAGTTGTCGAGGGTGATCCAGCACATGACGGTGGCCCTCAACAAGAGGACAACCACCGTCGCTGTTCTCCTCGACATGGAGAAGGCGTTCGATAGGGTCTGGCATGAGGGTCTTCTGCTGAAGCTATCGTCGTCCGCGCTTCCCCGGCGCATAGTCCGGGTGGTGGCGTCCTTTCTATCCGACCGTCGCTTCTGTGTGGCGGTCGAGGACGTCACCTCGACTGAGCATCCGATCAGGGCCGGCGTGCCGCAGGGCAGCTGCCTCTCCCCGGCCTGTTACTCCCGATACACCGACGACATCCCAGTGGGGGATGGGGTCGAGTTGGCGCTGTACGCCGATGACGCGGCGTACTACACCTCATCAATGAGCTCTGCGTTCGCCGCGAAACGGCTGCAGCGCACGCTCGACCTCCTCCCGGACTGGCTCTCCAAGTGGAGACTGTCGGTCAATGTCGGGAAGACACAGGCCATATGCGTCGGCAACCTTAAACGCCCACCGCCACCTCTCCGCCTCTACGGGCAGGACATAGCGTGGTCCCCTCAGGTAAAGTACCTGGGGTTCACGCTGGATCGTCGGCTCACGTTGAAGCCTCACGTGAGAAACGTCATCGCGAGCGCCCGCGCCGCGCGGTATCAGCTGCGCGGCGTGCTCGACTCTCGGCTCCCTCTGAGGGTAAAAGTCGGGGTCTACAAGAGCTACATTAGGCCCCGACTCACCTACGCCGCTCCGGTATGGTACGCACTGCCATGTGCGTCCCTGCTCGAGAGCCTGCAATCGCAGCAAGCCTTGGCACTGCGTGCCGCTGCCGGAGCTCCTCGTTACGTGAGGAACTCCGCTATCCAGAGGGACCTGAGGGTCGAGCCGCTGGATGAGTTCGTCCAGCGACTCACCTCTCGGATGTTCGAGCGGGCGGATGCGTCGGACCACGAGCACATCCGTGGTCTGGCCCCCCTCCACACCCGTCCACCCGAGGGGAAGCGATATCCGCGCGAGCTTATCGCTCGCGATGACGAGCCAACGCAGCCCACCTAGCTTGGCTGACGGAGCCTGGACGCCGCCCTGACGGGCGGCGTCGGCTCCGCCCCGACGATCCACGCGGTCTCTGAACCGCCCCGGGGAGGCAGCGAGAGAAGGCCTGGTAGCGGACGTGCGCTGGCGCTCGGATCTGGGGGTAGCAGTGAGTCAGTAATAAACCGATACCTACCTCTGTAGTGTGCGTAAACACTACAATGAGTCGAGCCTAAAGATCAAATGACTGCACAGAGGAGTGCGCGCTACTTTATAATGGCTGTCCCCACCGCGCACTCCCTCCACAACAACTCTATCCAATAGCGGATACTACCCGCCACGTGTTTATAAGATTATAATGACCAATAACTAAAAGTAACTGAAATAAGAAATTTATGGAATCACACAATAATTAAACTATAACATCTGATATTAAATAAACGGTACAGTTTCACAAACAAAGGTTATATCAAAACAAGCGCCAACTTGATTTATCAATCCGAGGGTGGATAGATATTATCAAAACAATGTTACCAAACTATTCGTTATTCGTTAACTGTATTCTAAAAAAACATAAATCCGTAGAATTTGATCCTGATATTTTAACTAAACGACGTAACGATCTCATTTTTGAAAATAAAAATATTAAAACTTCCTTTGCAAGTCATCAGTACACAGTACAATCTATTTATCTCTACAATAAAGTAAATAAAATTCTGAAAATATACCAAAGAACTCATCACGACTGCAAGTTGACTCTAACTGAATGGCTTAAGACTCTTTCCTACGATGAAACAGAAAAATTACTTCGTATAGCTCATTAACTTACATATTTCCCCTCTATTCATTTGTAACAACCACATGAAAATCTGGTCGGAAGTTTTTGAGTTTTGTAAAGTGTGGCGGTGGCGGACATTCACTCATACACTCACACACATACACAAATACATATTCGCGCACACAAACTCACACATACAAATACACACAAGCATAGTCATACACACAAACAAATCAAGCCTACTGAAAATGAAGGTTTGATGGGATAGGGAGAAGTGGAAAAAAATAAAAATAAAAAATAAATAAATAACAAATGTTACATACAATTATATTTATATAAATATATATCTGTATGAGTTAATTAATTATAAGGCTTTAGTTTTATAAATGTTTTGGATGGCTATGGAAGAGTGGGACCTACTGGCACAAGTATAAAAAATGCTTAAAAGTAGGTCCCAATAACCGTTTGTAACGACTTTTTATAAAATAATAAATATTTTTGATTTTGATTTTTTTTTTTTTTTTGATTCGTCGGAATACCCTTGACTGTATCAGCAACGGCTCCGACACATAGATGTTCATAATATAGTCAGATGGAACATATTATGATTCGTTTGGATCGTTCGTATACTATATGATTATGTGTGTAGATATTATCTTCTCGTCTTTACCGAATTAGAAACTGTGTATATTCTTTTAGAAACAGAATGCGAAGAAATTAAGCACGCTGAGGATGTTCCTGAAAATGAAAGCACAGCTATCTTTGATAGGGTACCGACAAAATGACACTTCAAAGCTCTGACTACTATGGCACGAAAGAAATAGTACAGTGGATCAATAATTCTATTCATAATGAATATCCTACAAGTGAATCGGTGGTGGATGACGATTGAGTTAATTTTAAAGTGACAAAACCTCCCAAGTTGTGAGTCCAGGAGCGACGCGTCGCTCCGAACAAGATTCAGGTTTGCGACACTAACTCAGAAACCGCGTGCCTATCTGAATACAACACCACCGTTAAAGAGGTCATCCACGCTTCGCGGCAAAAGATGCAAAAACTTTGTAAAGAGTACTGTCAAAATTATGTTCAAAAAATAAATAAATAAATAAATAGATGATCAAAACGATGATGCTGCTAGCGGTATATCTGAATACAGAAACAGTAAAGTTGTTTGTCCGAAAGACAAAGTCGCACAAAAAGATAGTTCAAACGATGCGGAAGACAGGGAGCCCATTTATTTAGATCTGTTACCTCCCAATAGCACTCAAATTATTCAAAGAAACACTAAAACAGTCTCTTATCAAGAAAAACTAATGTTGAGAGCACGCCTGGTGTACAAATCTGAAGAGCACAATTCCCATATATCTTTGGTAGAGTACAAAAAAAACATTAGATAAGTTGTTCCTTAATTTAAACGTTCCAAAAAAGACCAAAAATAATGTGACATCTGAAGTGACCATCCCAGAAAATGTTCCAAATTTGGTACATACGCTGAGCAAAGACAGTAAAAAAGCTGAGGCCACAGATATGATTCAGCCTTCACATCGAGTCAACCAAAGAAAAATCGACGGATATTAAATAATCCACCACCTCCTAAGTTAGTAGATGCTCCAATATTTTATCCAACTGCAGCAAAGTTTACTGTAAGTACTCTATTATACAATATTATCATAATAATTCTTTAAGTTCTTTAATAGTACATTGTTATCCAAGGGGTGAAAGTAACTCATTTAGTACTAAATAAGTTACTTTCTCCCGAGGGTAACACTGTGCTTTTCATTACGAATGCAAGGAAAGTCAAAATAAAAATAGGAATTAGCTAAAGAAAAAATGAGTGAAGATCGGATAGTCGCTTGACACTTTCCCACCTATTTCTTTTTCTTTGGCCGGCTAGCTATTCAGCCAGAATTTTTTATTTACATTGTGGCGACCTAAAAAAAATATTTTCTTTAATTATTAAGTATTAATTAAAGAAAATAAAAAAATATAAATAGGAATTAGCTTAAGAAAAAGTGAGTGAATTTTATTTTAATTAATACCTACTTAAACTTTACGTTATTTAAATTTTACATCGCGCTGGCTGTATAGAAAGTTGAAACATGGTTCAATAGAAATGTGAAAATAGACCTAGTTTTTTTTTTAATAATTTGACAGTTGTCAGTTGAAAGCGATTCTCCCTAGGGCTGAAAAGGGCTACTTTCAACCCGCTTCTCAGGCAACTTCAGACCTACTTTCCGAGCATGAGTAATGAAAAATACATTTCTTTATATTATCATAATAATTCTTTAAGATCTTCAAAATACATTTCATGTTTATAATATACTTACTATCCGATAAAACGGAAGGCATTATGGTGGTGCCCTTATGGCGTACACAATACACAGCCATGGTACCCACTGTTTCAAAACCTTTTATTGTCCGCCCCTCAGATGAAATAAAAACTCAAGACGGAGCGCTGTCAACAAAATAGTGAAGCCGGTTTCGTAAACATGTGGGCATTTAGTCAGTGCTGCCGTGCAGTGAAAACTTATTACCCAAAATTGTTAAGATCTAGAAAGATGAATGGATAAGTAAATAGATAAGTTAGTATTTTTTTAGGTTGTATACCTCAGTTCGAGAACCTTAAAAATATAGGTTTCGAAGTTATGTTAAAACCTCAGACGAAATAAAAACTCAAGACGGAGCGCTGTCAATAACAAAGTGAAGCCGGTTTCGTAAACATGTGGGCATTTAGTGAGTGTTGCCGTGCAGTGAAAACTTATTACCCAAAATTGTTAAGTTCTAGAAAGATGAATGGATAAGTAAATAGATAAGTTAGTATTTTTTTAAGTAGTGTATTATTGGGCATTCTGGCCCCCCAGTCGTCCGCTTCGCTACCGACCGTTCGCTGCGCTCACTCTGGGTTGCAGAAAGCCCAATAATACACTACGAATAACTCTTAGGATGATTGCGATGGAACGTTCATATTTTCTGTTACAGAAAATAAAACCTAAAAAGGTAGTTTCACGTTACATAAAAAATTTCTTTCCCATGTTTTTAACTAAAAAACTATAATATAACAAATGACGCTATCGATGAATACGGGATCGTACGTTCGTATTTTCTGTAACGGCAAATAAAACAAAAGTATGTAGTTTCACGTTAGTTATAACTTTCTGTCCCATGTTTTTAACTTAAAAACTAATGTAACAAATAACGTTATCGATGAATATGGGATCGTACGTTCGTATTTTTTGTAACGGCAAATGAAACAAAAGTATGTAGTTTCGCGTTACTTCAAATTTTCTGTCCTATGTTTTTAAATTAAAAACTAATGTAACAAATAACGCTATCGATGAATACGGGATCGTAAGTTCGTATTTTCTGTAACGGCAAATAAAATGGCCTTCAAATTTTCTGTCCTATGTTTTTAAATTAAAAACTAATGTAACAAATAACGCTATCGATGAATACGGGATCGTAAGTTCGTATTTTCTGTAACGGCAAATAAAATGGCCTTCAAATTTTCTGTCCTATGTTTTTAAATTAAAAACTAATGTAACAAATAACGCTATCGATGAATACGGGATCGAACGTTCATATCTTCTGTAACGGCAAATAAAACAAAAGTATGTAGTTTCACGTTAGTTAGAACTTTCTGTCCCATGTTTTTAAATTAAAAACTAATGTAACAAATAACGCTATCGATGAATACGGGATCGAACGTTCATATCTTCTGTAACGGCAAATGAAACAAAAATATGTAGTTTCGCGTTAGTTAAAATTTTTTGTCCCATGTTTTTAACTTAAAAATTGATGTATAGATGATGCTATCGATGAATACGAGATCGAACGTTCGTGTTTTCTATAACGCCAAATGAAACAAAGATATTATGTAGTTTCAAGATCATCAAAATGTTCCCCATGTTTTTAACTTAAACTAATGTAAAAAATAACGCTATCGATGAATATGGAATTGTACGTTCATATTTGTCAGAGATAATGGGAACACATCTACATTATCTATGGATCTGTGTAGAAGATTCTTTTGAAGTGATGTGTCGTGTGTATTGTGAACAAAGAAATAAATCGTTAAGAAGTCAATCACAATATTATTCATCCTTTCCTAACCACCCATCAACAGGTTATGGGCCTAGGACACTCAGGTCACCCAAGTCGCTCGTTAAAGTTGTGAAGAATATTAAAATAAAACGAAATAATTTCCGTACAAAATGGAGGACGACGCCGTCAAACTGGTACAAAACGCCATTACCATGAGGTTAGAGGGAACTCAAAATTGGAATGTCTGGAAGTTTCAAATAAAAATAATACTAAACAGTAAAGGACTATGGGACGTCGTATGTGGATTTCGTTATATACCCAAAGATGATGAACAATGGATGCAACAAGATGCAAAAGCGCAATCCATAATTGTAACAAGACTCAGTCAAGGTGTTATGTCTCATGTAATTAACTGTAACACAAGTGCAGAAATCTGGAAAAAACTTGAGAGTATTTATGAACTAAAATCATCAAGTAGCCTACATCTACTTCAGCAGAAATTTTTCTCATACACATGTAATCCAAGTACCAACTTGAGTGAGATGATATCACACCTGCAAGATCTGTCGTGCAAGATGACTGAACTCGGCGGTAAGATCGATGAGCAGATGCTAATCACAAAAATCCTGATGTCGTTGCCAGAGAAGTACCAACATTTTATAAGCGCGTGGGAAAGCGTTGAGTCCAGTAGGCAAAATATAAATGAACTAACTGCTCGATTACTTACTGAAGAAATAAGATTAAAAAGCAAGGAAATACCCTGTTCATCAGCATTAGCAGCAAAATTAAGGAGCGCATCGCAGTCAAGACAGCAAAAGTACCCAGTATACAGTGAAAATAACAAAAGTCATTATAAGTGTTTTGAGTGCGGTAAAAGTGGGCATTTGCGAAATGAGTGTAGAAATAAAAAGTGTTTCAACTGTAACAAACCCGGACATTTGGTAAAAGACTGTAGATTCTTAAATAAGCCTAGTAATAATAATAGTAAAACATACAATAAGTTTAAAAAATCAGAAAGTAAAAATGCTTTTGTAATGTGTATTCCTCATAATAATCCAAACTACTTTGTTCTCGATTCTGGTGCCAGTGAGCATATGTCATGTAATAAAAATATGTTTTCAACTTATAGAGAAGTCCAAAATAAATATGTAACAGTAGGCGATGGTAAGCAATTAAATGTAGTTGGTGTTGGTGATATTGAATTGTTGGCCTTTAATGGAAAAAGCTATATACCTACTACACTTTATAATGTTTTGTATGTACCAAAATTGAGTGTTAATTTGTTTTCTTTGGTATGTGCATTAGACAAGGGGTATACTATGATATCAACACCAAATGAATGTAAATTAATAAAGAACAACAATGTAGCTTCAATAGCCGAACGTATGGATAAGATGTTTGTTATGAATTTTAAATTTAATGATAATTGTTTTGCTGTAACCTCCTTAAGTACCTGGCATCAAAGATTTGCTCATCAAAATTATAATTATGTAAAAGAATTTTTAAATAGAAATGATATCAAGTATGATGGCAATTGTGAACCATGTATTTCATGTATGCAGGGCAAGCAACATAGACTACCATTTAGCCAGAGTGTGAGCAGAGCAGAAAATCCAGGTGAGCTTATTCATGTTGATTTGTGCGGCCCGATGGAAGTTATGTCTTTAGGGGGATCTCGCTATTTTCTTTTACTAAAGGATGATTACAGTAGTTACCGGTTTGTTTACTTTTTGAAAAATAAGTTTTCAGTTGGAGAGAAATTAGCAGAATTTTTCCTAGAATTTGTAAATCAATTTAACTGTAAAATAAAAAGGATTCGTTCGGATAATGGTACAGAATTCTTAAATACATTTGTGTGTGAGTTAACAAAAGGAAAGGGTATTATCCATGAGACTAGTGTAGCTTATACTCCAGAGCAGAACGGTCGTATTGAGAGAGAGATGAGAACGATAGTAGAGTCAGCAAGGACAATGGTGATAGAAGCAGGTTTAGGAAAGGAAATGTGGGCTGAAGCTGTGAATGTGGCCGTGTTTACTATCAATAGAACAGGACCAAGCCGTGTGAAAGGTAAAATCCCATATGAGCTGTTGTTTAATAAAAGTTTTGATGTGAGTGTGTTAAAAACATTTGGAGCGGAAGTGTATGTGCATATACCTAAACAAAAACGTCTAAAGTGGGATGTGAAAGGAAAGCGTGAAATATTCGTGGGTTATGGTGAGAATTCGAAGGGATATAGAGTATTGGATCCTAACACTAAGCAAATAGAAATCTATAGAGACATTATGTTTGTAGATAATAAAATAAAAGATGATTATGAAAAAGAGAAAAGTATGAGTGTTAAAGAATTAGAAGTCGTGAGTGAAGAGGATGATAATATAGATGAGAATCAAATTTCAAGTGAAGGTCTTAATAATGATAACTTACTGCCTGAACCAAAGTCACCTATTAGAAGTCAAAAATTATCTGAAAGAAGATTAGAAGTAGAAGAAGATGAAAGAGATAGGAATGAGAATTTTACTGAAGAATGGTTAGAAGAAGAATATTTAGATGAAGAAGAAGATCAAACAAATGATGAAAAGAAAGGACGGGTTAGAAGAAGACCAAAATGGCTTGAAGATTATAATACAAGTTTGATAACACAATCAGGTGAAGAATTAACTTATCAAGATGTAATACAAAGTAAAGATAAAAAGAGTTGGTTTAAAGCTATAGAAAATGAGTCAAATGCGTTGAAGAAGAATAAGAGTGAGAAAGAGTTGCCTAAAAGAAAGAAAATTAAAGATGTGAAGTGGAATTCTAAAATTAAGAAAGGAGAAGGTGGTTCACTACAAAATTAAATAATAAGGCAAAATTTGTATAAATGTAATTATTTTCTTATGGATGAAGGTTTTGAGAGATGTAAAAGTGATTGGTGTTTATAGTATAAAAGGGAAATAGAAAGAATTAAGAAAGTCCTGAATGAAAATTTTGAAATGAAAGATTTGCATGGAACAACAAAATACTTAGGAATTAATATACAAAAGTGTGCAGAAGGTATAATACTGGATCAAGAAGATTACTTAAGAGATTTGTTAAAACAGTATAACATGGAAGGATGTAAACCAGTGGCAACACCTCTAGAAGCAGGATTAAAAATAGCAGGTGAAGCATCAAGTGACAAAGAATTAATAAATAGATGCCGAAGATTAATTGGAAGTTTGATGTACGCTATGCTAGGAACTCGTGCAGACCTGTGTTATGCAGTCAGTTATTTAAGTCGATATCAGTCTTGTGCGAATGATGATGTATGGAAGGCTTTGAAAAGAGTGTTAAGGTACATAAAAGGTACACTAAATTTAAAATTACTTTACAAAAGGGATAAGGATATACCAGTTGTAGGTTTTTGTGATACAGATTGGGGAGGAAGTCAAGATAGAAAGTCTACTTCAGGATATGTTATGAAAGTATTTGGTTGCACAGTATCTTGGTCAGCAAGCAAACAACAGAGTGTAGCATTATCTTCAACAGAGGCTGAATATGTTTCATTAGCTAGAGGAATATCTGAAGGTTTATGAGTAGGTATATATTGTATGTTCTGGACCACTTCGTTCTTTCGCAATGGAGCGAGCACGAGCTCGCTCGCGAAATCACTCCGATGGTCCAGACCATACAATATATACCAATCAAAATGATTCACTTGTCGGATCGATCATGCAAAAACAATTATCGCTCCCAAAATCATTCCAGTGGTCCAGGCCCTGGACCACACAATCAAAAAGATCTTCATTTGTCAGATCGATCATTTGTCAGATCGATCATTTGTCAGATCAATTACAAAAGATTTATCTGTGGAATGATAATACAGCGAAATCCATACCATGAAACGATTAGACGTCTGGTAGTTCTCATGTTTTGACTTAAAAATAAATGTAACTAACGAAATAGCACACTATTGACTTGACACGTGCATCATGAAGTTTGTTAAACAGTCACAATCGTTAAATATTGATAATGTTTTTGTCGAAGTAAAAAATACCATGTCACGTCATGGAAGTCTTCTACCTAGCACTGTACGATGCATCATTTGTGGACCGTCGAGCTGTGGGAAAACAAATTTAATGATTGGACTACTTTTGCACGAAAACGGGTTACATTATCGAAATGTGTATGTTTATTCTAAAACATTACAACAACCAAAATATGTGTTTTTAGAAAAGGTTTTGGAACGAGTTCCAAATGTTTTATTTGAAAAGTATCGTGATAAAGATGAAGTTTTAAGTCTACAAGATGCTAAACCCTACTCCGTGATTGTATTTGACGACGTTGCATGTGAAAATCAAAATAACATACGAGATTACTTTGCAATGGGCAGACACAAATATATTGATTGTTTTTATCTCAACCAAACATATAGTAAAATCCCTAAACAGTTAGTGAGAGATAACGCGAATTTAATTATACTTTTTAAACAAGATGAAACCAATATGAAACATGTTTATGATGAGCACGTTAATACAGACATGACGTGGGGTCAATTTCGCGAAATGTGTTCAAAGATTTGGATCAATCCTTACAATTATTTGGTTATAAACAAGGATTGTACTAAAAATAATGGTTGCTATAGAAACAAATTAGACACTTTTGTGGTGTTCGACTAACAAAGAACATAAATAATACCTTTAAATAGAGGAACGCATGTTTTAAACTTCATTCGTTATCGGATGCTAAATCATTAACGACTCGTCCGGTTATAATGGAAAAATCATTAAAAAGACGAATTGTTGATGCTGCAGAAGCAGTTAAGAAAAAGGTGCGAAAAATGAGAAATGTCGAAATTGAAAATAAACGTGCATTGGAAACCGTGTTCAAGCCGGTCACAGAACCTCTTGCTCAATTTACGAAAGCTAATGAAAAAGCAACAAAACAAAAGCTGATTGAAAAATCTGAAGGCAACACCAATCATAACACCGGTACTGTTAAAGGCACCAATGATGAGAGCAGTGATAATTATTATACAGATAATTCAGAATCTGATTTAGACACAGACCCCTCAGTTTCATCCGTTATTGATACAACTCTCGATGATAAAAATACCTCGTCATGGTCTGTGTCTTCAGAGGCGTTAGATGATGTTGTATTTGGTGTTAGATCAGAAAAAGGAAAACTTATGTTAGGTTCATCTCCTATAACGATCGGTGATCGATTTATATCTGTAGCTGGACATAAGTACGCTACCACTCCTGGCTTAAAACAATTGTTGCTTAAAAAAGATATCGATTTAAAATTAATTATGGATAGCGACATGAAAAATTACAAAACTATGTTAATGAACACAAACGCTCACCGTCGAGATTACGATTCAAAAAAACCCATCAAAAGTAATAAAGGACAAAAATACGTACAAATCATTAGACCTCTGTTTAATATAAAACAAACGAAAGGCGAAGGTTTACCGTCAATGAAAAAAATACGAAAAGATGTCGACTTAGTATACTGGGACGATCCTAATGAATTGGTGGAACGATTAAAACTATTGATAGCATCACGAGAAGCTGGTAACACCGGACTTGACAATGAAATCATTTCTATCATAGAAGAATTGCGTGAAAGTGGACTCATTAATGCGTAAATAAAATAAATATGTGCATTACTAACGATTAGTTTCATTTTATATTTAGCCTCCCTAAGTAGCAGGTCCTACCTTAAAATATGAGTATAGACAAATTTGGTCATCATATTCATAAAAGAATACGTTTTTCAGAGTTTACATTTAATGACAAGGTGTTAATGAAATCTGAAAATGGTGATTATGATCTAAAAACAGCTAGACTAAGAGGCATCAAATTTCCTATAGAAGCATACGATGCGGTTAATAAAGAGTATGTCGATCAATTACATGATATGATTATAAAAGAATTCAATAACCTTGTTGAAAATATGCGTTCACAAATTATAATTGACATTACAAATACCGTTACATCTACTTTAAAAGCATACAATGCTTTGTTGAGATCTCATAATGGAGATTATGATTTACAAACAGCTAGACTGAGAGGCATCAAACATCCAGTAGAAGCAGACGATGCTGTTAACAAGGAGTATGTAGACCAACTAAACACCAAGATGTTTAAAGAATTCAATGGCCTTATTGACAGCTTACGTTCTCAAATCGATGAGTCTACTTTAAAAGCAACATCTTTAGAGTTAGTAAATCAGTTGGAAGAGAAACTGAACCAGAACGGGGTGGACAACGAGATTAAAAGTGCATTACAAAATGACAAAACAGGAAGTAGTCAATGAAATCCACAAAGCCGGTCGAAAAAACTTTACAAGACGTCCTGTTTTTCTCAAGGGAATCGATGATTTGTGGCAAGCAGATTTGATAGATATGCAATCTCTTCGAAAATATAACAACAACAATAAATATATCCTTATAGTAATAGATTGCTTTACAAAGTATGCCTGGGCTGAACCGTTGAAATCAAAGAAAAAACTTGATGTAACTCAAGCTTTTAAACATATTTTAATCCGAAGCCAAAGAAGGCCGTACAATTTGCAAACCGATATGGGGAACGAGTTCTACAACGATTCGTTTCAAAAGCTTATGAAGACGAATAAAATTACCCATTATTCGACGTTTTCTATAAAAAAAGCTTCAATTGTTGAACGTCTTATCAAAACTATAAAGCAAAGACTGTTCAAACACTTTAGTCTGATTGGGAGTTATAAATGGTCTGACAAAACTTTGAATAATATTATGCAGTCTTATAATACCACAAAACATCGCACCACTGGTTTTAAGCCTGCAGAAATTAATAAAACTATAGAACCAGACGTAAAAAGAAATATTACTAAATTACACTCTTTTCCATCTGTACCACAAAAATCAAAATTTAAGGCTGGGGATTGCGTTCGTATTAGTAAATACAAAGATTGTTTTGAAAAGGGATATACTCCTAATTGGTCTACAGAATTATTTACTGTAAAGAAAGTAAATAATACCATTCCACAAACGTACCACATTGAAGATCAACGTAAGCAGCCTATTTTAGGAAGTTTTTATGAACAAGAACTGCAGAAGACTAATTATCCTAATGTGTATTTAATAGAAAAAGTGTTGAAAAAGAAAGGGAATAAGATATTCGTTAAATGGTTAGGGTTACCTCCTGATGAAAACAGCTGGATTGATAAATCCGCATTGTTAAGTTAAGAAGATATAAAACTATAAACAGTATCGTTACTTTAGTCATTTTACTACGAGTCATGCAAGGTGGTGGACTCGTTAACAATTTAATAAATAACTTACCTTTTGAGATTCATATACCTGGGTATAATTACTGTGGACCAGGAACAAAACTTCAGAAACGTTTACAAAGAGGTGACCGCGGGGTTAACAAGTTGGACGAAGCCTGCATGCACCACGATATTGCCTACGCCAATAACACAGATTTACCTAATCGTCACAAAGCGGATTTACAATTGTTAGACATGGCTAAAAAGAGGTTAGAAGCAAAGGATGCAGGGAAAGGTGAAAAATTGGTCTCATGGCTGGTTAGTAAAGCGATGAAAGCTAAAGTAAAATCAGGTTGGGGAGTTAAATCATTCAAACATTTTGTCACGAAAATTCGTTCACATGTTAAAAAGCTAAAACCAAAAAACCGTAAAACGTTGATAAACCTGTCTTATGCAGCTGCTAAAAGAATGATTCCGCTAGCTCGTCAAATCAAATTACCTCGAGTGATACCAATACCAAAAACCGGAGGAATATTACCACTTATCCCAATATTTGCGGGTTTATCAGCTCTAGGCGCTCTGGCGGGAGGAGCGTCTGGAATTGCAAAAACTGTGAATGATTATAAATCTGCTCAAAAGAATTTACAGGAGACAGAGCGTCATAATAAAACCATGGAGGCTATAGCACTGGGAAAAGGCTTATACATAAAGCCTTACAAAAGTGGGAAAGGTTTATACATAAAAGCTTCAAAAAACTAACTACGCTACCTAATCGTGCTTTGACAAATGTAGACATTTTGAAGTACGCTGCAGATATTCCGCATTTCCGAGGTGTTTACATGAAAGATGAATTACCCAGAAGTCCTAGGAAGATTGAATGTGGTATTGTTAACCTAGATGATTCGAAGAATGAGGGAACACATTGGGTAGCATATGCAAAACGAAATAATTATTGTGAATACTTTGATAGTTATGGTGATTTGAAACCGCCATTTGAATTAGTGAAGTATTTAAAAAATATGAACATTTTTTATAATTATACAAGATACCAAAAATTTAACACTGTTAATTGTGGTCATTTATGTTTAAAATATTTATGGAAATTTTGGAATAAAAAAGTATAAAACATTAAATTTTGTTTTAGTCATGTCATTTGCAAAATGTCTTTAACACTATCAATTACGGGAAACTCATTAAATTTAACTACTTATTACTCTCCCACCCTACAACTTAATGGAGAATATGAGTGTGCTCTGTTATATTTATCTACATTTAATTCAATTCCAAATATTGACTATAGAAATAATAAATTTTACTATGGTACTAATGAAGTAATTACTCTACCGGAAGGAGCCTATGAATTGCAAGATATCAGTGACTATATAAAATCAGAAATAAAAGACGCAACATTTCAACTTCACTGTAATAACAACACATTAAAAATATCCATACACTGCACCAAAGATATTGACTTTACCAAGACAGATTCTCTAGGAAATTTGCTGGGCTATGGAAATAAGTTTCTGAAAGCAAATAAATGGCATGTTTCACATCTGCCAGTGAACATTTTGCCTACGACCGTGGTGAGAGTCGAATGTGATATAGTGAGTGGATCATATATAAATGGTGAACCAAGCCATATTGTTTACGAATTTGCACCTAACGTGCCGCCTGGATATAGAATCATCGAAGCACCTAAAAACGCGATATATTTCCGAATCAATCAAAGTAATATCAACTGCATCCATATTAGATTTTTGGACATAAATAATAACTTAGTCAATTTACGTGGTGAAGAAGTGCAACTTTTTTTGCATTTGAGAAACATTAGTAAAAATAATGATTGATTACAATAAATACGTGCCTCGAAAATCAAAAACCATCAGTTCTGCGCGAGTAACCCTCAACAAAACATCTCCTTATAGGAAAAAAAATAAGTTAATTCGAAAATCAAAAATCGTCAGTTCTGCGCGAGTAACCCTCAACAAAACATCTTGTAGGAAAAAAAATAAGTTAAATAAAGATAATAAAGCATTCCTTAAATTAATCGGATTATTAAAATGAATATCTTAGACGTTTTATCTGTTCCATCTTACGACAATTCCGTTGAAGGGGTCGAATTCCATTCATATAAACCATATGTAACAAGTTTCAACAGGAATGATGAAATACGCATTCCGATCAACCAACAAGATTTGTACATATTGCCATCAGCGAGCACTTTATACTTGGAAGGACAAGTTGATGTTAAAAAACGAGATACTAAAGAGCAAGTAAACACTGTAAATTTTACAAATAATTCTCTTCTTTACCTATTTCAAGATATTCGGTATGAGTTAAACGGAGTTGAAATAGATAAAATAAAAAACGCCGGAATAAGTACTACAATGAAAGCGTTGGTTTCAATGAATGAGAGTGAATCTAAAATGTCAAGAGCCTGGGGCTGGGATATAGGCGGTATTACAAATACTCACCGAGGCAGTTTCGCAGTTTCCATTCCCCTCAAAAATATACTTGGCTTCGCTGAAGATTATCAAAAAGTTGTGATCAATTGTCGGCACGAATTGATATTGTTACGAAGCAACACAAATTTAAACGCTGTTAAACTTAACAACGATGAGGTTATTGAAGACGTAATTATAAATAAAATAATTTGGCGGGTACCACACGTACGAGTTTCAGATAGAGAAAGGATTAATCTTCTCAAGTATTTAGAAAAAGACCGACCACTCCAGATTGTATTTAGAAATTGGGATTTGTATGAATATCCAGCTTTACCAAAAACCACTAAACATACGTGGTCAATAAAAACTGCATCTCAAATAGAAAAACCACGATATGTAATCATTGGATTACAAACGAACCGAAAGAACAATGCAAGTTCTGATATGGCGCAGTTCGATCATTGTAATCTAAGTAACGTTAAGGTGTACCTTAACTCAACTTACTTTCCATATGAAAATTTAAATATAAACTTTGCAAATGACAGATTTGCTTTAATATACGAGCAATACGCAAGATTTCAACAGTCGTATTATGGAAGGCGATCAGAAGCTTTGCTAAGCCCTAAGCAATTCAAAGATTTAACGCCATTGTTCGTTATCGATTGCTCCAGACAAATTGACAATTTGAAGTCAGGGCCTGTTGTCGACGTACGCGTTGAACTCGAAGCAGATTCTGAGATACCAGATCAAACTTCAGCCTACTGTCTTATACTCAACGATTGCATTATCGAGTATAAACCACTCAGCAGCACGGTGAAAAAGCTATCATGAATCCTGACATTATAATAGCCGATCTTCAAGGTTTTAAAGATGCGAATAATAAATTCATTGTTAAAGAAGTGTCAATTGCAACAAAATACCAAACACAAACATTTTTAGTTAAACCACCATACCCCTATAATTTTTTAACATTCGAAGAAAAAAAACAAGTTCAGTGGTTGCAACGAAACAGAGGTATTTACTGGAATGAAGGCTATATAGATTATAGAGAGTTTCAACGAGTCATCGTCCCTTATTTAGAACATAAAAAGGTCCTAGTAAAAGGAATCGAAAAAATCAAGTGGATCAAAGAATTATGCTCTAATTGCGAAGTTATAGATTTAAGCAAGAAACTTGAAGAAATAAGATTTTCAAACTTTTCTACATTACATAAAGTGTACTGTACTGATTTATTCAACCATAACTGTGTTAATCATAAGAAATATTGTGCGTTAAAAAATGTAACTTGTTTAAAATTATGTTATTTAGAAAACTATTTTAGTAATTGAAATCTATCACTTAATTTTTTCATTAAAAATAATTAAAAATAACTTGGTTTTTTACTAAACCTTACCCTCGTATAGTATTATGAAAACACCGATTTTATTAGACCATTGTTTTATTACAAAAACATATATGAATATAAATATAGTCATCTTACATAAACAAATAACAAATTTTACACATAGCCGTTATACTGTCGTTGAAATTTTGTTAATTAATGCTTCAGTACCACCCAAAATATTATTTGTAGCACTTTCATCCTGAACTGGATATTGAGCCGTCACTAGCGCCATCGACTTGGATTGCCAACATACTTTGTCTTCCTCTACGTTATTTTCTTCATCTTACTTATAAATTTTACATGTATAAACATGCACTATAGCCGCATATTGTTTTTGAAATTTTGTTAATTAATGCCTCAGCATCATCCAAAATATGATCTGTTGCACTTCCATCCTTAACAGGATATTGAGCCTTCACTAACACCAACGAATTTTCTGGATTGCTTACGTCAGTAATGCTAAGTTTAATTAGCTTTGTTGTTTTCCTTAACGGCTCCCTGCTGGCTACGAATGTGGTGCCAAAGCTCCTCTTTTTAACACTCTGCTTGCTCAATGAACTGCATGCTCCATCTTCGTTCTTGTTAAACACCTCTTCAAAGGCGGCTTGTGTGGTTTGTGAAAGCAACGTTGGCTGCAGCTTTCTGGACTTTTTCCTTTTGCTGACTTCAGGAAATTCTTGACTAAACCCTTCTAGAGGATCTTGTGCGCATTGTTCATATATATCACTAGGAGTAGACATGATCTGAAACAATCAAAAAATTATAATCGGTTCACTTATCAGAATAACAGTAGGTACTTAACAAATTAAAAATGCATGCTTACAATTCCAAATCGATACGAAGCTGATGACAGTACCTCGGTAGAGCGCGTCTCGGTAATGACTGTTCGAGGAGCTAAACAAAACTACAGTGCCTATGTGTTGAAGTTTCCAAGTTGGAACATGTCTAAACATGTTACTGTTTGTACAAGCACGGAGACTGATGATCATATTTCTATGTTGTAATGTTATATGTTATTATTGTGATTATAATGAAACATGTCGGTACATGTTCAAACAGCAACATTGTATTTGTATCAAAGTGAAAAGTCAAATAAAACTCTTGGTTTTAATGTAATTTAAAATTTATTTATATTTCAGAAAACACTAAAATTAACTTACACTGTATTCATATTTACTTAATATTAATACATATCTATTACATAATATTGCTTACAATTTCGTAGATAATTATAATAATCATTATCCTACGGATAATTTAAACAATCTTATTTCTACCTAATATTTTATAATACTCTATATTAATAGTTACATTCTATGAAATAGTGAAAAAAATTAAGCAGTACAACCAAATATTGACTGATTACCCCAGGCGATGGTTGTCACCTTATCTGATTCTAACAACCGCTTATCATCATTGGCTGAAAGAGCAATTTTATTTACGGATTGAGTAAATATTTCATGCTTGATTGTTTTAAACAAAACGTTTCTTTTTCGAACGACATCACAATTGTATAAGACATGTTTATAGTCTGATGCATGCAAATTTTTAATTACATTTCGTTTTGTTCCTTTTGCTTTTTTAATCGTTCTGTCTAAAGTTTTAATACAATAAAGCTTTGACCTTAACCCTACAAACTCCTTAACTATCTTACCACCCATTTCGTCCTTAAACAACCCAGGAATCTTTTTGTTTACAATTGGCAAACCAAACTTGTTATTGTAATCGTAACTGCTAGTATCAAAATATTTTAGAAAATTCATTTTAAAATCTCTGTAAACATCTTCTGTCTGTACATTGTAAATAAAACTATCAGTATCAGTATAACATACTTCAATACGATTTTCGTAAAATGGCTTTATTACTGAGTAATGGAAGTCATACATATGACTTTTAGAAAGTTCGAGTACAGCAAATCCAATGTAGATCGGCTTGTTTAGAACAACCCTTGAACGTTTCATTTGTATTGCTACTAGGTCGTCAGAAAATATTGATGCGCTGTGAAAATTTGGGTTCGCTATCAACTTCTCGGCACCAATAAATTTTTTTGTTTGGTTATTCATGTCTGACCACTTATTTACCAATCGTACATCTACCCATTGTTCTGTGTTTTCCAATGTTTTTCCAAATATACTATTATTTAACAATTTAAAAAAATCTTGTTCAAAAACAGATTGAGCTCTTTGACGCAGCTCAGTATTAAGGTCTATATATTGTTTTAAAAAATTACTTTGTTTGAAAGTTATAGCTCGATGGATTTTTCTTAAAACCAAACCATGTTCTAAGCATTTTTTAAGGTGAACGTAATGAATAACGTAGTGATATTTGTCATATAAGTTGGGTATTAATTTTTTTGTTTTTCCTGTGGGAGATTTAATTTTTTCAGGACAAAATGGAAAATCATTGTGTTGGGTGTGTAAATTTGGAGGATAAAATAAATCAACCTCAAGAATAAAGCCATTTTCAGCGTCATCCGTAATGTGTATTATATTTAACTCTAACTTCTTAATTTCACTATCGCTTAAAAATCTGAAGTCTGAATGAGGTAATGTTTGACACATACTATATCCGTACAAATTATTACAATCTAAATACATAATGTACGAGCTTGGCGTAGAGGGGTCAAAAGTTTCCAGATATCTATGATTAGCTTTAGCGTGTCGTTTGGAGCACATGCAAACGCCACCTCTAATACCTTGTTGTATCAAACGAAAAATTTCTAAATCACTTATAAGTTCCAACCGAACGCGAGTTTTTAAAAGCATTGCATCAAATGAAAGACTTGGTGCAGTAAGATAAAAGGCGGGATCGAGTTGATAATATTGTTTACATGTTAATCTAAAATTTTCATAGATATCAGTCAACAAAAGGACGTCTGACTCGAGATACAAATCAGTAAATTGACCCATATTATTAATAGAAAACTCAAGCCACATCGCTCGAGCGTGTTCGTAATCTTCATCGGTAATTGACTCATTCGTAAGCGAGTTAAAAAAACGGTCTTTAGACGGTAAACAGGTATCAGCATATCGTTCCCAACTAGACATGTAATCATATGGATACACTCCTTTTCGAGTGAGCAGATTAAAGTGTTTTTCATCAGGATAGTAAAATTTTAAGTATCTAAATTCATCCTTTTTCATGGTTGCGGCTAACTTTTCTAAGCTTGTCCCCAAAAACTTGAATGAATCCACAAATCTTATTTGAAAATAATCTTGTCCAGAAATCGGAATAAACTTTGTGAAAGAAATATAGTTTTCTTTTGTTTTCGGTATTACCTTAATAGACCCGGGGGCTTTTCCTAATTCTTTGATAAAAAGATGACAATCATAACCCGACAGGTTATGAAAGACAACAGGCAAGAACTTTGGTACTTGATATTTTAAATTACAGTAACTATGAGCAGCGCCACGGAACTGTCCTGTCAAATGACAATGATCACGAACTTTATTTACTGTTATTAGACCCTCGCAAATGTGACAAGTCTCTGCGTTCTCATAATTATAAGCATCAGTATCAGTAAAAACCATAGGCACGTTTTTATTTAATATTTCGCTGATTTTCTTTGCATCGTCACAAATAGATTTAACAAACTTATCTGCACAATCACGTCCTCTATATGAGGTTATGTGGTTGTATCGTGAATCTACTGTACAAACGAGGTGATAGGCAAAAGCTACAGGTACATGTCGCTGTTGAGTCACTGTAGAAGATTTTAACGGATCGGGTTCGCAACTATCGTAAGTTTCGAGCATAGCTTCAAAATCTGCATAAACAACAAAAGGAACGTTTTGCTTTCGGTCATAATTTTTAAATTCTATAAAGGAACCTTTTGGAGGTAATTCGGTAGCCACACCTCCGCAGATATGAGAACATAACTGATCGTTCGAGTTGAAAAATTGTAAACAATGATCGCAAAAGTGCAATTTGTTACAATGCTTAGTAATTTGACTTCTAACAAGACGCGACAGATCCTTTATCAAACAGTAATGCGACATATCACCTTCTTCAAGATAAAGTAAGTGAATAACTTTTTTGTTCAATGCGTCTGATTTGTAAAGTGGACCGACCACTAACTTCTTATCATTTAAACCGTATACAAAAATACATATATGCGGATTGTTCTGTTCAAACCGAGCGATGTCTGAGAAACTCATTGGGAACGATAAGCCATCCACGTTCAACACGTCATTAAATTTAGGATAAGATGAAACTCTATCAGAATGACGTTGAGCAGGATACAAAGCAGCAGTTACTGACCATAAAAAACAAAAATTATCATTATTCTTTATATTTAAACAGGCTTTCTTTGATTTGATTAAAGCCGGCAACTCAATGAAACTTGAACCACGCAAAGGCTGATATTTGTTTATGTTAACTTCTAAATGGGAATTATGCAAAAATGTCCAACCACTATCACGCTCTTGAAATTCACTTGCTTTTTTGATCAAACTGGTTTTTACCTCGAAAAATAAAGTATCAAGATTGCAATTTTGATAAAGAGTAAAATTTTTCGTGCCAAATGATTTTATCTCTTGGGAATCATTTTTTAACAAGAGAAAAACCCCAAAATATTCGAAATTGGCCTTGACACAGTGATGTTGCTTAAGTGACATTTCAATTAACGACTTGATTTTAGTTTGTATATGATCTAAAAAACTTTCTATTGAGGCCTGATCCTCAGAATCCGATGATGTAACTTTATATGAGGCTATTCTGTTGCGAAAAGCGGAATTAATTTTGAGGATACCTTCACTTAATGTAGAATAATTTTTATTTTTATGATCAGTACTTCGCAAGTGACCTATCCAACGAACACGACTAACAAAAACTTTACAATCTTCGCAATACGGCATTATTTATGTTAAATTACTATGAATGACAATAAAAAGTAAAACTAAATGGAGATAGGTACTCCGCAGAAGCTTGTAAAATACAGTGTAGGTGAAAATAATTTAAATTATCTACTTAAAACCTTTGTCACTAAAAAATACAGGTTCGCTATCAGTAAACAGCTCGTGTGCTTTGTGCATGAACTTTTGCAAGGCTTCCCATTGCGAAGTATCCCGATTTAATTTTAATTTCAAAGCCACTTGCGCTGACCGCCACCGTTGATCTGGCTGTGCGGTCGCAGCCTCTTCAGTATTATAAACTCGTACCTCTATATAAAAATCTCCTTCCAGATGTTTATCCCGGCGAACTTTCCCGCCGGGGACTCGAGTGCTGAGGTAGGTCTGGAGGCCGGTGTTGGTAGACAGCTTATTTGTTTGTTTTGTCACCGGCTCCAGACCGAAGAGGCCTCGTTCGTATTCCGAGCTGTAAAAAATAAAAATAAAAAAATGTTACACAAATTAAGCGATATTACCCATTAACTACCTAAAAGTCTAAAATATAAAATATTATAAATAATGAACAAGTTAAATTTTAAAATCAATTATTTAGTTTGTAACTTATAATAAGTAAGTTGGTTCACAGTAACCGGTTAATAAGGCTACTGCTGTAAAAAATATATATAAATGTATAGTATAAAAAACTCAAGCCACTACAAAAATTGTCGTGGTTCGATAGCAAAACAGATGGACAACACGGCACAACACACAAGAAATAAAGTTCAAAACAGACATTTAAAAATACTAATAGGTATTCAATGTAAAATTTCTATTTACCTACCTCGTTGAGGTCGACGCACTCCTGCTGTCGCTGCTGTGGCTATTGGTGTTAGGCTTCTTTTTGGATCTGTAAAATACATTTGGATTTTTTCATTATTGCATAAATCCCCCAGTGCAAAATCATATTAAACTAAAAAATCTTATTAAACAGTGCATAAACTATTCTTACCTAACTGACGATGCCGAAGCCTCTAGCGCTCTTTTCGGTGTCTTTTTTTTAGGCTTTTCTACCGGCGCGGCAGCCACTGCACCCTGGAGCTCATCCGATGAATACTCAATATCCGACCTGAAATTTAAAACATTATTTGTTATAATTTTTATTTATTTATTTTTTATAGTACACAACACAGATAACATGTTCTTAAACACATTTTATCTTGCCAAACAATTTAAATCAGATGCGTATCCTAAATTATGTGTACCTAATTAGTTAACACAATGACTTTACAACAACTTCACAAAATAACTATACACGATAACTTTAAAAAACATAATATAGAACCTCCAAATTATTCTCAATAAATTAGAATAAAATGTAAATAATGCAAGTACTTACGTACATTTTGATTTATCCTTACTGCTTTATTACCAGCGTCGATGCACTTTAATCAAGAGATGAATTAATTATAATGCCATTTAATTGACACCTGTGTTTTTATAGAGCAAAAAAAACAAAATAAGCAAAATGTCTTTACCACAGATGATGGAACGAACTAGATATGGCATCGAGCGTAACGTAACGAATTCGGTTCTGAGTAAAAACGTGTACCCACTTACTTTTTCATGAACACATTGATTTGCGTTATACGATTGCAGAATAAAAGTAGATTTTCGAAATATAGGTAACCAAAATTAAAACCTCGAAAACAGTAACTAAGTATTTGTTCCTTGAAATAAAAATATGCACAAGAGCATTTGTGTTTATAATTTCCGCTGATATCCCCTCCACGCCTCTTTCTATTATTTTACCTACCATAAATTGCACCGACTGCCCCGACAAACTTTGAGCGTGACTCATTTGTATACAGCGTACTACACCGATAAGATGGCTAAAACTCCTAGCGCCATGTCGAGTGAGGAGGAACGTTTAAACTCATTTGTAAATTGGCCACTGGCATACTTGTCACCGGAAAGTTTGGCAAAAAGTGGTTTCTATTTCATGGGTCGCGGTGACGAAGTGCGTTGTGCGTACTGCAGCGTCGAGATAATGAATTGGTTGCAACTCGACGAACCTGACCAAGAACACAGGCGGTGGTCACCGCGGTGTCCACTATTTCGCTCCGTTGCTGATACATCATTTGATCGCGACGAGTGCGGCACGTCCGGTGCAGACACCAATTATATAGACCCCCACGTTAAGACACTTAGGGAACATGTGCAAAAAGAGCACCACCACAACAACGTTGTCGCCAACACGCAAGTTCCTCACGAAACTGACGAGAAAATGTGCCAGGTAGACCAGTGTTGTAAAGTTTGTTTCAATGACGAGTGCAATGTATGTTTGACGCCGTGCGGACATGTGGTTGCATGCGCCGCGTGTAGTTTTTCCATTCACAATTGTCCAGTGTGTAGACGTCCTATTGTAAATGTTGTAAGGTTGTATTTCTCTTGAATAAAAAACAATAATTTGAAGTAATTTTTTGGTAAATACCTGTTATGACATTGAATTTGTTTGGATTAAACACGCTAAATATATATTATCGTTGTGTGTATTATTTATTCCCGATGTACATTGAATTACGTTATGCAATTGCAGAATACAAGTATATTTTCGAAATATAACCGAAAATTGAAACTTCAAAAATGTAAATGTACATGTTAAAATAAAATTTCAAACTTATTAAAGAATGGAGTAGATTCATAAGTTTCCCATCAATATGCCGCATCTATTATGTGTTGAGTGCAATGGTTCAATTATTTCCATTGTAACAAGTTACTGCATGCTAAGCAAATACTTACTTACCGGTATCACTGATACTATTCTCATGTATTATCTACCAGTTATTTCCTCGGTTTCGCTCGCATGAATTCCAAACTCTCTCAAACAATTTTTTTTTTACGGAATGATAAGTAGGTATGGCATTCTTGAACCCGAAGTATAAGTAGGTATATCAAATTTTATGAAAAAGCTTTCAAAGATTCTGAAGATTGTTTGGAGGGATAGAGATAAAAAAAATATCGAACATTTAAATGGTTATTAATGTTTTTACAAATGCAAATAACACTTAGTCGAGTTTTTTAGAACAGAGTTATCTCGATATTACAGACAGAAAATCGTATTTTAGTTATATTTAGATCCAACTTGGTGGGAAAGCGATGGCGCGCGATGATATTTCATCGAATTTTATAAATAATAAACATGCGCGGACCGTGGAACCGTGGTGATCAGCACTTTAGAGTTATGAGAACAATAAGTATACGTACTGATTGCAGAAACAGTACCTACAAACGATAAGTGCTTGAAGTCATAAAAATTATATTTTATACCTCTTAAATATATTATAAACAAATATTTTTTGTAAACCGCGAGAAATATTTCCAGCTTTAAGAACTCATTATCACTGTCATAATTTCCAAATAGACCAATTTTCATGAGTTTTTGTATTTCGTTTTTCTACATAATAATTTATGTTTTGCGTTAAATTCTCAGATTAACTGTATGTTTATTAATGCAACGTAATAAAGACATACATGAACCATTTAAACAGAAACATGTGTGGTTATTACATATTTGCTAACCGTACCGAATGTCAAAGGTAAGTAAAAAAATAAAGATAAGTAGTAAGCGAAGCGAAGGGAAACATACAGTACAGTACAGTCTCTGCTGTTGCGAATTGTCATTTAGACATTGCGAGTGCTTAGAATCTTTGTGTTCACTGCGTAAAGTTATGGTGTCCTCGAGTCAATCTGATCACAAAATATGTGCTTTATTTATAACTCAGTGACGACTTGAGCAATCTAGCCCTAGTTTCTGATTTACAGAAGATCGTTGAGCCAATCTGGTGCCGAATTTGATTCGGCGACGACTTGAGCAATCTAGCCTGAAAATCAGAAATTTTGAAGATCGTTGAGCCAATCTGGTACTGAGTTTAAATATATGCTTCAACATTAACTGTGGAGAGACACCTGACAATATAGTGAACATAATAGTTTCTAACATAAGTATAATTTAATTATTAAATTCAAAGTTTTTACGTATAACTTGTATGTGCTTGTGTGTGATGAAAATACTTAATAGTTCACATGATGGATCCGCGGTACAGCCGGATAGTTCAGGTATGTTTTTATTTATTCATAATTTGGTAACTAAACATGCAAACGGATTATTATTGTTTGTTTTTTGTTGTTCGATCGACCGGTGAATCTTTTGCATGATCCATCGGACGGATAAATTTTTTAAATCAGTCGAGCGATAATTGTTTTTGCATGATCGATCCGACAAGTGAATCATTTTGATTGGTATATATTGTATGGTCTGGACCATCGGAGTGATTTCGCGAGCGAGCTCGTGCTCGCTCCATTGCGAAAGAACGAAGTGGTCCAGAACATACAATATATACCTACTTTTATGGATTAAGCAGTTGTTATGTGAAGTAGGATTGAAGTGTGATAAGATTTTGGTATGTGAGGATAATCAGTCGGTTATACACAGTTGTCATAATCCTGAAAATCATAAAAGAATGAAACACATAGATTTAAAATACCATTTTATTAGAGATGAGGTACAAAATAAGATTGTAGAGTTGCTATATGTTCCAACAGATAAGCAAGTAGCTGATATATGTACAAAAGCCTTAAATAAAACTAACTTTGTAAAATGTAGAGAAAAATTGTTGTTATCAGATTGTAAGTAATTAAGTGTAATGTTAAGTGTAAATTGTAGTTGTGATTTGATGTGTTCACATTAAGGGGAGGTGTCAGAGATAATGGGAACACATCTACATTATCTATGGATCTGTGTAGAAGATTCTTTTGAAGTGATGTGTCGTGTGTATTGTGAACAAAGAAATAAATCGTTAAGAAGTCAATCACAATATTATTCATCCTTTCCTAACCACCCATCAACAATATTTCTGTAACAGCAAATGAAACAACATTATGTAGTTATACTTTACTTAAAATTGTCCGTCTCATGTTTTTAACTTAAAAATTTATGTAACAAATGACGCTGATTGAACGTTCGTATTTTCTGTAATGGCAAGTGATGTTGGTAAGATTAATTTCCCGAAAAAGTTGCCTAACATATCGTTAGATTCAATACCGACCGTTCCGCTGTGCTCAGTCAGGATTGCAGAATGCTCAATAATACACTTCGAATGACACTATAACCATGTGATCAGAGAACGGATAACTACAGAATCGAGCGTTAATATTTTCTTTCAGTTATCGGCATTCATATTTTACTACAAAAATTGTTAGCTAACACAGTCCGAATGTTCTACCTAAACAGTAAACACAATCGGCTGAAGCCCCATGGTAAGTAACTTCTGAGAGACCCGTGGTAAGATTCTCTCACCGGAAGTGTTGCCTAACGTATTCGGCTGAAGCCCCGTGGTAAGTAACTTCTAAGAGACCCGTGGTAAGATTCTCTCATCGAATGTCCTACCTAAACAGTTAACACAATCGGCTGAAGCCCCATGGTAAGTAACTTCTGAGAGACCCGTGGTAAGATTCTCTCGCCGAATGTCCTACCTAAACAGTAAACACAATCGGCTGAAGCCCCATGGTAAGTAACTTCTGAGAGACCCGTGGTAAGATTCTCTCACCGAAAGTGTTGCCTAACGTATTCGGCTGAAGCCACGTGGTAAGTAACTTCTGAGAGACCCGTGGTAAGATTCTCTCACCGAATGTCCTACCTAAACAGTAAACACAATCGGCTGAAGCCCCATGGTAAGTAACTTCTGAGAGACCCGTGGTAAGATTCTCTCACCGAAAGTGTTGCCTAACGTATTCGGTTGAAGCCCCGTGGTAAGTAACTTCTGAGAGACCCGTGGTAAGATTCTCTCAGCGAATGTCCTACCTAAACAGTAAACATAATCGGCTGAAGCCCCATGGTAAGTAACTTCTGAGAGACCCGTGGTAAGATTCTCTCACCGAAAGTGTTGCCTAACGTATTCGGCTGAAGCCCCGTGGTAAGTAACTTCTGAGAGACCCGTGGTAAGATTCTCTCGCCGAATGTCCTACCTAAACAGTAAACACAATCGGCTGAAGCCCCATGGTAAGTAACTTCTGAGAGACCCGTGGTAAGATTCTCTCACCGAAAGTGTTGCCTAACGTATTCGGCTGAAGCCCCGTGGTAAGTAACTTCTGAGAGACCCGTGGTAAGATTCTCTCACCGAATGTCCTACCTAAACAGTAAACACAATCGGCTGAAGCCCCATGGTAAGTAACTTCTGAGAGACCCGTGGTAAGATTCTCTCACCGAAAGTGTTGCCTAACGTATTCGGCTGAAGCCACGTGGTAAGTAACTTCTGAGAGACCCGTGGTAAGATTCTCTCACCAAATGTCCTACCTAAACAGTAAACACAATCGGCTGAAGCCCCATGGTAAGTAACTTCTGAGAGACCCGTGGTAAGATTCTCTCACCGAAAGTGTTGCCTAACGTATTCGGTTGAAGCCCCGTGGTAAGTAACTTCTGAGAGACCCGTGGTAAGATTCTCTCAGCGAATGTCCTACCTAAACAGTAAACATAATCGGCTGAAGCCCCATGGTAAGTAACTTCTGAGAGACCCGTGGTAAGATTCTCTCACCGAAAGTGTTGCCTAACGTATTCGGCTGAAGCCCCGTGGTAAGTAACTTCTGAGAGACCCGTGGTAAGATTCTCTCGCCGAATGTCCTACCTAAACAGTAAACACAATCGGCTGAAGCCCCATGGTAAGTAACTTCTGAGAGACCCGTGGTAAGATTCTCTCACCGAAAGTGTTGCCTAACGTATTCGGCTGAAGCCCCGTGGTAAGTAACTTCTGAGAGACCCGTGGTAAGATTCTCTCACCGAATGTCCTACCTAAACAGTAAACACAATCGGCTGAAGCCCCATGGTAAGTAACTTCTGAGAGACCCGTGGTAAGATTCTCTCACCGAAAGTGTTGCCTAACGTATTCGGCTGAAGCCCCGTGGTAAGTAACTTCTGAGAGACCCGTGGTAAGATTCTCTCACCGAATGTCCTACCTAAACAGTAAACACAAAAAACAAAAAAGCAAAAACAAAAAAGTGAAAATTTTCAAAGTGAAATTCTGCTTTAAAGCGATCGGCGACACTAGTGTTTTGAAGTGCCATTTTGTGCGCCTCAAGGAGTTCTACACGGCGGTACCTTCACCGGATTTTTGCGGGGAATGGTTGGAGTACAATCGCCGAAAAACACAAAACCACGTGGCACGTGGTCACCTAAGGAGAAGCGTGCGGCTGGTTTTCGCTGTTCAGCAGGGTAGAGAGCAGCGAGGCCGACTCCCCACCACTTGAAGCAGGAAAATTAGAGTGCAGAAACTGGAGATACAAGTTTTTCAAAACTCAAAATTTTCAAAACTTAATAACTTTTCATAGCGATCGATGACCTACTCTTTTTATATTTTTATCCGATACTGTTCCAGGCTTTCTATGTTACTTTTTAATTTCAAAATTTTTTATTCATAAATTACCGATATATTTAAATTACAAGTTCAAGGTCATCGATATCTCGTAATCCACCGTGTCAGTATCTCTGGTTTCAGCTGTAGGTTGTAGGACTAGTCTTAATTAGATATATTGTATGTTTAAATAAGATTTTTAATGATAAGTTTTTGACTAGTGTTACTTTTTATGTGTTTTTACGTGTTTTTTGGCCCTTAAAAGTCGAGGGCGCATCTGCAGTCGAAATAACCTATCTTGTTGAATAGGTCTCTGCAGTAGCTTTCTAACGAGCCCAAACTCGGGTATCCTATCTTCAATAGGACCTGAGATAGAATTTTCGGCAGCCATTTGGCGGCCATCTTGTATTTTAAAGTGCCTGTAACTTCCTTCGTAGGCATCGTACGAGCTCAGGATCTTCACAGCTTATCCTAGGACGACTAGATCTGTCGAACGGGACACTCAGAAAGCAATTATTTTATTACCATTTTGACCCCCCCTTTTTTCGACTACGTAGGATTGTGGGCCGTGGGCCGAAAACTAGGTCTATCTGGAACCATTGGTCGTGGCGCGGTCCGATTTTCTTTGGTACAACAGGCTTGTAGAGACCTTTCTTGCAGAATATATAGAGCTACTCTACGTAGAGCCGTAGAGCCTTTTTGACAAAAATTGTTTATTTTTCGCTTTTAACTACTTGGACTGTGACTAGGATTGTGACTAGAGATAGGAATAACTCTACATTTCTATTTACATTAAGTTAAGACTAAGATTGACAACCAAACACGGGTAAGGTTATCTTATTTTAGTGTTTGTTTTATTTACAATTTTATTTACAATTACCACAATCTTATACACATTATTTACAACTTTTACAAATTTACACTGATTTGACTAACTAGCTACCATACGAATATGTTTGGCATACGCTCCCCGGCTCAGAAGGCCGCAGGCCCTGACCCTCCAAGGCTTTCCCCCCAAAAATCAGATAGGCCTATGGATAGGACGGTTACGCTCTCGCAGGCATCTAGTGTCAAGGACTCCATCGGTATCTGGGAAACTTCCTTAACGGATACACGCCCCAAGACTCCTACACAGACCAAAGCCGAAGATCAGGCAAAGGCCACAGCCCCAAGCCAGAGACAGAGACTGGTGCTATCCAAGAGGGAAAAACCCAGAAGACCGTCAGTGGAGGCAGTGGTGGTCTCACCCCGAGTCGAGATACGGGTGGACAGGGTTTCGGAGGCACGAAGTTGTCTAGTTAGGGCAAAGACAAATCTAGGCGAGTCCCGAAACTTAAGAACCGACTTGAAAGCCAGTATCACGCAGGCGATTGAGAGGCTATTCCAGCTGGTAAAGGAGTCTGAAACGGAGAGGAAGAGTGAGAAGGGAACGGGAAGGGAAAAGGAGGAAGAAACAAATTCTGGAAGAGTTAGCGGGGAAGAGCCTAAGGGAAGGGGTAAGGAGGACGAGGGAGAAAGTAGGATAGTTCAAAAGCTTGAGGAGCATACCATGCTCTTAATAAAAAATGGGGAGAAGATGGAGAGGCTAAGAGAGATGATGAAAAAGCAGCAAGAGGAAATGGCAAGGACGACGTACGCGGGTGTCACGGCCGCCCGACCTGGGGATCGGCCCCCAGCCCGGGGGGCGCTGCACTCGGTCGTCATCACATCCAAGGATGAGCAAGAAACGGGGGAGGAGGTATTGGGCAGGATCAGGGAGGCAGTGGACGCAAAGGATGGGTGGATAAGAGTAGAAAAAGTGCGGAAAGCCAGGGATAGGAAGGTGATTGTAAGCTGTAGGACTGAGGAGGAGCGGAATAGGGTCAAGGAAAGGCTACAGAGGGCAAAGGACCACCTCACCGTGGAGGATGTGAGAAACAAGGACCCCCTCCTGGTTCTTGTGGGCGTCATGGCATACCACAGTGATGAGGATGTCATGAGAGCCCTCAGAAATCAGAACGAAGGCGTTTTTCGCAACCTCAGTGACGGTGAGGATCGAGTCACTGTAAAATTCCGGAAAAGAGCTAGGAACCCTCACGTTTGCAATATAGTAGTCAGCACTTCACCAACGATCTGGCAGAGGGCGGTCGCGCTGGGCGAGCTGTGCATTGATCTGCAACGCGTTAGGGTTGCGGATCAGTCACCGCTCGTCCAGTGCTCCCGCTGCTTGGGATACGGTCATAGTAGGAAGTTCTGCACGGAGTCGGTAGACGTCTGCAGCCATTGCGGGGGCCCGCACGTGAAGGCGGACTGCGCGGAATGGCTTGCGGGCGGGCCGGCTTCGTGCAGAAATTGTACTAAGGCCAAGTACCACAACAGCCAGCACAACACCTTTGATGACACCTGCCCTATAAGGAAAAAGTGGGATGCACTGGCCCGGGCATCAATTGCCTATTGCTAAGGTGGTGCCAAATGTCACACCCCCGTATCTAATCATCCAGGCCAACCTACAAAGAAAGCAATTGGCTACGCAGGAACTTATGATAGAGGCTGAAAAGCGCGGAGCAGCCGTTGCACTGCTCCAGGAGCCGTACGTGGGCGCGGTGAGAAGAATGAAGAGTTACAGGGGCGTAAGAATATTCCAGAACCCTGAGCAAGGACTCTCCTTGCTCAGGAACTGTGAAAGCCGCAATAGCCGTGTTCGACCCGGACTTGGATGTCACGCAATACCCAACGCTCACCACAAATAACATCGCTGTGGTGCGAATTCGAACCAGGGTCTGGAATGTTACGCTTGTCTCCTTTTATTTCGAGCCGGATAAGCACATACAGCCATACCTGGAGCAGCTCAGAAGGGTAGAACGCAAAACGGGACCTGATAGGTTGGTCTGGGGAGGCGATACCAACGCAAAGAGCATCTGGTGGGGTGGCGACAAAGATGATGCAAGAGGCGAGGCCATGTGCGGAGCTCTCGGAGAATTTGGGCTGCACATACTTAACTACGGAAGCACGCCAACCTTCGACACTATCAGGGGCGGATCCAGGTACAGGAGCTACGTGGACGTTACGGCCTGTTCGGCCGATATGCTGGACCTGGTGGATGACTGGAGAGTAGACGAGGCGCTCACTGGTTCAGACCACAATGGCATCTTATTTCGGCTTCTGCTTCAAAAATCTCGCGGGACAAAAATAGAACGGACGACACGGACATTTAACACCAAAAAGGCAAATTGGTTGGAGTTTACTGATAAACTTAAACAAAATTTGCACAGAATGAATCTAAATTTAGGACAAATTGACAAAATACAGGACAAAACCAATTTGGAAAAAGCAGTTCAAAATTATACAGACGCAATACACGACACATGCATTCAGACTATACCTAAAAAGACAAACAAGACTATACTTACCTTGCCATGGTGGAATGTAGAGCTCGCCACGTTGAAAGCCGAAGTCGCCACCAGGAAACGCAGGATCAGGAACGCAGCGCCGGTCCGACGAGAGGGGGTAGTCCGCCTGTACCTGGAACAAAAAGCAAAGTATGAGTTAGAAGTGAGAAAAGCCCAAACCGAGAGCTGGAAGGAGTTCTGTGGGAAACAGGATAGGGAGGGTGTCTGGGAGGGCATTTACAGGGTTATCGGAAGGACGCGGATAAGAGAGGAGGATCCCATGCTGGAGGTAGATGGGAAAGCGCAGAGTGCAAAGGATTCGACGAGGCTCCTGGCTGAGACCTTCTACCCTGGGGATAGAGTAGAGGAAGACAACCAAGAGCACAGGCAGATTCGTGAACAGGCTGCGAGGGTGAATGACCAGTCACAGGACGAGGAGTGTGATCCACCGTTCACCCCGCACGAGCTGCAAGTAGCGTACAGGTCATTCAACCCCAAGAAGGCCCCAGGAGCTGATGGACTTACTGCTGACATCTGTCTCACAGTGAGACAGTCATTCATAAAAACTATTATTTTATACCAGCACCGGCGGTTCTCTTATTCTTCTGACCGCACTAAGGTTAAAAGAAACTTTATATTTAACCTCCCTCCAACACGCACCTTTTTTTCGCACAGGTTTGTTGATTTTCTTGGTCCATTTTTGTATAACAAAATTAATCGCCAATTAAATTTTTATCACTGTAGTGTTTACCGTCACTACGTATAGGTTTATCACTCACTCACTACTACTCCTTGATCCTTGCGCGAGCGCACGTCCGACTCGCTCCGCGCCTAACAACAGACTACCCGCCCGGTGATGTTGACAATCTTTATATATCCCCACGATATTTATTTATACCCTCTCTGGGTACATGAGACAATGTATTATATCTACCTACTTATAGACACAAACACTACATCTCTTCCTTGTTAAGAAATATTTAAACTTGAGAATTTCTAACTTAACAACTGGACAATCATTTTTTTTTTACTAATGATATAATAGAATAACTATAATAATAATATTAACAACAATAATCCCCCCAAAACACACAGATCCACCTGATCCCACATTATCAGCCTGTATCGCTGAAACCAAGCAAACGCGGCACTCACCACACAGAACCACATAACATAATATATTATACCACAGATACACAACACGCCCAGACCGAAAAGTGAATCGCCGCGTGCATCACACATAGCGCAGCCCCACCGGGAATCGAACCCGGAACCCCCCGACCAGCGGGCAGGCACGTCGACCCACTACGCCAATCGAGTCTTCTTACACAAGTCGTCAGCTGTACAACAGAATTAATCATTAATTTATAATCTGCCATTTAGTTTATTTCATCCTCCTTTCTATCCGTCTCATCCCCTCTCTTTTTATTTATGAAACTTAAAAAGCTAGAACTCACTAGATTCAAACCCAGCAGTTGCAAACCTAGTAGAGGGTACCTAGTAAGTGGGTAACGATCGCAGCTCTTTTTTTGGAGGAGCACCCTCAGCACACAGCACCCATCACGACAAGGTAGGTATGATAACCTTGATTGACAAAGGTATCGAAACCTTCAAAATTCCTTTAAGCTCTAATATGCTAAATAGTTACCTGACCAAGTCTTCGATTCCAATAACTTATTTATTAGTACCGCCGTGGAGGTACCTCCATACAAGCATACGAGTAAAAGCCTGACTTGCCTAGTTAAAATATTCTCTATAACTAGTACATAATAATACTCACTATAGGATACATATCAATACTCTCTTTCCAAAAATATTATGCCGAAGTGTTTTAATAGTTTGATTCAACACTAAAATTCCTAATTGAGTTTTAGTGATTTAATACGAGTACAAACCCCAATGGAATGTTGACTGTAACATCGTATGACAAAATATGTGAATAGATTAGTATACCCATATCTTTTATTCTTGTAGCATATTTCTACTATTTTCCAGTAATTTAAAGATTAGGTACCTATAGATATTTTAGAGCCCATACTCCATAGATAAATTAATTTTGTAATATGACTATTTATATTTAAATTTACTTTTTTTTTTAAGTATTTTAGCGATTATACTATTCCTCTGTGACATTTGTAAACACTGATAGTTAGAATAAATAAACTTAACTACCTAACTTAAATGATGTTCTTTAGTAAGCAGATCATTTGAAAATAGCGGGATCGGTTTTAATGATCGTAATAGTAAAATTGAAAGTTTTTGTAAAAATAGAACTCGTGCAGGACGCCTGTCAGTTCAGTTAGTGTTATACCTAGAAGAGGAGGCCCTTTTATTCGCTCATCTAGGCAAACAGATACATCGGGCTTGCGTTACTCTACGCAAGTTAACTAATTCATGATTATATAATAGGGAGCCAACTAATTGGTAATGAACAGAACTCGAACCCAGTGACTTGCTTAGTTAGCCTATAATAACAGCACCTAGGCATATCAAATTCCAAATTCAATGGATTTATTTCGATTTATTTCGATTTAAGCCTCATAAAAGCACTTACAAATGTCACAGTATGACAGGCAGTAACATGTATTACAATTGTACTATGTAGGTAGGTACCGTACAAACCAAGTGTGATTTATACACAATGCTATGAACCACGGAAAATATAACTTGATAGCAAAGAATAAAATCAAAGATTACAATGATTAGAATGTCAACAGTTTAAACTGCATTAAATACAACCATATTTCATAAATAGAATCAGAATATCTATGTTAAAACAACTACAGTACTGTAATGTAGTCTCAGACTGTAGTCTAGACGTCTTCTTCTTCTTTAATAATGGCGTCTATAATTATAATTTACCAATGACAATGTTTCTTAAAAATTTCTTCGTCTACTTCTTCGCCAATGACAATGCTAGATTGCTTCCCAAGTTAAACATGGCTCTCTTGAAAGACGTCATTGACTAGAACTTTGCCGTTGTCATATGTGAAACATGAATTGCCAAAATGCAACGTGGCTCTTCGGAAGAAAGGTGGACGCAAGAACTATTATTATTAGGAATTCAGATTTAGACAAATACATAATAGGCCAGAGAGATACCTAACTGGATGATGATATTAATAACCGTTATATTAATAACGGATGATTTTGTAACGGAGTGATGAAGATTAATACTATTAGCTGAGTGACACAAATAGCATGGAGTAGAAAGTATATTATAAATTATACAGCACACAAATATCCGTAGGGAACACGGAGCAGCGCCCGGGACCTGTGATGGTGCCCAATTAAATTTTAATGGTGGCATCTTAGTGCCCAAACTGCAATTTAATGCTGGTAGTAGATACCCAAAATCCAATTTAATGGTGGTATCTTAGTACCCAAACTCCAATTTAATGGTGGTATCTTAGTACCCAAACTCCAATTTAATGGTGGTATCTTTGTACCCAAACTCCAATTTAATGGTGGTATCTAGTACCCAAACTCCAATTTAATGGTGGTATCTTTGTACCCAAACTCCAATTTAATGGTGGTATCTTGGTACCCAAACTCCAATTTAATGGTGGTATCTAGTACCCAAACTCCAATTTAATGGTGGTATCTTTGTACCCAAACTGCAATTTAATGCTGGTATCTAGTACCCAAACTCCAATTTAATGGTGGTATCTTTGTACCCAAACTGCAATTTAATGCTGGTATCTAGTACCCAAACTCCCAATTTAATGGTGGTAACTAAATACCCAAATTTACAATTTAATGTTGGTAACTAAATACCCAAATTTACAATTTAATGTTGGTAACTAAATACCCAAACATCCAATTTAATGTTGGTAACTAAATACCCAAATTTACAATTTAATGTTGGTAACTAAATACCCAAACTTACAATTTAATGGTAATATATTCTATACCAAATACCTATTTCGGTTTATATACCAGTATTCTATGCGAGCGTTCCAGGACACTCACGCATTTTTTTTATTATTTTTCGCTTCGTTATTGAAAACAAACGTAAGAGATAATAATTAACTCTATGACCGACATAATATCTGGTCTCTATCTGAATAAAATATACTTAATTAAATCCGAATGAAACAACAATGAAGTTCGAATAAGCGCCGTTTTCCTTTTTATTATTATTATTATTTTATTTCTTTTTTTTTTAGATTAAAATTACAAAACTCAATTGAGTTTCACGGTTGCAATTACCTGAGGTAACAATTACTGTGGTTTCATAAATCGTCGAGTAGACGAGAAACGATATTTAAAACAATGATATTTCAGTAACGATAACCAAATATTGTTGACTTTTAAGCGTATTCCAGTTTACGACAATGATTTTGAATACGGGCAGGAAAAGTGTGTTACCCTCTCTTACCTATTATGACGTCATACGAGCAATTTAGTGATGAGCAACTCCTTCTCACGTCAAATCAACCAAAAGAAGCCCCTCATCGCTCAAACCTGCTCTTTTATTATCGATTTATTTTGCCTTAACGGACAGAGGAATGACATAGGCAGAGAAATGAGAAAACCAGACTAGCTACCAGATAATTGTCACTTGTTTGTGATCTCTCAGGTCATAGCGAATGATTCCCATTACAAAGACAGCGACATGAACCGCCACTCGGTTGTTAATGTCAAAGTCACACACACACACACTAGACGATGATACTACGAGCCTATTACCGCACTCCACTTGAGCGTTGTCATCGCTGGTCGCGGTGACCCTAAAGCGCATGCAGCGCAGAAGTGATGACAGTTGTGACGCCAAGCTATCACGAAAGAATCTAACTAGGTGCTTAACACACCCTACAGAAACAACCTGGTAGAATGTGCCACTAAGGTCGTACATCAAAACTTGACAACAAAGTCCGATAAGCTACCGGAATACTATTATACATGTGGATACCTACACAACGGCATTTACGATCTATCTACCCTATTACGGCTGTTGACATTAATTAATTGAAAATACACCAACCCCTGGTTATTGCAGTTTCTATATACTACGACACCATTACGTATTTGCATTATTGTTGTATACTATATTTTATATAATTTTTATTTGTATGCATATTTTTTTTTATAATTTTTCGCATTTGAATTGCTGTGCTACTGCACCACCTACCTACTGTATTTACTGTAATAAATGTCTCTATACTCCACCTGGTAACCTAGGCGAAATCGTTTCACAGTGACAAGGCCGCCCTTTGGAGCCACTTAGCATTCCTGCTTTCAATTTTTTTTCATTGTACTGTTTGTGGTGTTCAATAACGTGTTTTTCATTCATTTATTCATCCAATTGAATGGACAACAAACGTTTCGACCCAAAAATACATTCGATTATGTGGAAGACAATAAACCTTTTATTATATAGGTCCCAACACTTTTGACACATACAGCACTTTTGTACGTACAATAAGTACCTCTTATTTAAAAGAAGCTCAAAGTTTCAAAAAAACTTAAATTAAATTTAATGAACTACCTGGCAATACCTTCAATTTAATGAAATTCCGAAATCTCAAGAAGCCTCAAATTCAATTTAATGAACTACCCGGCAATACCTTCAATTTAATGAACTCCGAAATCTCAAGCCATAAATTCAATTTAATGAAATTCCGATATCAGATCACACTTTGGTATGATATTTTCAATTAAATGAAAATTAGTTTAATAAAAGCATAGATAGTACTTGCGTATCTCCTGGGACTCCTACCAGAACTCCGAAACCACCCGGACGAAACCGCGGGGAACAGCTTCCTTCCTTCTATTTCTTATTTTTTTTTTGTTGGCCTTTGTAGTTTATCCTCGTCGCCATTTGTAGTGTTTACCGTCACTACGTATAGGTTTATCACTCACTCACTACTACTCCTTGATCCTTGCGCGAGCGCACGTCCGACTCGCTCCGCGCCTAACAACAGACTACCCGCCCGGTGATGTTGACAATCTTTATATATCCCCACGATATTTATTTATACCCTCTCTGGGTACATGAGACAATGTATTATATCTACCTACTTATAGACACAAACACTACAATCACTTTAATAGATTCCGTTGTCTTAGGCTTCTTAAAAAATGGTTACACAATCTTAACTACGAAGAAACTGAAAGTCTCCTTTTGGTTGCCAAATAATGATTTTTATTATTTATTTGCCACATCCATCGATTATTGGGTGGATGTCAACATTGCGATGTTACCAGATTGTTTAGGTCCATGTTGCTCGGAGCCAACAGTCTGTATGTGTTCCAAGTTACAGCGGTCGTAGTCCGGAGTTGTTATTTCTGTCATGGCTTTTGCACTTGCTTGTAGCTACCCTCCAAATAGAACATGTTTAATACGCGCATATTTAAATTAATAACAATACTTACCTATATCTCAGAGTAAATAACTACGTACTAAGTTATATTTGGCCCATATGTGAACTGTAGTCTTAAACTAGATATAACTTTTTTGCTATATTAGTTTTAATGGAATAATTTTATGCATTACCTGCTAATATTAAATTTTGTACACACACATGCGGAAGACACCACCTCCCAAAATACAGGTTTTCCTAGTTTGGGAGGTGGGGTTACCTAATTTTGTTTATACATATTCTTGGTTCAATAAAGTTTATTATTATTATTATTATTATCTGCACTCACGCCATCGAAGGTGACCCTGGTGTGTTCCTCGCTCTGCTCAACAAGTGTCTGACGTACTCTCTCTTCCCCAAAGTTTGGAAGAACGCTACGGTGGTGGTTTTGAGGAAACCGGGAAAAGAAACGTACACCACGCCAAAATCGTACAGACCGATTGGGCTGTTGCCTGTCTTGGGGAAGATATACGAGAAGATGCTGGTCGCCCGCCTCAAATTCCATTTGCTACCGTCGATAAGTACTCGTCAATACGGCTTTATGCCCCAGAGGAGCACCGAGGACTCCCTCTATACACTAGTGCAGCGGATCCGGGACAGTTTAAGTCGGAAGAAGATCCTTACACTTGTCTCGCTGGACATAGAGGGAGCCTTCGACAGCGCATGGTGGCCGATCATTAAGGTGCGATTGGCTGAGGAAAAATGTCCGGCGAATCTGAGGCGGGTGATCGACAGCTACCTCGGTGAGAGGACTGTTACGGTCAGATACGCGGGCGAGGAGCACAACAGGGTCACTGATAAGGGATGCATCCAGGGATCTATAGGTGGACCGATACTGTGGAACTTGATGCTAGATCCTCTCCTTAAAGATCTGCAGCTTAGGGGAGATTATTGCCAGGCTTTTGCCGACGACATCGTCCTGGTCTTTGACGGAGACTCGGCACAGGAGATCCAGGACCGTGCCGGTGCCTGCCTCGAGTATGTTCGGGCGTGGGGCATCAGAAACAAGCTGAAATTCGCACCGCATAAAACGAATGCGATGGTAATCACGCGGAGGCTCAAGTACGATGTCCCACGCCTGAGCATGGGCGGGGTGGGCGTTAACATGGTCAAGGAGATGAGGATCCTCGGACTGACAATTGACGACCACTTGACATTTAATACACATATCGCTCAAGTCTGTAAGAAAGCTATAGGGATATATAAGCAGTTGGCAAGGGCGGCAAGGGTCAGCTGGGGCCTTAACTCCGATGTCATTAGGTGTATTTACACGGCAGCAGTAGAGCCTATAATTCTGTACGCGGCGAGTGCCTGGGCACCCGCTGCACATAAATTAGGCGCGCAAAAACGTTTCGGAACAGTGCAGCGTGGTTTTGGGCTAAAGCTCTGTAGAGCCTATAGAACAGTGTCGCTGCATTCGTCGCTCGTGTTGTCTGGAATACTCCCCCTTGACCTTCGAGTCCAGGAGGCGGCCTCATTATATGAAGCAAAGAGGGGAGTGCCCCAGGCAGCACTACGCGACCGGGATATCGAACACATGACCTCCGCGTTGAGGGCTCCACACCCCGCGAAGCGGACTAGCCTGGGGTTTGATCACCTGGTGGACGAGGAACATTACCGCAGCAACAGCGATTTCAGCATTCGCATTTTCACTGATGGGAGCAAGATTGACGGCAGGGTCGGCGCAGCCCTATCCTTATGGAATAGGACAACCGAAACCAAGGCCGTCAAGCTTGCTCTCTCACCATACTGCACCGTCTACCAGGCCGAGCTTCTCGCTATAAGCAGAGCGGCAAGGGAAGTCACTAGGAGCAGCGACACAACCTTTGCAATATATAGCGACTCAATGGCTGCTCTCCAAACGGTAGCGAATCCTGGTTGCCTTCACCCCTTAGCCGTGGAGACGAGGGATGCTCTTGCACGCTGTATGGGACAGGGCAAGAGCGTCTCCCTATTCTGGATAAAGGCCCACGCCGGGATGGAGGGGAACGAGAGGGCTGACGTTCTTGCTAAGGAGGCAGCCCTTGGGTTGAAGAAGAAACCAGATTATGATAAATGCCCGGTTTCATTCGTCAAGCGAATTCTCCGTACGGAGACGCTTGACGAGTGGAACCAGCGGTATAAAGCCGGAGACACCGCGGGTATTACAAAAATTTTCTTCCCAGATGCAGTCGCCGCGTACAGGGTTATACGTAAAATGGAGCATGACTCGGTAACAACGCAGATCTTGACGGGGCACGGTGGGTTCTCCGAGTACTTGCACCGCTTCAAGTGTAAGGAGAGCCCATCGTGCACCTGCGATCCCGAGGTACCTGAAACCGTCCCTCATATACTTTTTGAGTGTCCCGTTTTTGGCAGGGATCGTTACGATGCCGAGTTAAAAATGGGGGTAAAAATAGTGAGGGAGAGTGCCTCGGAAATAATGGGTAGTAATAATAGAGAGTGTTTCTTGGAGTATTGTAAAAAAGTTACTAAAAATGTAAATAAGAGAAATAAATAGCTATAAAATTATGTTACATTATATATTGTGTATATATAAACTGTATCATAAAAATAAGTAGAAAGTAAGAAATAGGGAATAAGTAAATAACATAGAAAATAAGAACAGAGTGCAACTAACTGCATGGAATAGATATAAGAAAATGTATATAAATAATAAAAAACCTGTAATAATAATATGTAGAGACAGGCGCTGATTATGTTGGCGGTAGCTAGTTAAAATAAAAAAAAATAAAAAAAAAAAAAAAAAACAGTAAACACAATCGGCTGAAGCCCCATGGTAAGTAACTTCTGAGAGACCCGTGGTAAGATTCTCTCACCGAAAGTGTTGCCTAACGTATTCGGCTGAAGCCCCGTGATATTAAGTTAATTATAATGGTTATCTCATTCTTGTTCTTGATTTTTGTCATAAGAAGAGAAGGTAAACGAAGCATCAACCTGTAAATACCTTTTAGTAATTAAAATATTAGTTTGTAGTACTTTAGATCTTTGTTTCGGCCCGCATCGACATTGAGTCATGGTGTCGTGGAACGTATTGTATTTGTCTTACCTACATTTTTTATATACATAAATATGCTAGTTTTATGTTTTTTGTATTTAAGTTATGTATACCTACACTCATCCACGACATGATTTTTGTAAATAATTTTTAAGTTTCTCAAATAAGTGAAAGTACATTCTTATGATAATAAATGCTCTTTAACCGTAGATCGTATTATATTAATCAACTATCTGTGCCGATGTTTTTTTAAGTAAGGGATAAATAAAGCTATATAAATAAATAAATAAATAAATCTGTGCCGAGATGTTCAAACGCTACATCAACTGTAAGAGATAATAATGACAAAGAACGCTTGTTTTGCGGCTGTTCCTTTTACAAAGGAATTGAAACTGAATGTGTCCAAATGTTTAATTATTGCTGGACCTCCACATAAACCCAAAATACATGATTTTTAAATACTTTAGCTAATTCATAATTATAATTAATCATGACGTTTCTCCAAATTTTTAGTAAACAGGTAATGCAGCTATATTATAATAGTTGTGCTACTGGTCCTTGATTCATCCATTGTGAATCCATTGTGAACTGTGGTAGAAAATAAATAAATAGGTACTTTTAATAATTAATTTAAAACATTATATTTTCTTTTTTTATTTACTTAATATTTACTTAATCATCCAATTATCATGCTGATACAAATTAACTGCAGATCTTCAATCAGATTATTAACCAAACGACCATATAAAAAATCTTACATAAAAATTCAATAGAAAACAATGTTATTTGTTTATATAATCATATTATTCATGGATAATTTATTTTTATTTGATTTTCCTTCACTTGCTTCATTTTTCCAATCACTATCTCTATAGTCAATACAATATGTATATCAACCTTTATATTATGTATATCAACTTAATATTGGTATACAAAAATGTTCTTCAGCTTAAGATTATGAGATGTTATACCATTTATATTGTTGGAATTATAATTTTATTTTAAATCGAGATCATAATTTTTTAATTGGTAAACTTGTTTTTACATACAATTATTATTATAAGCTAAAAGTTATTTTGTAATGTTACCGTTATTGAAATTCAATATTACAAAGAGCCTGAAGGTTTTTAAGTCGCACTTTTTTACAGTTATTGAAATTCAATAAAAGTGCGAGCTTAAAACCTTCAGACGCTCAACTATAGATGATCGACATATCATCATACAATTATGATTAAAAAACCTCAGTTTTAAAAATTATTGAATTTTTAAAACAACAATAACAAAATACATAGTTCTACCTATCTCATTTTTAACCCTCTTTTTTATGTTTGTTACCTTATAACTTTCCACTGGGTGAACTGATTTTCGAACTAATTTTGGTGATTCTTTTTTTATTTGAAAGCTGGTGCTTCTCGTTTGACCCCAATATCATGAAATCTGAATCTGATGATGGAATCTTGGAGAAATCGACTGAACTTGGGTATTTTTTATAGTAGATCGATCATTTGCTTTCGGAACACAAAATGTTAAGAAGTGGAACTGATGATGAAGACCAGTGATGGTCATCGGAACTACTCAATAGAATCGTATTTCACGGGTTTTGATTGGACCGATTTGGATTTTTTTTTTGCTTAAAAGCGTATACCTACCTATACTCCCAAGTTGATTCCATTGTCACTAAGTTGTAATCTGATAATAGGATCTTAGATAAATCGAGGGAACTCTTCTAATATTACAGGTACACCTATGGCGGTTTGGCTATTTTTTATAGTAAATCGTTCATTTGCTTTCCGAAAGCAAAATTTGGAGAAAATTTGGAGATCATGATAAGAAACTTAGATAGTTTAAGTTTTATTTATTATTATTAGTAAGTGATTGTCTTGCATAATACGTAGATATATATTATATTTATTTTATTTCACACAGTTATCTCATAGATTTGACTCTTAAAAATTTAAATAGTTATAATTTGAAAGTTGAATAGTTATAGTTTTGTAGTTGCAGTTTTTACTCATTATAATTATAATTTTATTGTTAAAGTTTTTCTAAAGCCGCGGCTATACAATGCCGCGATAAAAGTGAAAACGAAATCTTAAGGATTAATCAGTCACTAAAATGCCTAAATAAGATTATAAATAAGTCACCGAAAACTGAAACTATTTTAAGAGAGGTAAGTGGTAAGTTTAAGGCAGAGTCTATGAACCTACACTTGTAACGGAACGAAACCTAAAACAGTAAAACTTTCTATAAAAAATACGAGTGGCGCCGCGGACAAAAGCTAGTGAATTAATTACCACAAGTTAAATACCTGATTCAGTATTGAAATTCTTTTTAAGTCTGTTTTACGTCATGTAACCTGAGAGTTTTGTTTTTTTACTTTATGTTAGATACAGTAAAAGTTAAACTTCAGAAAATGTCTAATGCACCTACCTCGATATAATGAAAAATATTTAGAAGGTACATCATGATAAGAAACTTAGATAGAAGTTTTATATTATTATTAGTAAGTGATTGACTTGCATAATACGTAGATATATATTATATTTATCTTATTTCACACAGTAATCTCATAGATTTGACTCTTAAAAATTTAAATTGTTATAATTTGAAAGGATCGCAACAAGTGGAGGTTCATATAGTCTCTGCTTGCCTCCATAGTAGTTGCAGTTTTCACTCAATATAATTATAATTTTTTCAGGAATTTTAGTAACTGACTAACTGAAGACTTTGTTTTCACTTGTACCGCGACATAGTAATGTTATTGTAATGTCGACAAAAAGGAACCGCATATTTTCCAATTCAAACAGCTGTAAGTAACTTCCTAATATAATATATTTTCTTATTTATACCAATGTTATTTACGAACGAATAAGGTTAAAATTCCCGTAAAGGCGCTTTTAACTTTGGTCATTGTGAATTAATTCAAAGTTTCGCTGATTATTTATTATTAATACTTTAAATACGCATACTAGTGGTAAAAAAAGTTAATGTCTTACAAGAAATTTTAGTGAAAAGAAGATACAAGGTCCTGATAAATTGAAATGTAAGTAAGTAGTAATAATATTTTCTTAATTTTATTTCTGGAAAGAGTATGCTTTTTATTAATTGTTTTTCCATTTTTAGGTCAGATTCTGAGTACGAATCGTACATTGAAGACATGGTGCCATTTATGGTGCCACTGGTTGACGCCGCCATCGTTGTCTTCGACGCAGTCGAGCCGTAAGAAAAAAACGTCTCTGCCAGGCGTATCCACGAGCCCTGCAGCCGTCGCATCAGACCCGAAGACAAGAAAGCGCAAACTCCCCATCGCTTCGGTACCAAACCCTGCCGCCCTCGCTGAAGAAACTTCTTCGTCTCGGTAATTTATTTACATTTTATTATGAATGTTTAAATTTTGTACTTCCCTTGTAACAACTACTTTTAAATATAATAGTTAAAAACAACGTTTATTTAGATTGCAGTAAAAAAATATTCTTAATTTATATTTTAAGTCCTAACTAATACACATCTGAAAATTAACATAACATCTGTTTTTATTCACAGATCAAAAAAGACCAAGGATATTTTTTCAATTATCCACAAGGAAGAGCGGGCTTCCAACTCCAAAGTCTCAGGCGACCGCGGCATAGCATCCAGTTTTACGTCGCGAGTGTCGTCGGGGCAGTGTCGTCGCACCGCAACCACAACGAGCGAATTTTTCATAGATTTAAAAATCTATAACACGGAGAACGTAAAAAACACTCCGCTAGAAGAACGCTTTAAGGGCCTATAGGAGGCTAGAACTGCCCCACCTCTCACTTTTGAACCTGTATATCAATAAAAGTATTCAATCAATAATATTGAAAAAAATATATAGTAAAGTTAAGGATATACACTAAGTCCTATGTGATGTTAAAACACGATTACTAAAAATTTTCTCGATAGAAAAAAATCACAAACTTCCCTCTGATTTATACAAATAAACCGCAGAAGTCAATGAATCATTTATCCATACTAATTAAACTTTGTATAGAAACTCAACATAATACAATACGTGTACTATGTGATCTCAATTGAAAATTATGTTTTTTTGTTTTTTGTTAGAAATTAAATTCTGATATATTGCGAGTTCACCGCGTTCACCGCTTGAATTCAGTCGCGCTCCGGCATTCGAAAGGGGAACCCGCGTCGCTTGTCGTCTCTTACACCGACTTATCACCTAAGAAATTAAAAGTGCAGTGAAATGGGAAATAATCGGAACAAGAAAAAAAAAGACGGAATTGGAGAATAGAAACCGCTAAAAACATGAATAAAATATTAAAGTAAGTACCTATCTACGTATATATATAATATAAGTTATAAAATGTTTGTTTGCACCTACCTACTTTGTGTCTGATTATGGTTTGTTGACATGAAACATGATTAAAAAAATGAAATAGGTAATGTACCTATTTATAGTAGTGTGATGAGCAAATAAGTAAAGTAGGTAGAACTGTTACGTAATCGTATTGTTCCCACCTAACTACAATACATTGTTCATTTTCAGAAATAGACAAATATTGCTCGAAACTGACTGTAATAAAGAAAATGTACCTGAAGTGGACCTGTGCCCGTCAGTATCATCTAGCTAAGTAAATAAATACACAAATGTTTTCAGAAATAGAGTAACCACAGGTTCTTAGGTACTTACCTAGTTCACTTCCATGTCCATGACTGATTTTCACAATCCAAAAAGTTGCGGGTTCGAATCTCTGCCTGGTCGCAAGTTTTTTTGCTTTTTTTTTATTTTATTATAATTTGTTTAGTTACTATTTTTTTCTTTTATTTTTTAAAAGTTATTTTATTATTACTTTATTGTTATTTGTAGGTATACCTAAATATAAACTTTTTTTATCTTTTTAGGAAAAAAAGGAAACTCGCTGCAGAAGAACAAGATGAGAACGTCCCAAATCTAGGAAAAAATAAAAAATTCGATCCTTCAACAAGTTCAAAGTGAGTTTCACCTAGGTACCTATGTACAGGGAGTACATTACACTACATATTATGATGGCTTCATTCAGATCGCCGCGCGCGCCGGCCGGCCGGTTGTGTGATCGTGTATTTACACTTTGCACATTGCATTGCACCACATCACCATGCGAAAAAAATATAGTCTAGGAGCTTGTGGTGCAGTATGGGTGCAGTAGATAAACTAACTAAACTTATTTAGTTAACCTAACTGTAACCTAGTTAGCTAACCTGTTTCCTTGTTTTCATCTGTTTCTTGTTTTCTCCATTTTGTCACTTTGTTACCGGTAATCGAATTTGATCAAGGTATAGATACATAATATGGAAACAGTATTAATCTAAGCGTTCTACTTATGCCGAGCAGTAGGGTTTCTCCCTGATGTGGAACTCAGATCCTGATGATCTTGATATGGGACCAATGGGAAACTATAAGCTTTCAAATAAAAAAAGAATCATCAAAATCGGTGTAGTTTATCAATCGATTTTACATGTACATACACTTATAAAATAAATAAATGAATATACAAACATACAAATTGTGAACCTCCTCCTTTTTTGAAGTCGGTTAATAATAAAACTTGCTCCTAATGTAAAAACTGTACTTTTCTGAAAACTGCATCAAAATCAGTTCAGGCAGATGCATGATAATCGCGGACAAACATACATACATACGGTTCAAACTCATAACCTTTTACAAAACCTGCTCTTAAGTGTAATAAATACTTTTCCGAAAACCGCATCAAAATCGGTTCAGTCAAAAGCAAGATTATCATGGAAAAACATAAATACAGTCATACAAGTCAAACAGAGAACCTCCTTTTTTGAAGTCGGTTAAATAAAGAACAACTGGTTACCTTATTGTTTAAAAGCAATCTTCCGGGCTAGGTATTTTACATTTTTTATTTATTTAAAAATACAGTCATTTTACTGTTACTTACTGTGATTGTTACAATAAACAAATTGTATGAATAAATTTTTCTAGTAAATTTACATAGTTTTATTTAATATTGTGATGATATTGTGTGATAAAATTTGTGCCTGGACTCCGGGTCTATAATGGTAGAGCTTGTCTAATCTGAAATGACGTGCGCAACACAACCTCCCGCTATCGCTTGCACCGCAGTTTATTGTAGTACGAGGAAAATCTGTTAGATGTCGTTCTAAGCATTATAATTAGTAATAGTAATACTTTTTAAAAGATGGCGCTTTTATAACTCAAATGTCGTAATTACACAGAGGTGAGTCAGGTAGGGTGGGACGAAAGAAAGCTCGCGCGCCCAAGGTTATTGGCGTGGGGGAGCCCCTTAAGAAGGCGTTGGCGTCCGTAAAGATTCAGTGCAACGAAAAGAGCGGTGAGTGGGAAGTTTTACAATTGTTTATTGGAAAAGCCTACGCGCATTTTGCAGCGAGCGAGCCTGTTTATTTTGGTAATAAAATAACTTTTAAGTGATTTTTAAATTATATTTTTCGAAGGAAAAGTTTTTGAATGCTCATGTGCTGGAAGTGTCCCTCAGTGATTATGATAAGGATAACTTTTAACAATTTCTTCTAAAATAATTGTGTCATCAGTTTTCGTTACTATTTCTGTTACTTAAAGCAGTTTTGAGAAAAGTGTACCTAATAGTTACTACAATTTTCTAATTTTGGTTCATAAAATGTTATCAAAAAATAATATGCAACCATTTATTAGATACTTTAAGTTGTTTCATTTCCACTAATTTATAATAAAAATGCGTGTAAAACCTACTCTAACTGTATTTACCTATATGTAAAAAATAAACTTTTCCTGTTTTATTCACAGATTATTATTGAAAGTAAAAATAACCCAAAGTTGAGTTTTCCTATTTATGGTTTTCATTTGTCAGGATCTTCTAGGTATCTTCTTTTACAAAAATTTCTTGTCAGACATTAGGTACTTTTTTACTTAATTAATAACCAAAGTGTATGTTATACTGTAGAAAATAAACGTTCTAAGAGCAATTCTATGCGTTTTATATTTATTTATATCCTCTTTAATATTGCGATCCATTTAAAGATGCTGATATATTAGCCCTATCTTGTTAATGCTTGTTCTGTGTACCTACCAACGTATACTTATAATAATAAACTGTTAATAAAATAGTGTTGCTCCATGGTTGTTCCTTAGGCGGAAATCGAATCCACACATATAAAAGAGAATCACTAACCATTGAGCTAACGGTACTCGGTTAGCACTTAGCAGTAGCGAGTTATTTAAACACGTAATTGTTTTTTGGGTATTACTTAAAACGGTATTTACGATACCTACATAATGCAGGTTTGAACATATCAATGAATAACGTTACTTACCATGGGGCTTCAGCCGATTGTGTTAACTGTTTAGGTAGGACATTCGGTGAGAGAATCTTACCACGGGTCTCTCAGAAGTTACTTACCATGGGGCTTCAGCCGATTGTGTTTACTGTTTAGGTAGGACATTCGGACTGTGTTAGCTAACAATTTTTGTAGTAAAATATGAATGCCGATAACTGAAAGAAAATATTAACGCTCGATTCTGTAGTTATCCGTTCTCTGGTCACATGGTTATAGTGTCATTCGAAGTGTATTATTGAGCATTCTGCAATCCTGACTGAGCACAGCGGAACGGTCGGTATTGAATCTAACGATATGTTAGGCAACTTTTTCGGGAAATTAATCTTACCAACATCACTTGCCATTACAGAAAATACGAACGTTCAATCAGCGTCATTTGTTACATCAATTTTTAAGTTAAAAACATGAGACGGACAATTTTAAGTAAAGTATAACTACATAATGTTGTTTCATTTGCTGTTACAGAAATATGAACGTACAATTCCATATTCATCGATAGCGTTATTTGTTACATTAGTTTAAGTTAAAAACATGGGGAACATTTTGATGATCTTGAAACTAATATCTTTGTTTCATTTGGCGTTATAGAAAACACGAACGTTCGATCTCGTATTCATCGATAGCATCATCTATACATCAATTTTTAAGTTAAAAACATGGGACAAAAAATTTTAACTAACGTGAAACTACATATTTTTGTTTCATTTGCCGTTACAGAAGATATGAACGTTCGATCCCGTATTCATCGATAGCGTTATTTGTTACATTAGTTTTTAATTTAAAAACATGGGACAGAAAGTTCTAACTAACGTGAAACTACATACTTTTGTTTTATTTGCCGTTACAGAAGATATGAACGTTCGATCCCGTATTCATCGATAGCGTTATTTGTTACATTAGTTTTTAATTTAAAAACATAGGACAGAAAATTTGAAGGCCATTTTATTTGCCGTTACAGAAAATACGAACTTACGATCCCGTATTCATCGATAGCGTTATTTGTTACATTAGTTTTTAATTTAAAAACATAGGACAGAAAATTTGAAGTAACGCGAAACTACATAATTTTGTTTCATTTGCCGTTACAGAAAATACGAACGTACGATCCCGTATTCATCGATAGCGCCATTTGTTACATTAGTTTTTAATTTAAAAACATAGGACAGAAAATTTGAAGGCCATTTTATCTGCCGTTACAGAAAATACGAACTTACGATCCCGTATTCATCGATAGCGTTATTTGTTACATTAGTCTTTAATTTGAAAACATAGGACAGAAAATTTGAAGGCCATTTTATTTGCCGTTACAGAAAATACGAACGTACGATCGCGTATTCATCGATAGCGTCATTTGTTATATTATAGTTTTTTAGTTAAAAACATGGGAAAGAAATTTTTTATGTAACGTGAAACTACCTTTTTAGGTTTTATTTGCTCTAACAGAAAATATAAACGTTCCATCGCAATCATCCTAAGAGTTATTCGTAGTGTATTATTGGACTTTCTGCAACCCAGAGTGAGCGCAGCGAACGGTCGGTAGCGAAGCGGACGACTGGGGGGCCAGAATGCCCAATAATACACTACTTTTTTAGGTTGTATACCTCAGTTGTATGTTCGAGAACCTTAAAAATATAGGTTTCGAAGTTATGTTAAAACCTCAGACGAAATAAAAACTCAAGACGGAACGCTGTCAACAACAAAGTGAAGCCGGTTTCGTAAACATGTGGGCATTTAGTGAGTGTTGCCGTGCAGTGAAAACTTATTACCCAAAATTGTTAAGTTCTAGAAAGATGAATGGATAAGTAAATACATAGATAAGTTAGTATTTTTTTAAGTTGTATACCTCGATTGTATATTCGAAAACCTTAAAAATATAGGTTTCGAAGTTGTGATAAAACATGGAAAATAAAAATTAACGCCTATTTACACTTACATTAATTTTATGAATGTTAAATTTTTTTACAAAATAATTAAAACCGACTTCCAAAAAACTCAAAACTAAAAAGCTAAAAATAACAAAATACCGATTTAATCCAACAGACAATAATACACGTAATACCTACTATTATTGGTTTGTGCTACCACTTTTCGATTTGAATTTGGTGCCAAGCCCGCTTACGTCTGCCCACTTGGGTTGTTCAGTTCACGACGAGCTCATGGCGGGAGTGGACTTAGCTCATCTATCTACTTACTCCATACTTGGCTTGTCACCGACTTCATATCGAAAAGTGGTAGCACAAACCAATAATAGTAGGTATTACGTGTATTATTGTCTGTTGGATTAAATCGGTATTTTGATATTTTAAGCTTTTTAGTTTTGTGTTTTTTGGAAGTCGGTTTTAATTTTTTTGGTAAAAATTTGTTAATTTCTTGCTTTTAAGTGAGACGGTTTGTAATGTATCTAAGTTACAATAGCCTGATGTTAACTACTCATCATCTTTTACAAAATATTGCTCTTCTCGATGCGGGGACGTTAATTTTTGAGTTCTCCTGGTACATCACACTCAGTTCCACTTTGCCATATACGTTGTGAGTTATGACGAGCATAAATTGTTTAGGAACCATTTAAAGTTAACGAATCGGAACTCGTGAAATACCTATTATTGAGTAGTTCCGATGATCATCTGTGGTCTTCATTATCAGTTCCACTTCTTCAAATTTTGCTTTCCGAAAGCAAATGAACGATTTACTATAAAAAATACTCAAATCGGTATAGGTGTGCTTATTATTTTTGAAGAGTTCCCTCGATTTCTCCAAGATCACATCATCAGATCCCGATTTGGTGGCAATGGGACCTAATTGAGAGTAAACCCTTTCAAACAAAAAGAATTTTCGAAATTGGTCCAACCGTCTTCGAGCTATCGGTGAACCTACATAAAAAAAAAAAAACATACATACAATCGAATGCATAACCTCCTGCTTTTTGGAAGTCGGTTAAAAAGTTAAAATCGAAATAGGTAAATGAACGTGTTACATTACGTTCCAGGTCACATTAACTTACCCAAAAAACGGGGACTATTGTGACGCTCCCTAGTAGCAACACTTATGAAAGTTGTGGAGGTTTTGTGTTCCAAGTTGTCATAAATTAATAAAATAAATAATTGATATTTTATTAAAAATGTGGTTCTATCCTGCTTTTTAATTTTCTAAGATTGGTTTTTACACCCTCTGACTACAAATTTCCGGATTTTTTCTTAAAAAAATAGAAATTATTACAGCGTGACACTCCGCGCGTCGGAATAGCTTGACTGACAAGGTAAGGCGTAGTTTCGTTATATGTGTGTGCGTGTAACTGTGCATGTACACGCCGAGGCGTAGTTTTACGGCTTCACTTCTTTGTTCAAAGCGCTCCGTCTTGAGTTTTTATTTCGTCTGAGGTTAAAACATGGAAAATAAAAATCAACGCCTATTAACTTCTTCTTCTTCTGGCTAGACCTTGTCCCATTTATTTGGGGTCGGCCTTCCTTGTCCTCAATTTCCATTTCGCACGGTTTCATGTTTAAGGACAAGGAAAATATAATGGCTATATAATTTTTTTTTACGGCCGGTTGCCACCTGACGCCAAGGCACTAGTTCAGCTTACTAGGACTATGAGAGCTGCCGTTGGACCTTAATAACATCCCCCGCGTCGATCGACACCCTCCGCGCCCGATTCCGACCGCGGAGAAGCGAAAAAACGCCAAATTTTTATTACGTCATCGCCGATACCTACCCCCTCCGCGCACCCGAGGTTACCTAAGTAAACGTGTGTTTGACGCGACATACGATATTAATATCAATATAATAACAAACTACGTCGCTGTTTTGGCGTTTTCGAACTGGTTTTCGCTGTGTTTTGTCTGTCCCCAACCCCTAAAGTTATTTCCGCATATTTATTTTTTAAAATTTTGGTAATTTTTGGTATTTCATCGACTTTGAAAATTCGCATAGTAACTGAGTTATAAATTTCGTTTTTTAAGCTATTTGGTTGTTTTTTATAAGTGTTTCGTTGCTGGTCAGTAGTGTATTATTGGGCATTCTGGCCCCCCAGTCGTCCGCTTCGCTACCGACCGTTCGCTGCGCTCACTCTGGGTTGCAGAATGCCCAATAATACACTACGAATGACACTATAATCATGTGATCAGAGAACGGATAAATACAGAATCGGCCGTTCATATTTTCTTTCAATTACCAGCGTTCATATTTTAATACAAAAATGGTTAGCTAACACATCCGGCTAAAGCCCCGTGGTAAGTAACTTCTGAGAGACCCATGGTAAGATTCTCTCACCGAATGTCCTACCTAAACACGTTCGGCTGAAGCCCCATGGTAAGTAACTTCTGAGAGACCCGTGGTAAGATTCTCTCACCGAATGCCAAAAAAAATTGAAGTAAAAGTAAATAACGAATGCAGAAACTTATTAAAAAAATAATGAATGTGCTGATAATGAAAGAAATTATAAACCGCTGATTTCAAATGTTTTAAACATAAAAAAATTTTGGAATGGAAAAACTGTGACAATAATAAATTAACTCACGTTTTGTTGCTCTGCTCCATTTAAACACTTCACATTTTTAATTCTACGTTTAAAAAGAATTTAAATACCACAAATTAACACTTTTCGTCATTAATTAAATAATATGAAAAGGTCTTCACTATAAGAACAAAACTACCAGAATGTTGTGTGTCATACAAAACGTTCCTAGTTTTACCCAAATATATATCTGTTAAAGCGCCGTTAAGCAGAAGAATAGCAACCAGTAATATCAACGAGGCACCTACCTACCATCGAGATTTATCCAAAATATAAATTGACCGTTGCGTCTATAGTAAAAATTTATTCACTTCGGTTGCATTCGTCCAGCGAAAGGACACGACCTTTCTTTGTTCCAAGTCTAAATTTCATACTACATTAGTTACCGCATTAAAAACTTATACTAAATTACTTGAGTTTCATTAGGTATTTATGAAATTCCAATCTTGTGCGTAAACAAGAAAATTGGCGACCGTGAGAGCGTTTTCACACTATCCGATCCGATATCGGTGTCGGACGCCGACACGATATCGGGGCAAGCAAAATGTATGAAATATGTACCTGTCTTTCATATTGTCCGGCCCGATATCGGATATCGGAGCCGACACCGATACGCTGGCGGCATCATCGGACGCCCGTGAGCCGTCGGACGATAATGTTTGTATGTGTGCTGTACGTGTATCTAAATTGTCTCTGTGTGCGTAGAGCCTGATGCGCGGCGGCCATTTTGAGCTTCTTTACTAGTTTAGTTGTCAGATACAGCAAATAAAGTTTTCTGTTATAGTCTGCCATGATGACCTGCCCGCACTAAGCTATGGAGCAAATGGCCGTATCGGAACGATTTTGTCGGAAATATGTGAAAATAGCACATGGTGTCGGCTATCGGATGTCGGCTATCGTCGTCCGACACCGATATCGGATCGGATAATGTAAAAACGCTCTGACAGGACAAAATTTGAAATAAAAACTGCAGTCTATAAATTTTCGGAAAAGAAGATTACACTGTCGAAATAAATCAAAATTAGAAAGACGAGATTGGAGCCAATTGTTGCCATGAAGACGATCGACGTGCTGGGCTGGTCAACGAGACATCTAAAATATCGTGCTGGTGCAAAGCTGCCGGCGTCTTTTTAACAAGCTAAGTGCCCTGTCTTTGCTTCCTACCTACACACATTATCCAAATTTCTCAATTTTCAAAAAACCTATAACCTATTATCCAGCATTACTAAAATTCATTGCACTAAACTGACTATTTAAATTGAGCTACTTATTCACTTGTGCTATATTTCCACAATTAAATATTTTACAAATTTCAATAATTAGGTATTTTCTAAAGGTATCTGCATACCCGCTATATTCTACATACATCATTTTGCTTAAATTCTATCTTTTTACAATTGCTAAATAAAAACAAAATTAACAAGATGTGTCGTATGTTCACGACTCGCACTTCTCTAGGGGTAGGCAAAACTGTTAAAATTCAATTATTATAATTTTTCTTCTGTACCTAACTAAGTTAATAATCTGTTTTGTATTCCTCTAGCGTATATTAGTGATTTATTTAGCTATTTTTTTCAAAATTTAATCAGTATTTGCCGATAAATTTCAGGCCAAGGTCCCACTCCTGTAAGAAGTGTGTTTCCGCCAGACGACAATGCGTGTCGCGCAGCGCACCCCTGGCTCCACGGCAAGTCAACGAAGCGAGGAGCGTCAGGCAAACTTTTATTTATTTATTTACTCCTAAGAAGTCGAATTTTGTTGAAAGGGACATCGATTTATCGCTACCTACATTAAAAATAAAATTTTAATTTGCATAATTTTATATCTACCCTTAAATTCATTAGTTACGTTTATACAGTTGACCATGTCGACGGATGGCGATAGATTAGATGTATCTACCTCCGAAGGCACCCTTGAAAGATCTATTCGCTAAACGTAGTTCAATCAAGGGGCGGTTCGAAGGCTTGTCGGCAAGGTTCGACGACCTACAAACATAGATCGAGGTACAAATGCTCAAAATATGATAGTCGTAGCTGACGAAAGGGAGACAGCATTGAAGAAGATTTTATTCAATGGGTCGTCGTAGCTAAAAACATGAAAAAGAATACGATCAACGTAATACAATATAATAAATAAAATAAATAATAGCAGTACCGACGAAATACGACAAACAAAAACCATTTCATGATTCCGGTATCAAGCTGCCAACAATACAAAATCCAATATTACATAATACTTCATCTAGAGTTTCATCCTCATTTAATTCTAAATCGCAATTCACGCCACGTTCTTCACACAACAATAATTATCAAAACAAATAGCAGTACCGACGATATACGACAAACGAAAACCATTTCATGATTCCGGTATCAAGCTGCCAACAATACAAAATCCAATATTACAAAATACTTCATCTAGATTTTCATTCTCATTCAATTCTAAATCGCAATTCACACCACGTTCTTCACACAACAACAATTATCAAAACAAAGCTATCTTAATTTATCAAAATATATACAATCACTAAGTACTTTTTTCTGAGTAAATAAAAAAAAAAAAAAAAAAAAAGTCGTGAGCAACTGTCAGCTAGTCAGTCATACGGTCAGTGTTTGTATACAGTCACTGAGTCGTGGGCAACTGTCAGCTAGTCAGTCATACGGTCAATATTTATATACAATCACTGAGTCGTGGGCAACTGTCAGCTAGTCAGTCAAACGGTCAGTGTTTGTATACAATCAACATCTAAATCGACTGAACTTACTAGGCACTGAGTCGTGGGCAACTGTCAACTAAAGTCAGTCAAACGGTCAGTATTTAGGTACCTATATAAAGTCTTCAAGTAATAGAAATCACAAAATTTCAGGTAAAATTAAATTGATTTAATTTACTAGGTACTGAGTCGTGGGCAACTGTCAGCTAAAGTCAGTCAAACGGTCAGTACTTATGTACATAGAATCACAAAATTTACGATTGCGGTATATTTAACTGTAAAAACTTATATCGAAAAGTCTCCAAAATAAAATATTCATTGCTTTCTAAATACTGATTTTGTCCCATTCGCCTTCATCAAGGGCATCATAAGGAATGCCATAAGGGTCGGGATGCAAAATTAATAAAATTTTACATGTGTGCGTTTGTTTGTTTACGTTTCAAATACGTACGAATAAAGGCAGCTACAAAAGATTTACGTAGTTTTCTAAAGAGCAATACGGAACCTCTATCTGCGTTTACGGCTCAGGAGGTCACGAAATTCAACTTCATCCCTGCGCACGCTCCTCACTTCGGGGGAAATATGGGAAGCCGGGGTTAAATTCGCGAAAGTCGTTGGCAACGTACATCTCACATTTGAAGAGATATCTACTCTTTTTGCACAAGTGGAGGCCATTTTAAATAGTCGCCCCTTATGCCCAATGTCCTCCTCTCCCAATGACTTCCTTACTTTATCCCCAGGGCACTTCTTGATCGGGAGACCGCTGAACGCTCTACCGGCACCCGCTCTGGAAGATCGCAAAGAAGGAACTCTACAACGCTACGCCCGCCTGGAGCAATTACGACAGCACTTCTGGAACAGGTGGCAAAGAGAATATATATCAGAGCTGCAGCAGCGCATTAAATGGAGACAGGATAAAACCAAATTGCACGTGGGGGACATGGTGCTGTTACAAGAGCATCACGTTCCCCCAGTGAGCTGGCGTCTCGGACGAGTTGAGCGCCTCTATCCGGGCTCAGATGGGATCACCAGAGTGGCGGACGTGAAAACCACGAGAGGCTGCGTTCGTCGTCCGCTGGTGCGGCTGTGTAATCTGCCTACTGCGGAGGAACTTCAGAGTTGAAAGCCCAGGTTTTTCAAGGGGGGGAGTTTATGTTAAAGCGCCTTAAGCAGAAGAATAGCAACCAGTAATATCAACGAGGCACCTACCTACCATCGAGATTTATCCAAAATATAAATTGACCGTTGCGTCTATAGTAAAAATTTATTCACTTCGGTTGCATTCGTCCAGCGAAAGGACACGACCTTTCTTTGTTCCAAGTCTAAATTTCATACTACATTAGTTACCGCATTAAAAACTTATACTAAATTACTTGAGTTTCATTATTTATGAAATTCCAATCTTGTGCGTAAACAATATCATATTGTTATTTTAATAGTACAGCAGCTAAACATATGTTAATAACGTAATTTGCGTTATTATTGTTGAATTACTTAGACCTAATTAGCTTGCTAATGAACCTAGAACTTAATCTACTTAGTTGATAAATAAGATACAACTTTTTTCTTATTGTTATTTTAAAAATTACAACAATAAAATTTTCAAAGCCTTGGCTAAGTACTCAACCGATAACAATCATGAAATTTCGCATACACGTTGAACATTGAAAAGAACATAATTATAATATCTTTCATCCAAAAAAGTAACTGTTTGCGAAGGATAGGAAATTGACTAAAGAAAATCTACATGATCGCGAGTGAAGCCGCGGACAAAAGCTAGTGAATTAACTATCGCATGTTATAATAAGTAACAGCTCCTGAACTAGCATTGCATATGCACACTCAGCATTGGAATTCTTTTTAAGTCTGTTTTACGTCATGTAACCTGAGAGTTTTGTTTTTACTTTATGTTACAGTAATAGTTAAAAATCGGAAAATGTCAAATGAACCTACTGTTAAATTATTAGCATTAGCAAGGATACCTAGTAAATAAAACAAAGCCTGATTTTAACAAAACTATATTCCTTTGTGTCTGTATTACCAATTATAATAAAAACTCTTTGATATAATTTGTATCAAATTATATAAAAATCAAAGCCAGTATAGATAAGCAATAGGAATCTCAAAACATGTTACGCATAAAGTAATCAAATCTCTGAAGCTAAAGTTAAGCTTGAACAGTATATCCTATGAGAACAATACATTAATCACAATTATTATTACAAGCATTAAATAGAGCCAAAACTGTCTACCAATACTTAACTTTCGATGTTATGATGTCTTCCATCTAGGAAATCACCAGCACTACTGACTCGATCCTTTGTTGCTGCCATTATGTAAACATGTTCTCCCGCGCGTTTTTCCCGCTATCTCAAATAACATTTTATTTACTCTACAGTCTATGAATTCACAATGTTGCCAGTTATTAAATATGAATTAGCCATGGAAATGCAATTTAAATCACTTTAATAAACATTGGTATAATTATTTAAATTAAGAATCACAATACATAGCATAAGAATCATAATAATATTAATCAATTTTAATATATTAGTACAGAATACCTAAATCACTATTCACACTCGCCCATCCTGACATCTTTGCGACCCTGCAAAGTAAAAAGGTTTTGTAAAAATAATTTCACTTTATCTAAATGTAACACAAATTCAAACCATGATTCTTTTTTTATCCAATCCATGTTACTAAGTTCCACCAACTTCCACTTAACTTCTATCCATTATCTATAATAAGATTTTATTTTATTCCTTAATAACCAATAATATTAATAATAATGTTTAGCATTGAACCATTTATCAAATATTTTATCTGCGGACTCACTTAGACGATTACGTAATTTTCTTCCAAGTTCCAACTGCTACTAAAGTTGCGTTAGCACAATCACTCCTTTTACCAATGATCGACTATGCCGATACCTGCTTTACTGACATTAGCGAGGAGCAGCTAAATAAACTTGAGCGCCTCCAGAATCTATGCATCCGGTTCATATTTGGTCTACGCAAATATGACCATGTCTCCGAATTTCGTACCAAGCTCAAGTGGCTTCCGATTTGCCTTCGCCGGAATGCGCATGTCCTCTTCCTTCTATATAGCATACTGTTCAATCCACCTTCCCCCAACTACCTAAAAGACCTCTTCGTATTTCAATCTTCTTCCCATAACCTGCCTGTTCGATCATCCCAGAACTTACTTCTTATGATTCCTGCCCCTAGAACCAACTTTTATGATTATTCCTTCTCTGTACAAGCAGTCCGCTTGTGGAATCCGCTACCTGTAGAGGTGCGAATAGGTCAAATCACTACCCACCTTTAAGAGCCTGGTGAAGACTTTCTACCTCACTCATGGATCGTGACTCGCTGTAGTGTAACCTTATTATTTATAGTATGCATCTGTGTTTAAACGCATTTATAAAATTAGTATTTAACCCATAAATATTGTACGTATCTATTTTCTATGTGTATATTTTATATCTATGCGTGTATCTATGTATATCCATTTTTTGTGTATGTCTTTTCCATGTGTCTCTTCTATATTATTTTATGATTCGTTTCACCTATACATATAATAAACCAAATCAACATATAAATTTACTGTTTTTGTCCTGTCCACCCAAAGGTTGTCTGGAAAAGATCGCTAGTAAAGCGATAAGATAGCCTTTTGTATGCCTTTATTTATAATTTTTTATTTTGTTACCACACTAAAATTATTCTTGTATACAATAAAGAGTATTCTATCCTATTTTAAATTCAACGAAAATGGGAAATCTCTCAAAATACTATGCTGCAGGAAGTAATGAACAAGCTGATGAAAAGTTTAACCATTTGCTCTACATGGATGATATTAAATTGTACGCCACCACGAAAGACCTATGTTATTTGGCTGATCTTACGGAAACTTTTTCAAAGGAAAAACGTCGGGTCATATTACCTTTCAGATGCAGACTGGCCAACAGATACCTTCGCTTAATGAAAAAGAGACAAGTACTTGGGCTTCAATCAATCTAAACAATAACAGATCGACAACTAAAAATACAAGAGTGGACTCAAAAGGGTATGCATAGACAACACCGGCAAAATTTGTGCAAGTCTAACGTCGATAAAGAAGCATCCAATGCCTGGCTTACTTGGGGTGAACTGTTTCCCGAAACAGAAGGATTTATGCTTGCCATTCAAGACCAAGTCATCGAAACACGAAACTACCAAAAGCATATACTAAAAGTCCATAATATATCAAATGACAGCTGCAGAAAATGTAACGGTGCCCCAGAAACGATACAGCATCGTGTCTGCAAGTCAATAGTACAAAAAGATTATAAACACCGCTACGACCAGGTTGCTAAGATTATTCATCAGAAACTTGCAAGCAAATCTAAACTGAGGACGAATGAACCAATTTCTTATTAAAAATACATACCTGACAGTGTTCTAGGGAATTCAACCCACAGGCTGTAGAGCACAATATCTGAAAGCTTACAAAATATACTGACCTCAAAACGAAATAGCAAAAAATGTGGAAATTACAGAATATTACCTTCATCCCTGTTGTACTACCACCATCTGAAATCCCTTGTCAACTGCACCAACCCTTCGCTACCCTCCAATTACCTAGGTACACTTACATTATTATGCAGAAGGCGGTAATACTAAATACATGTCGAATCGTCCGCAAACTCCTCCAAACTGATGACCACACAACTCTTAATACTTCCACTTAAACTAACCTCCACTTGGCTTTGGCCCGTGGTTGCCAATTAATACCGGTCTAGCTGAGAAGAATTCAAAAATCCAAATTCCCATAATAATAATAATCCACTTCACAACACACAGATAAGCGTCTTGACCCCACACTAAGCTATAAGCTTGTGTCATGGCAACCAAGCAAACTTGGTATACCTATAGGTACTTACTACATATTATTACATATGTATGTATAGATATAGTATATTATATATTCACGCCCAGACTGGAAAATATAATAATATAACAAAATAAAATATAAAAATACAATAATCTATACATACATAATTATAAATAAAATTTATGTGTCTGTTTGTAACTCAAAATTAACAGCTTTTTAATAAATGCATAATATGAAAATAAGTATAATTATAATATGGCACCTACTTATATGTCTGTCTGTTCCGGGTAATCTCTAAAACGGCTGGATCGATTTTAACTGGACTTTCACTGGCAAATCGTCAAAGTCAAATCATTTATTCAAATTTGGTCCATAATATGACTCTTTGACGTCAACATAATTACAGTTATTATGACAACACCCATAAAACATCCACCCTTCACAGCTTCCTAGCTGATGTTATAAGGAGTAACTTGGCTACATTTATTTCCAAAAATTAGTTCCTGCGGGAACTCCGAAATCCACGCGAGAAAAATCGCGGGGCACAGCTAGTGATCAATAAATAAATATATATATAAATAAATAAATTTATTTCACACTCTTTATCTCCATTATTTTCAACCATAATTTATAACCATTCATTATTATTCCATTATTTATAACCATTTTATTTTCAACCATATTTTTTTTTATCCAATTTATCCAATTATTCAAGTAATTCCATTTTTACCAATATTTTATTCATTTAGTCCAATTTATTCATTAATACCAGAGATCCATTTAATTATTCCATTTATTACTTTTATACCATTCATCACTTAGATTATCAACCACTTTTAACCATTACTTTAGTATAGGTACATCAGGTACATGACCATATATTCCAGTATTTAATTTTTGTACCTAATCCATTAGTAATTAAATCCAATAATCAAAATCGCTTTAACTAGTTAACCAGCTAGTTATTCCTTACACAATTGGTAGAGTAAATTCTTTTTCCCTCAAGTACCTAGATTAAATTGACATTGAAAGAACTTTATTTGACACAACACATAGGTACATTAATTTTTAAAAAAAGTATGAATAAGGGACTGCTTCCCAACCGCCAAACTATCAGAAACGTACCGGGAGATCGCAAGCGCACCAAACCCAAAATTAACTATAAATTCTTCTATGCTATCCACCTGACTCGTCTGTCGAGATTGTATCGGTCTCAGAGTCTATTTAGAACAATTGTATGTAATCTGACTATGCTTTGACACCTTATGGACAAGTTCTAGTTGAAGAAAAGAAAGAAGTCTATCCATTACAAACAACCAAGGAAACAAACAAAAATGGATCTTATGTCCTTATTGGCGCCTATCAGATAATATACGGAGGTAAAGTTATATAAGTTTGCAAACTTTGTAAGTTTGGATGTAGTGGGTAGTCTCTGGTACTACTGAACAGATTCTTAAAATTCCTTTATAAAAGATACTGACACAGCACAGGAGTGACACGTACTTTCCATTTCCAAACAAAGAATTCCTGCCGAAATATCAAAATTCACGCTGGGAAATCAGCGAGGAAACAGATATTTTAATAGGTTAGGTATGGATAAAAGTGAAATAGGCAATAAGGTAGGTACATTTTATCCGGATGTAAAGGAATTTCGCGGGTTGAATCGCGGGGGATAGTAGGCACCTAGCAGTAAAATATTACTTATCGTTGAAGGTAAATTATGATAATACTCTAAAACTGATTTTGTTCTCTATACGTATTTATTTAAGTATTATTAATGAATGTTGGCATATAATCAAAAAAGAAAACTGTGACTATTGTTTTAAACAAGATTCGAATTTGAAAACTAACTTAGAGACCACACTTGAATCGCAACCTTTTAATGTGTTATACAAATGCATATTAACGTTTAATTAAATTGTTTAAATTACAGGAGGATTACAGAATAATTTCACAGAAAGTACCTTTACCTATCTATTTTCTTCAAAAGCTCAATGGTTAAATAGAGTTACTACTGCATTAATTAACATCAAGTTAAATATTGTGTAATTCCACTACAAATTATTAAGAAAGACTTACCGCTACCACAATAACCACGAGTATACTCCGCTACTAAGCGCACTAAAGAAGAAATGCTGTAATTGAATACCCGCGCATAATCACACATTTTTAGACTTATAAGCATTGATATATTCCTATAAGAAAAAAATCTCCAGGACTTCAAACCCATTTACTACGAATTCTATCGACACCTGACCTTCATACTTTTATTGGACTACCTCCAAAACCTTTTACAAAATATCTGATGGAAGCAATAAGACAAGTTTTAGCGAGCAATCTCGAGTATCTAAATTAACCCGTGTAATCGATATTGTCAGGGAATGCCTCTAAAATCTTTTGTTTCTATTTATGCCATGTAAATTCATAGAACGCAAAGTCTTGTGCCACAACTTAGCCAATCCAGTCAAACATGACTGCACATAATAACTTTTCCATCATCGTTCCAACCATGTATTGCCCTTAGATGTTCGATCTTATCAAGATTTTATTAAGCCATTGTAATACCGGCAATTCCGATTTCTCAAAATCGAATTCGGGAAAAATACGGGTTTAACCAAGACGTTACTATAATATGGAGCGATCCTACCAGTATCATCCAGTTGTGAAGATTCTTTATTTCTCACGGCCCGTGGAGAAGGCGTATCTCTAGGCCGCCATGGCGCCCAGGATCTGGAAGTGATCCATGACCGTCGTTTCGTTTAACAGGACTCCGAGAAAGCTTTGGCTGCTTGAATCCTTAATAATCCCACTTCTGAAATGTTAAATTATTAGCATTAGCAAGGATACCTAGTAAATAAAACAAAGCCTGATTTTAACAAAACTATATTCCTTTGTGTCTGTATTACCAATTATAATAAAAACTCTTTGATATAATTTGTATCAAATTATATAAAAATCAAAGCCAGTATAGATAAGCAATAGGAATCTCAAAACATGTTACGCATAAAGTAATCAAATCTCTGAAGCTAAAGTTAAGCTTGAACAGTATATCCTATGAGAACAATACATTAATCACAATTATTATTACAAGCATTAAATAGAGCCAAAACTGTCTACCAATACTTAACTTTCGATGTTATGATGTCTTCCATCTAGGAAATCACCAGCACTACTGACTCGATCCTTTGTTGCTGCCATTATGTAAACATGTTCTCCCGCGCGTTTTTCCCGCTATCTCAAATAACATTTTATTTACTCTACAGTCTATGAATTCACAATGTTGCCAGTTATTAAATATGAATTAGCCATGGAAATGCAATTTAAATCACTTTAATAAACATTGGTATAATTATTTAAATTAAGAATCACAATACATAGCATAAGAATCATAATAATATTAATCAATTTTAATATATTAGTACAGAATACCTAAATCACTATTCACACTACCTATCGAGATAATAAAAAATAATTAGGAGGTACATCATGATAAGAAACTAAGATAGTTTAAGTTTTATATTATTAGTAAGTGATTGTCTTGCATAATACGAAGATATATATTATATTTATCGTATTTCACACAGTAATCTCATAGATTTGACTATTAAAAATTAAAATAGTAATACTGTGAAACGATCGCAACAAGTGGAGGTTCATATAGTAGTTTCATTTTTCACTCATTATACTTATAATATTTTCAGGAATTTTAATAACTGATTAACTCAAGATTTCGTTTTCACTTGTGCCGCGACATTGTTATGTTTTTGTAATTTTCATTCAAAGAAACCGCATATTTTCCAATTTAAACAGCTATAAGTAACTTCCTAATATAATACATTTTCTTATTTATACCAATGTTATTTACGAACGAATAAGGTTAAAATTGCCGTAAAGGCGTTTTTAACTTTGGTCATTGTGAATTAATTACAATTTTCGCTGATTATTTATTATTAATACTTTAAATACGCATACTGGTGGTAAAATAAGTTACTTACAAAAAATTTTAGTGAAAAGAAGATACAAGGTCCTGTAAATTGAAATGTAAGTAAGTAGTAATAATATTTTCTTAATTTTATTTCTGGAAAGAGTATGCTTTTTATTAATTGTTTTTCCATTTTCAGGTCGGATTCTGAGTACGAATCATATAGTGAAGATGTGGCGCCAATAGTGGTGCCACCGCCATCGTTGTCTTCGTCGCAGTCGAGCCGTAAGAAAAAAATTTCTTTGCCCGGCGTATCCACGAGCCCTGCAGCCGTCGCATCAGACCCGAAGACAAGAAAGCCCAAACTCCCCATCGCTTCGGTACCGAACCCTGCCGCCCTCGCTGAAGAAACTTCTTCGTCTCGGTAATTTATTTACATTTTATTATGAATGTTTAAATTTTGTACTTCCCTTGTAACAACTACTTTTAAATATAATAGTTAAAAACAACGTTTATTTAGATTGCAGTAAAAAATTATTATTAATTTATATTTTAAGTACTAACTAATACACATCTGAAAATTAACATAACATCTGTTTTTATTCACAGATCAAAAAAGACCAAGGATATTTTTTCAATTATCCACAAGGAAGAGCGGACTTCCAACTCCAAAGCCTCAGGCGACCGCGGCATAGCATCCAGTTTTACGTCGCGAGTGTCGTCGGGGCAGTGTCGCCGCACCGCAACCACAACGGGCGAATTTTTCATAGATTTAAAAATCTACAACACGGAGGACTTAAAAAACACTTCGCTAGAAGAACGCTTTAAGAAGGCGTTGGCGTCCGTAAAGATTCAGTGCGACGAAAAGAGCGGTGAGTGGGAAGTTTTACAATTGTTTATTGGAAAAGCCTACGCGCATTTTGCAGCGAGCGAGCCTGTTTATTTTGGTAATAAAATAACTTTTAAGTGATTTTTAAATTATATTTTTCGAAGGAAAAGTTTTTGAATGCTCGTGTGCTGGAAGTGTCGCTCAGTGCTTAATATGTTTATTAATAACTTTTAACTATATTTTTATCTGATATAATTTATTGTTTTTATCAGTTTTCGTTACTTTTCTGTCACTTATAGTAAGTAGTTATAATTTTTCAATTTTCTAATTTTTGGTTCAACAAAATGCCATTTTGCGCAATTTGTAACAAGTCTGTTACTTCAACTTCTTGGATAGGTCACTTACGCAGTCGCGCGCATAAGCAAAATAATGTCAGTCAGCCGCATTGTCGCCACGCCACGGGGGGGATTACAACTGATAACTCATTCTGGCATGCACGACATCCTTATCACCATTAAGTAACTTATCACATATGTCAGATGAACCTCTCGTGTACATTTCACACTAACGATATTACGTTACTACTTTAAATCGAATCAGGGCTTTCTAACGTTTTACGTTCTTTACTCTGCCTGTACTGGCTACAGCTAGATACTTTAAGCCGCCGTGTACTCATTAGGCAGTCTACCTGTCTGCACTGGCTACAGCTAGATACTTTAAGCCGCCGTGTGCTCATTAGACAGATCTATATTAATATTATACTAAAGCACCTGAAGTGGCACCTAACGTCGAGACCACGCGTAGTTCACGCGTTGCTTATGTATTGCTGGTCAACTCGACGTCAGCCCGATGGGCCTTAGCCCTAACTGGCCTCCTCCAAAACCCCTCACAGCCAGCCCAAACCACCGGATCCATTACGTCGGATCTTAACCCGAGCTGATACGACAGCTCCAGGGTCGCGTTACACAATTATTCACTTTAAGCTACGAGAGTTTCATCCGTCACGGTACAACGAGTTAGAGATGGCTATCACACAGTTATCCAATGATAAAATATCGGGACTCACCTGTGTACCTCTTCTCTCCGCGGTGAAACAATAATAACTCCCAGAACGCTCTCTGCCTTCACCTATTCTCGCTACGTCATGTACCGTCTACCCGCATGCAAACGTCAAAAACTGTTGTATCAAAACAAACAGGTAAAAGTTGCCATAAACAAAAACAGTTGTTACACATCGACATCACAGAGTTACTAAAGTCAGCAACTCACCACATATACAAATTCGCGGTGCTTCGCGACACTCCCCAAGGCGAGGCCTTGCTATACCTATAGCAAGGTGAAAAGCTGACTATTCCATTCAGCTATCTTCTCTCGCGCTCTTATGGCAGCGGCTCTTCTCTGTCTTGGTACTTGTTGGTCTTGTCCGCAGTAGCTCCACTCTCTACCGGGTGGCTCTCTGCCTCTCGAACATCGCTTGTGTCCATTGCATCTTCCACCGTTTCACACAGAGCTTCACCCTCTTGTGTGGGTTGTTTAAGAACGGTGGGTGTGGGGTTAGGAGGTAGTGTTGGAACTTCGTACTGAACCGCCAGCTCCTGTCCGTAGCTACAAGAATTACCAGTTCCTCCTTCCTCTGCTACTTGTTCCGCTTCTAGAGGATATAGGTGAGCTATCGAACGAGTAAGGTCAGTCTCACCAACTTTTACTTTTGCTACACGACACTCTCCGTGGCTCCCTCTCACTAGAGACACTATTTTGCCAACCTTCCAGTTGCATCGGTTTCTGTTAGAGTCGTCTTTAATTTGGACAAGGTCTCCTAATTGAGGCTCTCTGTGCGACTTTACTCTCGCTTGTTTATGTGAGTGTCTATATCTCTCTCTCAGGCTGGGAAGATACTGGTCTTGAAACATTTTAACGAATTCTTCTATTATCTTCCGACCTCTTTTCCAACCTTCGATTAAATTTATTTTCGTTAAAGAACCAACTGTATCCGTATTTCCAGCATCCATTTGTAAGCACTCTCCCATGTTCAGGAAGTCGGCTGGTTTCAGTATGTGCTCTGGTTCTGAGCCAACATGCACCAACGGGCGTGTGTTTATAACAGCTTCTACTTCTTTTATAACCGTTACCAGCTGACTGTCCGTTAACAAGTGCTTGTCCAGAGTTATTTTAAGGCAATGCTTAGCAAGTGCCACTAACCTTTCATAGAATCCACCGTGCCACGGTGCTAGCTGGGGAATGAACTTCCACTGTATACCCTTTTCTTTGCAATACCTACTTGTCAAAACTTCACTCATCAATTTGAACTGAAGAGCGTTGTCACTAACGATCTTTAATGGTATGCCTCTCGCGGGTGTGAACCTTCTGATAGCTAGCAAGCACTCATCTGCCGTCGAGTTCATCACCACTTCCAAGTGGACTGCACGCACTGCTAAACACGTGAAGAGGCAAATCTACCGCTTTACAGGTCCTGTTGATGTCTTGACCAACATCGGACCAAAGTAGTCCATTCCTGTGTAAGTGAATGGGACACTGTAGTTCACCCGTTCAGGAGGCAGCGATGGTGTCTGTGGAAACTGGTACGGACCACCCCCATGCTTCACGCGCTGTGGGCATGTTTTCAGCACCTTCTGAACTTCGACTCTTCCCTGAAGCACCCAATATTTTTGCCTGACTATACTCAGTGTTTGTGATACACCGACATGGTACTGATCCTCATGAGTTTTTCTTATGACATCACTTGTGAAATTACAATTCCGTGGAAGGAGTATTGGATGCTTCTTGTCGTATATCCAGTTCGTGTTAGACATTCGTCCTCTGCATCTGAGAACTCCATCAATGTCCATAAAGAGGCCCAGATTACGTGTTAAATTAGTTACCTTCCCTGTTACTTCATCTGGGAAATGTTCAGCTTAAAGCTTCTTTATATCTAATAACGTTCCATCCAACTTAGCATTCTGACCCATGTCTAAGTTCTCAGCTTCATTACTATGAGGGATTACTTCACGTTGCTCATCTTCTGACATCTCAACCTCTGCACCGGGATATGCCATCTCATATCCCTTTGCAACCATTTCTGGACCGTCAACAACGTCCAGAGCCTCCCCGGCCACAAGAGAAGTATGAACTGTCAGCTTTCTATTGCTCGGCCACTCCTTTTCATCAAGAGACAGGAAAGTGGGCCCGTTGAACCACAGATCTTTCTTCTGGTCCCATAGCTCCGGTCTAGTTGCTAAGTCGGCTGGGTTCATGGTTGTGTTTATGTAGCAGAACTCTACCTCTTTACTGTTTTTAATTTCATTAACACGCCTTGATACAAAAGATGGAAGTAACTTGCTTGTGTTCATCTAATTAAGCACTATAAGGCTATCTGTCCACAGAAAGGATTTCTCTATTTTCAAGTCTAGGCTGCTCTGTACATACTTAAGTAACCTACTCCCAATTCGCAAACCGAGTAACTCCAGTCGTGGAATTTTCAGGTCATTTTTGTCTTCTACCGGTGTCACTCTGGACTTTGACATCATAAAAGTAACCTTAGAGTCTTGGCTCTTAATAGTCTTCAAGTAAACAACAGCTGCATAGGCGTTCTTAGATGCATCCGTGAACCCATGAAGTTCATAAGTGCCTGTGACATCCGTGTTAACACTATTTAAACCAGCATACCGTTTTATACGGACATCTTTAGCTGCCTGTAAGTTATGAACCACTCGTTCCCACTTTTTCCTTAAATCCTCTGACATAATCGCATCCCACTTTATCCTTTTTATGCAGATTTCTTGAAAGAGAAGTTTAGCTGGTAGAATAAGTGGGGAAATGAAACCACAGGGATCGTAGAAACGAGCCAGCATACATAGAACATCCCTTTTGGTTCTGGTTCTCTGGGTTGTCTCCATATTGAACACAGTATCACTCAATTTCAGCTGCAGAGTGTCTTCCTTTAAATCCCATAATAAGCCAAGCACCTTCATTTTATCAACACCTGATATTCATGGACAATTCTTCAAATGCGTCCCTGGTATCTCGGTACATCTTATGTGCTTCACTCACAGAGTCAGCAGTTGTGACCAGGTTGTCAATATAACATCTGTCAGCTATCTTACTTAGTAACGACTGGTTAGTTTGGGAAAAATGATATCTTATGGTCGCAGTGAGTAAAAAGGGACTTGATATAATACCGAATGGCACTCTGCAGAACCTCAGGTGTATTATGTTGTTCTCTGACAGTTCTTTACTTGTATCTTTAACCCACAGGAACCTGGTGACTTCTCTATCTTCTTCCTGCAACCCAACTTGCAGAAAGGCCTTTTCTACGTCGGCTACCATACCAATCTTGCCTGATCTAAATTGTAGTAGTAAGGCTGTCATATCTTCAATCATTGAGGGACCTCTGTACAAACATTCATTCAGGCTCTTTTGTCCATTACATTTGGCTGACGCGTCATATACGATTCTCCCTCTTTTGCCTTCTTGCTTGACCATGTGGTGCGGAAGATAGTGAACAGTCACACCGTTGCCCGTTGACTGGGGATCCACAACTTCAATGATTCCTGCTGACAGCTGCTCCTATAAGATTTCCGCGTAATCTTTGAGAGTCTCTTCATTTGAGCGTCGCAGCAAGCCTTTCAAACGTCCATACGCCAATCCGAAGTTAGTGGGTAATACTGCCGGTTGGTCAATCCACGGCCATTTAACCTCATATCTTCCATGGCAGTATTTAACGGTATCATTGAAATGCTTGACCGCTTCTTCTTCTCGAGTCGTTTTTGGAGAGTCTGTGATGCCAATGCTTTCGAGTTTCCATAGAAACTTCATATCAATGGATCGAAGAGGAAGATCAGGTTCACTAAAATATGGACATCCTGGCCCATGGCACTGGCAGTAAGTTACGACAGTCATTGCGTTTTCCACAGTTTCCTCACAACTTCCAGATACTATCCAACCTAAGTCGGTATTAACCAAATACAGTTTCTCTAGCAACTTTATGCGTTCATTTCTTATGAAAGAAAAGTAATAATCATTTCCGATTAGTAAGTCCACACCTTCGCCCATGGAGTCGTCATCAGCAGTAATGTCAACTGCAACACAGAGGTCCACCTTTGCAACGGGAACTCTGTCGGTTATATGTGGTATAATGTTAACCCGTAAATCTCTTTGGATGCCCCTTTTTGTAATTAACGTTACTCCTGACGAAGGGCTGATCACTCGTCTTGGGTCGTTGGAACCAAATGTGAAAATTACAAGTACATCTTCATCTTCTGTATTTAATTTAAGTTGGTCGGCAGCTTTGGCAGTCAGGTAGCTCCGTTGACTACCAGAATCAAGGAGGACCCTGCATGTAATTTCTTCTCTATTGCTCCTTAGCTTCTCCGTTGCCGTCTGCAAGTAGGAGTGATATCTGTTCATAAAACAGGTAATCGCTACAGGAGAAGTATTGATTTTAATTGACTCACTTGTACTAGCCACGGTAAGCTTTTTCGGGCACAAAGCGCGGATGTGAGCCCGGCGACAATAAACGCAATTCCTCTTATTCCTGCACTTCCTCGCCATGTGCCCAGACTTCAGGCATACGAAGCAGGCCCCCTTGAGTTTAGCCTTCCTTTCCTCCAAGGTAGTAAACTTGCTACACTGGTCACTAAAATGTTCCTCTTTGCAAAAGGCGCACTCCTTTTTTGCACGTTTTGGTTGGAAATCCGATGTTGACCCCTGTCTGCGGAGGTTACCGATCCTTTTACGCTTGTAAACCTTCCGTTTTCTAGGATGTTCCATCTCTGAGGCAATGTGAAGAACCTCCGTTGTAGTGGCAGTAGTAGCGGCTTCGCTGCGGGAAGTGGCTGGTACATCGGCACGCTCCATTGCTGAGATAACCTTATCCAGTGTTGCCCTCAACTCCTTTATCCCATTATCCTTTTCCAGCAATTTAACCTGATATATGACAGGAGCTGGAAACTTACTGGTTATGGTCACTCTTAAGTGACTACCTTCAACATCCTGCCCCAACGCTGTTAAGACACGCAGATGTCTTTCTATTAAATTGAAATTCTTCCGACACTCAGCGGCATTATTTTTAGCCATTTCAATACTATTAAGAGCCTTGTAGTGAGCATCGACTACTCGGTCTTTGTCACCAAAACGCTCCTTTAATAAGTTGACGGCAACTGGGTAATTAAGATTTGTAGTTCCCATTCCTTCAACCGTTTCCAACGCAACACCCTCCAAGGATTCCATCAAATAAGCTAACTTGTTGACATCTTTTAAATTTTTCACGTGTACAGTAGCTTCAAATCGATCCCAAAACTCTTGGAACCTCAGTAAATCGCCATTGAATTTAATCACGTCTAGTTTCGGGAGACGTGAAGTACTGTTCTCGCTGGCCGGCTTAGACGGCTGGGCTAGAAGTAAAGAAGATTCCAGAAAGCTCAGGGTCTGTTCGGCTTTTAGTTGGAGTTCCATATGCGCCTTTACATCTGCATGTATCCCAATTTTCTCTAAGTAGATATATGTTTCTGTTGATAGCCCCTCAATAGCGCCTTTAAGGCTTACTTTAAGAAGGGTTACATCCTCATTATCACACAAAAACAACCTTTTTCTGCAATTAAACTGAATTTTTATCTAGAATTTAAATTAGTACTCACGAATTTATAACTTTCACCACGTGCTTTAGCTTGTAGGAAGAAAGTGCTGAAATGAAATTATGGGAGAAGGCACTTACCATAAATTTCTTCAGTTAAAACTGTTATATCACTTTTTTTTTTGCTTCTTGATAGTGTGACGACCCATAAGGTCCTACAAAATTTTTTTGGTTATAATTAAAATCTTAAATAATTATTAAAGTATAGAAGATAATAAAATACACCTATAAAATTACATTTAAAACATATTAGAGGACATTGCGGTTCAAATAACATCGAAAATAAGTTTTAGTACGTTTATCAATAATAACTCCTAAACTAAAGAAGTTAGAACAAAATATTATATGAAAGAAAGTGCTTGTATTAGGGAATACCAAATGTATATTGAATTTCGAGAGTATAGGAGCAAGTTAGAAAACGCGAATCCCCCCATGCAGGCGTCTCGGAATACAGGGCCGAACGCACCGCCAGTATCCACGAGCCGTATATCTACGGGGAATACGGAGGTAAAAAAATGTCCTGACGACAAAAGTTTGTTGGGAAAGTAAATTGATAATAGTGTAATAATAAACGAATGCGCTGGGGAGGGAACGTCTAAGGGACAATAAATATAATATTATTGCACATTTATCAAACATAAAATTTATTTTCTCATACAAATTTTTTAATAAATAATATTCATGCAAAGTACGTCGTGGTCGAGCGGTCTGCGCGCAGAACGATTTATCGGTTTGTGCAAGGATTCGTACACGCGACCTGGAAGTTTCGTCATTACGCATTGTGTCCTGATTGCGTTGTGCAGCGGCGAGCATGCGCGATTGTGATACTTGGTGGTCGCATGAAAGCGTATGTGGGCCGATGCGCCTCGTGAACGAGATGCTTTGAGTAGAATATTTGTATTGATTTTATCATTACAAAAGACGGTTCGTTACGAATAGTCTTGTTGAGCGAGCGATAGCGCAGAGTGGTTTAATGTTTTTGTGCGAAGGTCTGTCAGTGCACTTGACGTCCGTTAGGATATCTCGAGCGTAGACCTGAAAACATTAGTCACGAGGAAGGATCTTCAAATCACAGTACCAAATAGGCTCGAAGCAAACGGAACTCTAATCTTGAACGGTTGGACATTGCACGTCGCGAGCGTATGATGGCGTAGATGGGTAAAAATCCGCGCCTTGAGTCATCTGCGCCGTGACGAGTTTCGTTGTGCGCCTTGTACCTTACCTTGAATAACAACGCCTTCCGTGTTATTCAATCTACATATCACCGATGCGGCTGACTGGAGATGCCGGCCCTCTCCTACACCAGGGAAGGGTTGTTCGCTCTTCTTTCTGTTTTACCTTTCTTTTTATTACAAATATTATCGATGGGCCAATGCGCTCTGTAGCTCAATTGCTGGCTGCAGAGACAGACTGGAGCTACTGTGACTCGCAACCACATGTATGCTTACGTAGGTCCCTGCGCTTTGCGATCGAGACCGTTGTGCAGAGGCTGGGGGATCGGCTGTTGGCGACCTCGTCGCTGACGCTAGATTCTCGGCAACCTTTGTGTTTTTCAACACGATGTGCTTGCCAATGTTCTGATGTGGCAGAACGAGTTGGATGCCCGAGTGGGTTCACAGGGGAGAGAGAGCCATTCAACTCTACAGCTACGGCTAGGCTACGGCCTCACTGCTTGCAGTATGACAGAGAGTTCATCAGCTGAAGTTCCAGGTTCCAGGGAGAGATTGGTCTCCGACAACACACACATACAATTTTGGATCACTGTGCTGGGGTTTGGTTTGTGGTGGTCCCACCCAACCCTGGTCTTCGGGCTGGCACATATTCAAGGGCTCACCATGGCTCCAACGCGGCGGTAGTCTTCGGACTGGGGACGTACAGTCTCCTCACTGGATTCCTGAAACGGACGCTGGTGAATGATCTTAGATGTAACTATCTAGAATGATCCTCTACCTTGTGAAACAGGTTGGGGGAGGTGACGAAGGCATTGTGCTGGATGGTCATCACCGTGGAATAGCGCAGGAGGGGCTATACCACCTTCCGGCGAATACTTATGTATTAACTGGAAGCCTTACCTTCGGTTTGACGTCGGGATTGGTTGCAGTGCCAACAATCATTTCACGTAGTACTTGAGGTTCCTGTGGCCAATGCTTGCGTCATGCTGAGGGGACAAAATCTGGTCGACCTTGGAATAGAATCGTCTGGGTGGTTTATTAAATATATTTATGCGTCCTGGCAATGTCTGAGCCATCTGAGCCAGGAATGGTAGCTTTTGACGAGATGTTGACCGGGGTTAAACCGACAAACACAAACTAAAACAGATTGTAGGGATAGACAAACATAAGGGTCAAGATTATTCAAACTTAGCCTACAAGCCAATAGATTAGGCCGGAAAACAAACTAATAAAATAGGGCATCGATATAATGTTAGGGAGGCAGGTCGTCACAAACAAACTAACAAAACTAGATCATCCACATAAATAGATTAAAATTAGATCATCCACCTAAAGTTAGGAAAGAGGTCGCACGAAAGCAATAAAAATAGGGATTCGTCCGTGTACTAATCTAAAACCGTCCGTGTATTCGCTAAGCATAAATTAGAGATTGTTCATGTATTAACTTTAGAATCTTAGCTATAAACTTAACCAAAACTAAAAACTATGATGCAAATACTAAGACGATAGTTCAATCTCAACCTAAAAGAATCATAGGTTACTGCACACAACGAATTTAGAGTCCTAACCACTAGACAATCAGGCCAAATTAGAGATCATCGTAGTAAGAAGTAGATCGGAGAAAGTCGCGCGAGGGGGGTAAGTTACAAATTGGTGCCGTGACCAGGATCATGGCTAAGTTAGAAATGTAAAAGCGACCGCGACAGCGAATCGCATGGTTGGCTTACATACATATAAACGACCGCGACAGCGTATCGCATGGTTGACTAGAATGAATACAAATGGCCTAGGTCAATAAATGCATGGCTATTTAAACATAATAACGTAGGGGTTACACCCTACAAATTGATGTCGTAGTAAACCAGGATTCCTAATCAGGTTAAATTAAATTAACGTAAAATCGGGATCGTCATGGCTAGTTAAAGTAAATTTCAAGTAGGGGTAAAATCCCTACAAATTGTTGCTTGTGAAAATGGAAAGGTCTTGAGATTGGACATCGGCTTGAAAGTGTTTGCATTATAAAAGTCAGGGGGGGGTACTATAAGTTTGCATTTCTTTGCAGATTGCTAAGGAATGAAAATTTATATTGAAGTTAAAACTTTTGAAGAATAGAAGCGTAAAACAGTGTAAAAATAAACTTTAACCGATTAAATTGTCCAAGGTCGATCAGCTAGTGTTAGTGTGATTATACGTAAAAACTTTTAATAAATATAAAACATTTTCGATCGCAATTTAGAAGTTTAAATCAGTTAATTTCCCTTAGTTCGATTAAAGTAGTGAAATAAGTGATAAATAAAAAACAATTAAAATTAAAAACGTTTAAAATGGGTAAGCGACAAGGCGCTAATTCGGACCCAGATAAATTGAAGAGTATTAGAGATTTTCCGCAACCTAAAAAGCTAAAACAATTACGCGCGTTCTTAGGACTTTGCAATTTCTATCGTAGATTTATTCGTGATTATAGTATATTAATCTTACCGTTATGTAAGTTATTAAAGAAGCTTCAGGCGTGGAAATGGGGCAGCGAGGAACAGAGGGCGTTCGAATTATTAAAAACTAGATTCATACAGACGGTAATGTTACATCATCCAGATTTTAATAAACCATATTATTTGCAAACAGATAGCTCAGGCATAGGGTTAGCTGGGGTACTCTATCAGTTAGATGACAAAAATGAAATGAAAGTATTAGGGTATCACAGTAGAACGTTGAAGGGGCCGGAATTAAATTGGACAGTTACAGAACAAGAGTTTTACGCGATAATTAGTAGTATTAAAAAGTTCGAAACGTATTTACGGGGAGCAAAATTTACGATCAAAACAGATCATAAGGCGTTAACGTTTATTAAAAACTAGAAGTTGTATAACAGTAGGGTTACGCGTTGGATATTATATTTGGAACAATTCGATTACACGGTGGAACACATATCGGGTAGACAAAATTTGGTTGCAGACATATTGCCAAGGTATCTCCCTGCCGGTAAACAAATACAAGAGGATAGGGAAAAATGTTTCGAGATACTATACGTGGAGAGCGCGGACAACGTTGAGCTCAAGGAAAAATTAAATAAATTATCGGAGTTGCAGTCATTAGATAACGAAATTAAAGATATTAGAGAATGTTTAGGACGTATAAGTGTTGCGCAGTGTAGATCTGATAGAATTACCTTACGTTGCAAATTGCGGGATAATATCTTGTATTATGATTCAATAGAAACGCGCAGGGAAGTCGTGTACCTTCCAAGAAGTTTAGTTAATGATGTAATTGATCAGGTGCACCTTGAGATGGGTCATCAAGGTGCTTATAAAATAATTAAATACATTAGAGATAGATTTTACTGGGGTTCACTTACCAAAGATGTTAGGAAGAGGGTTAAGGTTTGTCATATTTGTCAAATGTCGAAGAGCGAAAATATAAAATATGTAGGGCCGTGTCAATCAATATTGTCTAGGGACATAGGAGATATAGTTATGGCGGATCTTTATGGGCCATTACCAGCGGGTAATCTCGGGGCCAGACTTATAATAGTGTTTCAAGATTCGTTTAGTAAGTTTATTAAAATGTATTCATTGAAAAATGCAACCGGGAAAAGCGTCTTAACTAAATTTAAACATTTTACGGAAATAATCAAACCAAAAGCCATTATGACGGATAATGGAAAACAATTTATTAGTATAGTTTGGAAAGGGGGTGTCAGGGCGCTAGGTTGTAAACCGATTTATACGACTGTAAGAAATCCTAGACCTAACACCGTAGAGCGAGTAAACAAGGAGTTGGGTAGGTTGTTCAGGACTTATTGTCGCGCGAATCATAAGTCTTGGCCAACTATCTTGCCAGCCTTGGAGGAATTATATAATAATAGTCATCACGATAGTACAGGCTTCACACCGTGTGAAATTATGTACGGCGAATCGAATAAAATTTCATTCGGCGATAAACTTAAACTCGAAAGAGAACCTTTAAATTTAGAACGTGTTAGAAATTTAGTTCGGGAAAATCTGAAAAATGCAAGCTTAATGCGTCGCTCGAAATAAGACAGAAAACACAGATTAATTTTGTTTCAAGTAGGAGACTTGGTAAAAATTCGGAAAGACAATAGGTCTGTTAAGGATAGGAAAGAGACCAAAAAGTTTGAGTTTCTATATGAGGGTCCTTATGTAGTGGCTGCGGTGCCTTTTAATAATGTATACACGTTACACGACGTAAACACCGGAACCTTGAAAGGAAATTATAACGCGATTCATTTATATAAATACTATAAATAAATAAAAGTGCTAGTAACTAATAAATGTCAAACTAATGTAAGTTAGGTATAAGATGTAAACAACTTATGTGATTTAGATTAATATAACTAAACAACTTATGTAACCTAAAATAATAATGTGATTGTAAATTTATTTTGATTAAATAAATTGGGTCAGGGAGAAATGACTCAATCACATTCAATTGGCGTATCAGTATAGTTCGAAATTTAATACTAACAACTTGCGGTTAAATAACGTCATCAAAATTTTTTTCGTTCAACGAAATAAAATAAACTTATCAATTTAGAGATAACAACGTTCAGAGATCGGTTAATGCGTTTCAGTATTGTATTGGTTACCAGTGAATGTGGTTGGAGGGGCGTTGGGGCGGTCGTTTCCCGAAAACCAAAATAAATTTATAACACACTTAGGCGGCGTTAGGAGATTAAAAGTTAAATTCCACAGTGTTCCATTAAACTTTGGGGGGGGATTGTGACGACCCATAAGGTCCTACAAAATTTTTTTGGTTATAATTAAAATCTTAAATAATTATTAAAGTATAGAAGATAATAAAATACACCTATAAAATTACATTTAAAACATATTAGAGGACATTGCGGTTCAAATAACATCGAAAATAAGTTTTAGTACGTTTATCAATAATAACTCCTAAACTAAAGAAGTTAGAACAAAATATTATATGAAAGAAAGTGCTTGTATTAGGGAATACCAAATGTATATTGAATTTCGAGAGTATAGGAGCAAGTTAGAAAACGCGAATCCCCCCATGCAGGCGTCTCGGAATACAGGGCCGAACGCACCGCCAGTATCCACGAGCCGTATATCTACGGGGAATACGGAGGTAAAAAAATGTCCTGACGACAAAAGTTTGTTGGGAAAGTAAATTGATAATAGTGTAATAATAAACGAATGCGCTGGGGAGGGAACGTCTAAGGGACAATAAATATAATATTATTGCACATTTATCAATTTATTTTCTCATACAAATTTTTTAATAAATAATATTCATGCAAAGTACGTCGTGGTCGAGCGGTCTGCGCGCAGAACGATTTATCGGTTTGTGCAAGGATTCGTACACGCGACCTGGAAGTTTCGTCATTACGCATTGTGTCCTGATTGCGTTGTGCAGCGGCGAGCATGCGCGATTGTGATACTTGGTGGTCGCATGAAAGCGTATGTGGGCCGATGCGCCTCGTGAACGAGATGCTTTGAGTAGAATATTTGTATTGATTTTATCATTACAAAAGACGGTTCGTTACGAATAGTCTTGTTGAGCGAGCGATAGCGCAGAGTGGTTTAATGTTTTTGTGCGAAGGTCTGTCAGTGCACTTGACGTCCGTTAGGATATCTCGAGCGTAGACCTGAAAACATTAGTCACGAGGAAGGATCTTCAAATCACAGTACCAAATAGGCTCGAAGCAAACGGAACTCTAATCTTGAACGGTTGGACATTGCACGTCGCGAGCGTATGATGGCGTAGATGGGTAAAAATCCGCGCCTTGAGTCATCTGCGCCGTGACGAGTTTCGTTGTGCGCCTTGTACCTTACCTTGAATAACAACGCCTTCCGTGTTATTCAATCTACATATCACCGATGCGGCTGACTGGAGATGCCGGCCCTCTCCTACACCAGGGAAGGGTTGTTCGCTCTTCTTTCTGTTTTACCTTTCTTTTTATTACAAATATTATCGATGGGCCAATGCGCTCTGTAGCTCGATTGCTGGCTGCAGAGACAGACTGGAGCTACTGTGACTCGCAACCACATGTATGCTTACGTAGGTCCCTGCGCTTTGCGATCGAGACCGTTGTGCAGAGGCTGGGGGATCGGCTGTTGGCGACCTCGTCGCTGACGCTAGATTCTCGGCAACCTTTGTGTTTTTCAACACGATGTGCTTGCCAATGTTCTGATGTGGCAGAACGAGTTGGATGCCCGAGTGGGTTCACAGGGGAGAGAGAGCCATTCAACTCTACAGCTACGGCTAGGCTACGGCCTCACTGCTTGCAGTATGACAGAGAGTTCATCAGCTGAAGTTCCAGGTTCCAGGGAGAGATTGGTCTCCGACAACACACACATACAATTTTGGATCACTGTGCTGGGGTTTGGTTTGTGGTGGTCCCACCCAACCCTGGTCTTCGGGCTGGCACATATTCAAGGGCTCACCATGGCTCCAACGCGGCGGTAGTCTTCGGACTGGGGACGTACAGTCTCCTCACTGGATTCCTGAAACGGACGCTGGTGAATGATCTTAGATGTAACTATCTAGAATGATCCTCTACCTTGTGAAACAGGTTGGGGGAGGTGACGAAGGCATTGTGCTGGATGGTCATCACCGTGGAATAGCGCAGGAGGGGCTATACCACCTTCCGGCGAATACTTATGTATTAACTGGAAGCCTTACCTTCGGTTTGACGTCGGGATTGGTTGCAGTGCCAACAATCATTTCACGTAGTACTTGAGGTTCCTGTGGCCAATGCTTGCGTCATGCTGAGGGGACAAAATCTGGTCGACCTTGGAATAGAATCGTCTGGGTGGTTTATTAAATATATTTATGCGTCCTGGCAATGTCTGAGCCATCTGAGCCAGGAATGGTAGCTTTTGACGAGATGTTGACCGGGGTTAAACCGACAAACACAAACTAAAACAGATTGTAGGGATAGACAAACATAAGGGTCAAGATTATTCAAACTTAGCCTACAAGCCAATAGATTAGGCCGGAAAACAAACTAATAAAATAGGGCATCGATATAATGTTAGGGAGGCAGGTCGTCACAAACAAACTAACAAAACTAGATCATCCACATAAATAGATTAAAATTAGATCATCCACCTAAAGTTAGGAAAGAGGTCGCACGAAAGCAATAAAAATAGGGATTCGTCCGTGTACTAATCTAAAACCGTCCGTGTATTCGCTAAGCATAAATTAGAGATTGTTCATGTATTAACTTTAGAATCTTAGCTATAAACTTAACCAAAACTAAAAACTATGATGCAAATACTAAGACGATAGTTCAATCTCAACCTAAAAGAATCATAGGTTACTGCACACAACGAATTTAGAGTCCTAACCACTAGACAATCAGGCCAAATTAGAGATCATCGTAGTAAGAAGTAGATCGGAGAAAGTCGCGCGAGGGGGGTAAGTTACAAATTGGTGCCGTGACCAGGATCATGGCTAAGTTAGAAATGTAAAAGCGACCGCGACAGCGAATCGCATGGTTGGCTTACATACATATAAACGACCGCGACAGCGTATCGCATGGTTGACTAGAATGAATACAAATGGCCTAGGTCAATAAATGCATGGCTATTTAAACATAATAACGTAGGGGTTACACCCTACAAATTGATGTCGTAGTAAACCAGGATTCCTAATCAGGTTAAATTAAATTAACGTAAAATCGGGATCGTCATGGCTAGTTAAAGTAAATTTCAAGTAGGGGTAAAATCCCTACAAATTGTTGCTTGTGAAAATGGAAAGGTCTTGAGATTGGACATCGGCTTGAAAGTGTTTGCATTATAAAAGTCAGGGGGGGGTACTATAAGTTTGCATTTCTTTGCAGATTGCTAAGGAATGAAAATTTATATTGAAGTTAAAACTTTTGAAGAATAGAAGCGTAAAACAGTGTAAAAATAAACTTTAACCGATTAAATTGTCCAAGGTCGATCAGCTAGTGTTAGTGTGATTATACGTAAAAACTTTTAATAAATATAAAACATTTTCGATCGCAATTTAGAAGTTTAAATCAGTTAATTTCCCTTAGTTCGATTAAAGTAGTGAAATAAGTGATAAATAAAAAACAATTAAAATTAAAAACGTTTAAAATGGGTAAGCGACAAGGCGCTAATTCGGACCCAGATAAATTGAAGAGTATTAGAGATTTTCCGCAACCTAAAAAGCTAAAACAATTACGCGCGTTCTTAGGACTTTGCAATTTCTATCGTAGATTTATTCGTGATTATAGTATATTAATCTTACCGTTATGTAAGTTATTAAAGAAGCTTCAGGCGTGGAAATGGGGCAGCGAGGAACAGAGGGCGTTCGAATTATTAAAAACTAGATTCATACAGACGGTAATGTTACATCATCCAGATTTTAATAAACCATATTATTTGCAAACAGATAGCTCAGGCATAGGGTTAGCTGGGGTACTCTATCAGTTAGATGACAAAAATGAAATGAAAGTATTAGGGTATCACAGTAGAACGTTGAAGGGGCCGGAATTAAATTGGACAGTTACAGAACAAGAGTTTTACGCGATAATTAGTAGTATTAAAAAGTTCGAAACGTATTTACGGGGAGCAAAATTTACGATCAAAACAGATCATAAGGCGTTAACGTTTATTAAAAACTAGAAGTTGTATAACAGTAGGGTTACGCGTTGGATATTATATTTGGAACAATTCGATTACACGGTGGAACACATATCGGGTAGACAAAATTTGGTTGCAGACATATTGCCAAGGTATCTCCCTGCCGGTAAACAAATACAAGAGGATAGGGAAAAATGTTTCGAGATACTATACGTGGAGAGCGCGGACAACGTTGAGCTCAAGGAAAAATTAAATAAATTATCGGAGTTGCAGTCATTAGATAACGAAATTAAAGATATTAGAGAATGTTTAGGACGTATAAGTGTTGCGCAGTGTAGATCTGATAGAATTACCTTACGTTGCAAATTGCGGGATAATATCTTGTATTATGATTCAATAGAAACGCGCAGGGAAGTCGTGTACCTTCCAAGAAGTTTAGTTAATGATGTAATTGATCAGGTGCACCTTGAGATGGGTCATCAAGGTGCTTATAAAATAATTAAATACATTAGAGATAGATTTTACTGGGGTTCACTTACCAAAGATGTTAGGAAGAGGGTTAAGGTTTGTCATATTTGTCAAATGTCGAAGAGCGAAAATATAAAATATGTAGGGCCGTGTCAATCAATATTGTCTAGGGACATAGGAGATATAGTTATGGCGGATCTTTATGGGCCATTACCAGCGGGTAATCTCGGGGCCAGACTTATAATAGTGTTTCAAGATTCGTTTAGTAAGTTTATTAAAATGTATTCATTGAAAAATGCAACCGGGAAAAGCGTCTTAACTAAATTTAAACATTTTACGGAAATAATCAAACCAAAAGCCATTATGACGGATAATGGAAAACAATTTATTAGTATAGTTTGGAAAGGGGGTGTCAGGGCGCTAGGTTGTAAACCGATTTATACGACTGTAAGAAATCCTAGACCTAACACCGTAGAGCGAGTAAACAAGGAGTTGGGTAGGTTGTTCAGGACTTATTGTCGCGCGAATCATAAGTCTTGGCCAACTATCTTGCCAGCCTTGGAGGAATTATATAATAATAGTCATCACGATAGTACAGGCTTCACACCGTGTGAAATTATGTACGGCGAATCGAATAAAATTTCATTCGGCGATAAACTTAAACTCGAAAGAGAACCTTTAAATTTAGAACGTGTTAGAAATTTAGTTCGGGAAAATCTGAAAAATGCAAGCTTAATGCGTCGCTCGAAATAAGACAGAAAACACAGATTAATTTTGTTTCAAGTAGGAGACTTGGTAAAAATTCGGAAAGACAATAGGTCTGTTAAGGATAGGAAAGAGACCAAAAAGTTTGAGTTTCTATATGAGGGTCCTTATGTAGTGGCTGCGGTGCCTTTTAATAATGTATACACGTTACACGACGTAAACACCGGAACCTTGAAAGGAAATTATAACGCGATTCATTTATATAAATACTATAAATAAATAAAAGTGCTAGTAACTAATAAATGTCAAACTAATGTAAGTTAGGTATAAGATGTAAACAACTTATGTGATTTAGATTAATATAACTAAACAACTTATGTAACCTAAAATAATAATGTGATTGTAAATTTATTTTGATTAAATAAATTGGGTCAGGGAGAAATGACTCAATCACATTCAATTGGCGTATCAGTATAGTTCGAAATTTAATACTAACAACTTGCGGTTAAATAACGTCATCAAAATTTTTTTCGTTCAACGAAATAAAATAAACTTATCAATTTAGAGATAACAACGTTCAGAGATCGGTTAATGCGTTTCAGTATTGTATTGGTTACCAGTGAATGTGGTTGGAGGGGCGTTGGGGCGGTCGTTTCCCGAAAACCAAAATAAATTTATAACACACTTAGGCGGCGTTAGGAGATTAAAAGTTAAATTCCACAGTGTTCCATTAAACTTTGGGGGGGGATTGTGACGACCCATAAGGTCCTACAAAATTTTTTTGGTTATAATTAAAATCTTAAATAATTATTAAAGTATAGAAGATAATAAAATACACCTATAAAATTACATTTAAAACATATTAGAGGACATTGCGGTTCAAATAACATCGAAAATAAGTTTTAGTACGTTTATCAATAATAACTCCTAAACTAAAGAAGTTAGAACAAAATATTATATGAAAGAAAGTGCTTGTATTAGGGAATACCAAATGTATATTGAATTTCGAGAGTATAGGAGCAAGTTAGAAAACGCGAATCCCCCCATGCAGGCGTCTCGGAATACAGGGCCGAACGCACCGCCAGTATCCACGAGCCGTATATCTACGGGGAATACGGAGGTAAAAAAATGTCCTGACGACAAAAGTTTGTTGGGAAAGTAAATTGATAATAGTGTAATAATAAACGAATGCGCTGGGGAGGGAACGTCTAAGGGACAATAAATATAATATTATTGCACATTTATCAATTTATTTTCTCATACAAATTTTTTAATAAATAATATTCATGCAAAGTACGTCGTGGTCGAGCGGTCTGCGCGCAGAACGATTTATCGGTTTGTGCAAGGATTCGTACACGCGACCTGGAAGTTTCGTCATTACGCATTGTGTCCTGATTGCGTTGTGCAGCGGCGAGCATGCGCGATTGTGATACTTGGTGGTCGCATGAAAGCGTATGTGGGCCGATGCGCCTCGTGAACGAGATGCTTTGAGTAGAATATTTGTATTGATTTTATCATTACAAAAGACGGTTCGTTACGAATAGTCTTGTTGAGCGAGCGATAGCGCAGAGTGGTTTAATGTTTTTGTGCGAAGGTCTGTCAGTGCACTTGACGTCCGTTAGGATATCTCGAGCGTAGACCTGAAAACATTAGTCACGAGGAAGGATCTTCAAATCACAGTACCAAATAGGCTCGAAGCAAACGGAACTCTAATCTTGAACGGTTGGACATTGCACGTCGCGAGCGTATGATGGCGTAGATGGGTAAAAATCCGCGCCTTGAGTCATCTGCGCCGTGACGAGTTTCGTTGTGCGCCTTGTACCTTACCTTGAATAACAACGCCTTCCGTGTTATTCAATCTACATATCACCGATGCGGCTGACTGGAGATGCCGGCCCTCTCCTACACCAGGGAAGGGTTGTTCGCTCTTCTTTCTGTTTTACCTTTCTTTTTATTACAAATATTATCGATGGGCCAATGCGCTCTGTAGCTCGATTGCTGGCTGCAGAGACAGACTGGAGCTACTGTGACTCGCAACCACATGTATGCTTACGTAGGTCCCTGCGCTTTGCGATCGAGACCGTTGTGCAGAGGCTGGGGGATCGGCTGTTGGCGACCTCGTCGCTGACGCTAGATTCTCGGCAACCTTTGTGTTTTTCAACACGATGTGCTTGCCAATGTTCTGATGTGGCAGAACGAGTTGGATGCCCGAGTGGGTTCACAGGGGAGAGAGAGCCATTCAACTCTACAGCTACGGCTAGGCTACGGCCTCACTGCTTGCAGTATGACAGAGAGTTCATCAGCTGAAGTTCCAGGTTCCAGGGAGAGATTGGTCTCCGACAACACACACATACAATTTTGGATCACTGTGCTGGGGTTTGGTTTGTGGTGGTCCCACCCAACCCTGGTCTTCGGGCTGGCACATATTCAAGGGCTCACCATGGCTCCAACGCGGCGGTAGTCTTCGGACTGGGGACGTACAGTCTCCTCACTGGATTCCTGAAACGGACGCTGGTGAATGATCTTAGATGTAACTATCTAGAATGATCCTCTACCTTGTGAAACAGGTTGGGGGAGGTGACGAAGGCATTGTGCTGGATGGTCATCACCGTGGAATAGCGCAGGAGGGGCTATACCACCTTCCGGCGAATACTTATGTATTAACTGGAAGCCTTACCTTCGGTTTGACGTCGGGATTGGTTGCAGTGCCAACAATCATTTCACGTAGTACTTGAGGTTCCTGTGGCCAATGCTTGCGTCATGCTGAGGGGACAAAATCTGGTCGACCTTGGAATAGAATCGTCTGGGTGGTTTATTAAATATATTTATGCGTCCTGGCAATGTCTGAGCCATCTGAGCCAGGAATGGTAGCTTTTGACGAGATGTTGACCGGGGTTAAACCGACAAACACAAACTAAAACAGATTGTAGGGATAGACAAACATAAGGGTCAAGATTATTCAAACTTAGCCTACAAGCCAATAGATTAGGCCGGAAAACAAACTAATAAAATAGGGCATCGATATAATGTTAGGGAGGCAGGTCGTCACAAACAAACTAACAAAACTAGATCATCCACATAAATAGATTAAAATTAGATCATCCACCTAAAGTTAGGAAAGAGGTCGCACGAAAGCAATAAAAATAGGGATTCGTCCGTGTACTAATCTAAAACCGTCCGTGTATTCGCTAAGCATAAATTAGAGATTGTTCATGTATTAACTTTAGAATCTTAGCTATAAACTTAACCAAAACTAAAAACTATGATGCAAATACTAAGACGATAGTTCAATCTCAACCTAAAAGAATCATAGGTTACTGCACACAACGAATTTAGAGTCCTAACCACTAGACAATCAGGCCAAATTAGAGATCATCGTAGTAAGAAGTAGATCGGAGAAAGTAGCGCGAGGGGGGGTAAGTTACAATAGCAACACTTATTACCGTGAACGTTAAAATAAACAAATAACTTCGCTATTTTGTGACAAGTTTTAACTTTTTATGATCGCAACCGATAAACTGTACACCTTTCGGAGTTTTTTAATTTTATGTTTTATGAAAAGACAAAGGAAATCAATTTTATACAGCCGAATTGCTAATAATTTTAGGTGGTATTTGTGAGGGTTGTTTTACAATAAATATTTTTTTTTGTTTTGCCGTATGAATTTCTTATACCCACCTACCTTGATTTTTTACTTTTATTGTAAACAAAAGATGAATCCGCAAATTAAAAAATCGCGATAAGTAAAACGTAATAAATTCAATTACGCTAATAAATGATAAATAAATAATTGTCCTGGATATCCTCACGCCGTTGATCGGTTATGGTCGAGCAACTTTAGCCGATACTTTGGCTAGTAAAACCTTTGTCTAATTCAGCATTACACTGAACGAACGTTAGGTAATCTTTGACCCATCTGTCCGTCAACAAACGCGACGGATCCCAGCACCTCCACCATAATGTCGCCACGCCACGGGGGGGATTACAACTGATAACTCATTCTGGCATGCACGACATCCTTATCACCATTAAGTAACTTATCACATATGTCAGATGAACCTCTCGTGTACATTTCACACTAACGATATTACGTTACTACTTTAAATCGAATCAGGGCTTTCTAACGTTTTACGTTCTTTACTCTGCCTGCACTGGCTACAGCTAGATACTTTAAGCCGCCGTGTGCTCATTAGACAGATCTATATTAATATTATACTAAAGCACCTGAAGTAGCACCTAACGTCGAGACCACACGTAGCCTGAAGCTCACGCGTTGCTTATGTATTGCTGGTCAACTCGACGTCAGCCCGATGGGCCTTAGCCCTAACTGGCCTCCTCCAAAACCCCTCACAGCCAGCCCAAACCACCGGATCCAATACGTCGGATCTTAACCCGAGCTGATACGACAGCTCCAGGGTCGCGTTACACAATTATTCACTTTAAGCTACGAGAGTTTCATCCGTCACGGTACAACGAGTTAGAGATGGCTATCACACAGTTATCCAATGATAAAATATCGCGACTCACCTGTGTACCTCTTCTCTCCGCGGTGAAACAATAATAACTCCCAGAACGCTCTCTGCCTTCACCTATTCTCGCTACGTCATGTACCGTCTACCCGCATGCAAACGTCAAAAACTGTTCTATCAAAACAAACAGGTAAAAGTTGCCATAAACAAAAACAGTTGTTACACATCGACATCACAGAGTTACTAAAGTCAGCAACTCACCACATATACAAATTCGCGGTGCTTCGCGACACGCATAGCGACGGCGTGGAAATTGTGAGCTCTGCATTTCGTTCGCGTATCACTTCTTACCGAATTGTGGCTAGTGAGGCCGACCAAGTCTCATTAGATAGTTTCTTTAACTCTATTCGTAATGAAATAAAATTACTTTTAGATGAAGCTCTAAAAAACATTACTGTTTGAAGGTCAACTTTGAACTATTTGCCATTTTTTTGTTGTATAAAAACAATATGCAAGAAATGAAATCATTTATTACAAAAAATTTGGCAATTTACCGTAACTATGATTTTGATAATATATTTTCGAAACTAGTGAATACACTAAGAAAGAAAATGGACGAGTTTCAGGAACGTGACAGTGGTTGGGCTTTTCTGAGTAATTCGCATTTAGAAATTAATATAAATAAGTATCAGCCTCTAGGTGGCTCTACTTATTTAAAATTACCTAAGCAAATTCAAAATAAAAAGCGTGCATAAATATCAAAAATAACGATCAATTCTGTTTCCTTTGGAGCGTAACAGCGGCTCTTTTTCCAGCTCATAAACATTCTGAACGGGTTTCATCCTATCCTGACTTTCGAGATGTTTTCAATATCGATGGAATGTCTTTTCCTGTTACATTCACAGATATCAGTATTTTTGAAAAAAATAACCCAAAGTTGAGTTTTCTTATTTTTGGTTTAAAAAATAATAAAACTGTTATAGGACCTTTGTACAAATCTGAAAACAAAATTAACAAGAAAACTATTCATTTGTTATTATTAGATAATGGCGTGACGTCGCATTATTGTCTTATCAAAAACTTATCGCGGCTTGTCAGAAAGCAGGTAACCGCACATCATCAGAAACTTTATTTTTGTGACACGTGTCTCGTGTTTTTTTCTACATGTGAAGAACTTGAAAGCCATATATGTACTGGTATTGTTACCGTATTACCTGAAAAGGGTTCCGTAATCAAATTCAAAAATTATGATCGTAAACAGAAGGTTCCTTTTGTAATTTATGCAGATTTCGAAATTATATTATTAGAAGCTCATAAAGATAGCTGCTCGGTTTCCGACACTGTAAGCACAAAAACGTTGCAACATCATATTCCAGCCGCCTTTGCATATAATATTGTTTGTTCTGTGGATCCGAATTTTAATCGTTACGTTTCATATCGCGGTATTGATTGTGTATCTAAATTTATTGAAGCTATCTACCGCGATGTTCGCGAAATTCATGCGATCTTGTCAAAAAGTACTCCTATAATTTTTACTGAACATGATGCCACTGATTTCATGCAAGCTACTCTTTGTCATATTTGTCAACATCTTCTATTTTCTGATAGAGTAAGAGATCATTGTCATATAACGGGTAAATATCGTGGTGCGGCACACGCTTTTTGCAATCTAAAATACAAAATACCGAAATTTGTTCCAATTTTTTTCCATAATTTGGCGGGTTATGATTGTCATTTGTTTATAAAACAATTAGGTTTATAAAACTGCCGGAAACTATTAAGATTATCCCTAAAACTAAAGAAAATTACGTTTCTTTTGCAAAATTTATCTCTATTTCTGCAAACGAATATATACAATTACGTTTTGTAGATTCGTTTAAATTTTTGGGTACTAGTTTGGATAAATTAGCAAAGACAATAAAAAAAGAAGAGTTTGTAAATTTGCATAACTACTTTCCTAACCAGGCACAGTTTAATTTACTTACGCGCAAAGGCATTTACCCTTACGAATATATGAATAAGTGGGATCGTTTTGATGAGCAATCTCTTCCAGATAAAAAAAAAATTTATAGTTCCCTTACTAATGAGCACATTACTGATGAAGATTATAAACACGCTCATTTAGTTTGGGCTGAATTCGGAATTCAAAACTTAGGTCAATATACGGATTTATATTTAAAGACAGATGTTCTCTTACTAACTGACATTTTTGAAAAATTCCGAAAAACTTGCAAACTTCATTATCAGTTAGACCCAGCATTTTATCTTACAGCTCCAAGTCTCTCTTTTGACGCAATGTTCTTTAAAACTGGTATCGAATTAGAACTTATTGATAATCTTTCTATAGTGCGCATGATTCAGTCTGGTATTAGAGGAGGTGTATGCATGTGCTCGCACAGACATGCTAAAGCAAATAACAAGTATATGCCTGAAAATGACCCTTTGCAACCTGATCATTACGTAGTTTACATAGATTGCAACAACTTATACGGATTCAGCATGTGTCATTATTTACCACTATCAAATTTTAGATTTTTGACTCGAGCAGAAATCGATGAACTTGATGTGGTTAATGTTCCTAACGATGCTAAATGTGGATTTATACTTGAGGTCGATTTGATATATCCAAAAGAGTTACATCATAGACATAATGATTTACCATTTTGTCCTGAAAAATGCATTCCCCCTGGGGCAAAAAATACAAAGCTAGTACCCAATCTATACGATAAATATTTTTACGTAATTCATTACGTTCATTTAAAAACATGTTTAAAACATGGGTTGATATTAAAAAAAATTCATCGAGTTATACAGTTCCAAGAAAGTCCCTATTTAAAACAATATATTGATCTTAACACGACTTTAAGGCAGAAGGCTCAGTCTACTTTTGAGCAAGATTTTTTTAAATTACTTAACAATAGCATTTTTGGTAAAACATTAGAAAATAATGAAAAAAGGGTCAATGTCCATTTAGTTAATCAATGGAGTGATCAAAAAAATATAACAAAAAAAAGATCCTCCGCCAGTAAATTAATTTCTAAATTCAACTTTCATAGTACTTCAGTTTTTACTGAAAATTTGGTCGCAATACAAACAAAACCAGAGCGTGTCGGTTTGGATAAGCCAATATATATTGGATTTACAGTATTAGAGTTATCTAAAAGTCACATGTATGATTTTCATTATTCAGTTTTCAAACCATTTTATAAGCATTGCTTACGAATGTGTTACACGGATACTGATAGTTTCGTTTATCAAATCGAAACGAAAGACTTTTATGCCGATTTAAAACAATATTTCTTGAATTATTTTGATACTAGTAATTTTTCTGTTGAAAATGCATATAGCTTACCACTTATAAATAAAAAAGTACCTGGTCTTTTTAAAGACGAGATGAGTGGGAATATAATTCTTGAATTTGTTGGATTACGTTCTAAATTATATTGTATTAGAAGCATTAACAGCACTATTAAAAAAGCAAAAGGCGTTAAAAAGTCTGTTGTTCGTGATTTCACAGTATCTGACTATGAAAAGACCTTATATCATGGCGACATAGTGCGTAAAACCATGATTTTATTTAAGTCAATAAAACACGAGGTTTTCACTCGAAGCCTAAACAAGGTTGCGTTATCCAGTAACGATGATAAGCGGCTGGTTTCGAGTGATAAAGTGACTACGACAGCGTGGGGTCATGCGTCTATTCTTAATACGTGGTAATTTTTGTACCGTAATTATGTCTTACTTTGTGAATATGAACCAAGAATTAGATAATTTGAATAAATAATTTAAGATATTATGATGTGAGTACCTATTTCAATTGTATAATGTAATTTTTTTATATATATAAAAATTTGTGTAAGTCGATTTATGTACCTAATTAATAATAATTAAAATATACATTGTACATGTAAAAAATAAACGTTCTAAGAGCAATTCTATCTTGTCTTTTATATTCACAGATTAAATAACCTTAACATTAAATAAAAATAATTTGAAAAAAATAACCTAAAGTTGAGTTTGCTTATCAATGGTTTCAATTGTATCTTCTTTTTACTAGATATAATTAAGACATTATTTCTAATTATTTAAGAATTTCTTGTAAGACTAACTTTTTTAAAAATAAATGTTCTAATAGCAATCCTATGCGTTTATATTTATTTCTATCCTCTTTAATTAATATTGCGATCCATTTACAGATGCTATCTTATCTCTATCTTGCTAATGCTTGGTCTGTGTACGTATAGTATAATAATAAACTGGTAATAAAATAGTGTTGCTCCTCAAGCGGGAATCAAATCCACATAAACATTTAAAAGAGAATCACTAACCACTAAGCAAACAGTACCTACCTACTCGGTTAGTATTGGTGATGGTGACTGGTGAGTCATTTAAAACGCTACTTACGATACCTACATAGTGCAGGTTTCAACATGTCAATGAATGACGTATAAAACAATGGCGCACGCGACAGATCTGATTACAGTGACCCAGTATCTACTGCATTCTAGCTAATGTCATGCGGTGGCATGTTTGGACATGAAAACTTAAGCACTTTCATTTGTTAATTGGTTTAGCGCCTCGAACAGTAATTAGCTAGACGTGCTCGAATAAAGTACTGTCAACCACACCGCATCGATTTGGAACTGTAAGCATTTATAATTTTTTTCGTTACTATTTTATTCAGTTACTTACGTAAACCGATTGTACTACAGGTTTTTTGTTATTGTTTCAGGTCATGTCTACTCCTAGTGAAGTATACGATGATATACCTTGCGCTCAAAATCCTCTAGAAGGTTTTAGCCAAGAATTTCCTGAAATCAGCAGAAGGAAGAAGTCCAGGAAGCATCAACCAATGGTATTTTCACAAAACACATTATTTCATGAAGAGGAAAACGAAGCAAGCAGTTCAAGTTTAAAACAGAGAGCTGAAAAGAGGGGCTTTCGCACAACATTTGTAGCCAGCCGGAAGCCATTAGGAAAAACCAGGAAGCTAATAAAAGTCAGCATAATCGACGTAAGCAACTCAGATGAACCAAAAGTGCTAGTAAAGGCTCAATATCCTGTCAAGGATGAAAATGTTACTGATAATGTTTTGGACGATACAGAAAAACTAATAAATAAAATTTCAAAGTCAATATGTGGTTATAGTGCGTGTTTATATACAGGCTGTTGTTTTGGTCAACAACGCCCGTCACAGAGGTGGTTGTACTAACGATACTGATGTCAAAAAAAATATAAAAAAAAATAATTATTTTTTCAAGGAAAATCCGAAAAAAATATTTATTTTGTTTATACAAGCGGGCGAGCCTACGCTACCGGTCGTTGACCGCGGCGCGCGGCGCGCATCATATGGCATGCAATGGTACCTACGTACATAGTACCTACATACACCCCGCCTCGGTGGGAACGCGGGCGAATGCGGCGGGGCGGCCGGGCGGCGGGGGCCGGGGGGCGCGGCGATGTGCCACCCCCGCCCCCCGCCCGCCGGTGCTAGCGCCAGCGGCCAGCGCCAGGCGCCAGCCAGTCTGCCTCCCACAGCCGCGGCTATTGCGCGTGCGTTGTTTCTATGCTAAAATGGCTCGGTCGTTCGCAGGATTAACCAATAGTGAAATTTACGATTTATTGAGTATTTAGTAATAGCGAAGATGAAGCGAATAGTGTGGCCGAGTGGAGTGCGACGTTTTCAACTCGTCCAAGTGAAACTCGTTACACCATAAGGACTGTTGTTTTTAGTCTCAGGGAATGGGTAACATTCGCTACACCTCGTCACACAACAGGTAGAGGTCAATCTGGGCTCCCTGTTAATGTTCAAGATGCAGTCCTTGAATACCTACTTTCGTGCGCAGCCGCGCGCGAATACCTACCTGGGATGCTGGGCGAAGCTTTGGCATTGACCATTTAACATCGGAGTTTGGTGATCGTTGGATAGGAAGAGGTGGACCCATACCGTGGCCACCACGTTCACCCGATCTAACTCAATTGGACTTTTATTTGTGGGGTGACGTAAAGTGGTACGCATGACGAATACAACAAACAAACAAAAAAATACAAACACATTAAAACAAGAGATACTGAACGCTTTAGAAGTGATTACGAAGAATGAAACTGTTTTATTGCGATTAAAAGACAATTTGCGATGTCGTGCTTCTGTGTGCATCGCGCAACGCGGTAGACACTGAACAGATAAACCGTTAACGTAAAATCAGTGTAAATAAAAAAAACTTTTAGAAGACTTCGTGTTATGTGTAATCAATAATTTGTAAATCACGTTTAATGATTGTAAATAAGTTCGTTCACCTTTTTAAATACGCCAAAGGTACTTAATAACAGCGCCATAGAACTTTAATGGATATTATTAATGGATAAAAATGTCATTTCTAATTTAATAATTTCTAAATTATTCAGTTCCTTTGCCGGTCCTAAGCCCAGTAAAATATGGAGGGAAAGAGAGTCTAAAATGTGTTGTTTACTTACCGTGATCTAAATAGGTAAAACGTTTGTGCAAAAGTAGGTACGTACCTAAGTAGGTACCGGCGACGACGCGACGCGCGATGTAGCTGCTCGTAGCGCGTAGATGTCGTAGCTCTAGTCTACGCGCTAAGGCTTTACCAATTACCATTTAATGTAAACATTTTTAGATATCTTGTGCAGAGATTTTCTTTTAAATAATGTTCCGAATTATAAAAAATATATTTTTTTTATATTTTTTTTAGAACCCATATTAGTTATATTACTACCTCCGTTACGCGCGTTGCTGACCAAAACAACAGCCTGTATGTGAAATTTATAAATTACGTTTTTTGTTAATATTTATTTTTACTTAATAAAAAATGACTTGCAGAATAGAATCGTGTTCTCATTTACTAAGTACCTATGGAATGGGTTAGTTTTGATAAAAACTAAGTTTTCATTTGATAGTTATTTAATTTTACTCAAAATTCGAAGTATTTCAAATATTACAGTAGTTTTCTAAATAACACAATCTCAAACAAATGGCATTTTTTAAAGCACAACATTTTTTATGATTTACACAATTATGATTAAATAAATCAGTGCAGTACAATTTATGTAACATTACAAAATTCAAAAATCCTTTTTCTTGTAGTTTTTCACTTATATCTATAATTTCACAATTTGAGCACAATTCTTTGATCCACTTTGTTTTTTCGAGTCCTTTTGTAAGAATTTTTTTATGTTCTAAATAAGGGGTTACGACCCGTTGAAACTCTCTATAATCTATATAGCCTTCATTCCAGTAAATACCTCGGTGTCGTTGTAACCACTTAACTTGCTTCTTTTCTTCTCCGGTTAGATACCGATAGGAATACGGTGGTTTAACTAAAAAAGTTTGTGTTTGGTATTGTGTTGCAATCGCCACTTCTTTAACAATAAATATATTGTCCTTATCTTTAAAACCTTGAAGATCCACGATTACCATGTCAGGGTTCATGATATCTTCTTCACTGTGCTGCTGAGTGGTTTATATTCGATGATGCAATCGTTGAGTATGAGGCAGTAGGCTGAAGTTTGGTTAGGTATCTCAGAATCCGCTTCGAGTTCAACACGCACGTCGACAACAGGACCTGACTTCAAATTGTCACTTTGTCTGGAGCAATCGATGACGAACAACGGTGTTAAATCTTTGAATTGCTTAGGGTTTAGCAAAGGTTCCGTACGACGTCCGTAATACGACTGTTGAAATCTCACGTATTGCTCATATAATAAAGCAATTCTGTTATTTGCAAAGTTTATATTTAAATTTTCGTATGGAAAGTAGGTCGAGTTAAGGTACACCTTGACGTTACTCAGGTTACAATGATCGAACTGAGACATGTCAGCATTTGCACTATTCTTTATGTTAGTTTGCAATCCAATAATTACATATGAAATGAAATGAAATGAAATAAACTTTATTTGTTACGACAACAGTTAATATGTGAAATAACATAAACAAGCACAACCAGCGTGTCGCAACAAATAGGCAACCAGCTCAGCATAAGTCGGGAAGTTGGTTTTTCTATTTGAGATGCAGTTTTTATAGACCATGTATGTTTCGTAGTTTTAGGCAAAGCTGGATATTCATACAGATCCCAGTTTCTGAATACTATCTGAATTGGTCGGTCTTTTTCTAACAATTTAAGGAGATTAATTTTTTCTCTGTCGGAAACTCGTACATGCGGTACCCTCCAAATAATTTTATTGATGATCACGTCTTCGATAACCTCATCGCTGTTAAGTTTAACGGTGTTTAAGTTTGTATTGCTTCGTAATAATATCAATTCATGACGACAATTCATTACGACTTTTTGATAATCTTCTGCAAAGCCAAGTATGTTTTTGAGAGGTATGGAAACAGCGAAGCTGCCTCCAGTGGTATTTGTGATACCTTCAATGTCCCAGCCCCAGGCTCTTGATATTTTAGATTCACTCTCATTCATTGACACTAACGATTTCATTGTCGTACTTATTCATATACATCTACCCTCAGTCGCACTGTTGACATCGTGTTCATATATAATTAACTATAAAAAATTAGAAAGTGCACAAAGAGTTGTTAAAACTGCAAGAACATATAAACAAAATAAGAATGTATTTGGTTATCATGAAGACCATGGTTTACATACTGTAAAATAGTGAAAAAGTGTATAAATACGATCCACTCAGAGTCACTTGTAAACCGTCAAGAAACGAACCATCAAGTCTCGAACGGTGCAAAATACTATTGTTGTGTGTCTGTAACAAACTAGAATCTATAAAAGAAGTGCCTATTAAGTAGCAAAAAACAATAATAACCATTGAACCTCAAAAGTACAGGAAGGTATATATTTTTTAAAACATACTAGTGACGCCATCTATTGATTTCAAATTTAACGATTTTGTAGATTGATAGTTGACACTATTACCAAAGCTATATCTACTGCCATCTAGTGATATCTGCTGTCATCATATGTTATAGTATTATAAGCAACTGTTTGATCCATTGATGATCTATTTATCGGATTTGCCGATTCAACAGAGTAAAGCGTGCCTAACGCTTCTAATAGAGGTCGCTTGATACCTACATTATAACTTTATAAGACATTATGGAAGAAATAAAACAAATGTTATTAAAAATGCAGCAAGATATGAAACAACAAAAGCAAGATATGTTAGAAATGAAGGAAGATATAAAAAACGCAATAAACATCCATATTAATGAGAAATTCAACAGTTTGGAGTTAAAAAATGAACTTATCGAAAAAAAATTGGATGAACAAAACACAAAAATAAGCAATTTAGAAAGGAATATTAGACGCAGAAACCTTGTTATGTTTGGAGTAGAGGAGCGCGAAAAATCCTATCACGAACTCGAGGATACGATAGTTAATCTAATAAACACTTACTTTAAATTGCGATGCGATAGTAACAACATTGAAGCTGTCAGAAGACTGGGAAAGAAAGGTGAGAAAGTAAGACCAGTTGTTATATCATTCACTACGATGGGTTTCAAAATAAAGATTCTAAAAAATAAATCTTGTTTATCCAATACTTCGTTCTATATAAAGGAGGATTACCCAATAGATGTCCTTAATAAACGCAAAGAATTGCAAATCCAACTGCAGAAAGAAAAAGTTTCAGGCAATTTGGCCTTTATTAAATACGACAAACTTATCGTGGTAAGCAACAAAAATCGCACCTCTCGCAACCAGTTTAATAAGAGGAATTTGTCTGAATCCCCGGAGTTACCGCGCACTGGCAACCAAAAAGTTCAACATGATAAACAACCATCAAAGAAGAACAAAATTACCGACATGAGAGATTATATATTGCAAACACCTAACGTAATTAACACTCAGTCGGATACCTCATATAGCCAAACGGAGACATCGCAGTATAACATAGAATAGCAGCCAGAGCTGGACCCTCTACCCAGTTCCTCTCTCCCAGTACGGCCGGTCACCGCGGGAGAGATTGACCAAAACCCTCCAAGGAAAAATAGAGAAAAGAAAAGCACTTTGAATATCTGTACTTTTAATGTAAAATCGCTATCTTCTGAACCAAAACTTATTGAGCTAAAGGCAGCGCTACGAAACATTAATCACGACATATTAGGATTGTGTGAAGTCCGACGTTTAGGAGAGAAAATCATCGAGGACGATGATTACATCATGTACTACATAGGTCAAACCAAAGGTCTTTATGGTGTGGGATTCTTGGTAAAAAAGAAATATAAAGAAAAAATCAAAACATTCAGGGGAATTTCAGAGAGAATTTGTATATTGGAAATCGAATTGGAAAATATACTCTTTGCAATAATACAGGTCCATGCTCCCACTGAAAGTTCCTCCCGAGAAGAAATTGAGAAGTTTTATGAAGATTTGGCGCAAGCTCACGACTCTATCACCACAAATCACGTTATATCTATGGGAGACTTCAACGCACAAATCGGAATACCCAAGACACACGAAAATTCAGTTGCTGGCAAATATGGTTGTGGGCGCAGGAGCAACCGCGGTGAGCGACTTATTCAATATGCACATGAGTACAACCTAAAAATTATTAATACAATTTTCAAGTTAAAACCCAAGAACAGATGGACATGGATCTCCCCCGACAAAAACACAAAAAATGAAATCGATTACATTATGTCTACAAAACCCCACCTATTTGCTAACTACAAAGTACTATCGTCATTCAACTTTGGATCGGACCATAGGCTGCTGAGAGCCACAATCCACCTGAAAGCGATGGGAAAAAATAGGCGCCATTTTTCTAACACATCACGAAAACTAAAAACTGAAAAAGAGCAAGAATTGTACCTTAAAACCCTAAACAACTATATTCCTGAACTTATAAAGACGGAAAAAAATTACAAAGCGGAAGATTACTGTCAAAAAATTACTCGCTCTATATTAGAGAGTCTGAAAAATATTAAAGGAACAGAAAAACGTCATATCCTATCTGAAGAAGCCCTACATCTCATGAAAGAAAGAAACAAACTACAACGTAAGACTAAATTAGACAGAACCGACAAGGAAAAGCTTAAAGAACTATATAAAACTGCCAACAAAGTAATAAAAAGATGCTATGATACCTACAGAATAAATACTATACAAAAAAACATCGAAAAATCTAGATCCACCAAAAAAGCTTACAGAGAACTTAATAAATCAAAAACATGGATTCCATCACTCCAACCCGGCTCTACCACAAGTAAGTCCCGATCAGAGATCATAAACGCAGCTACGGAATTTTATGCAAAGTTATATAGCCAGCAAGAGCCTCCTAAACAAATGTGTGCTGATAACCAAAACACCAAACCAACTCAAGAGTTCACGGAGCCTGAAGTTCTCAAGCAAATACTAAAGCTCAAGTCAGAGAAAAGTCCAGGCCCAGACGGGATCACAAACGAATGCATCAAGTTAGCAAGGACTCTACTATTAACTCCCATCACCATTCTATGGAACAAAATATTAGAGGAAGAAGCAGTACCACGTATATGGACGGAATCTGAAATTATTTTGTTGTATAAAAAGGGCGATCCGGCCGACATAAGCAATTACCGCCCAATTAGCCTTATGCCATGTCTCTACAAACTATTTACTTCCTGCCTGCTAGAAAGAATGGCTCCAGACATCGACGCTCACCAGCCGATCGAACAAGCTGGCTTCAGAAGCGGTTTCAGCACTGTGGACCACATTCAAGTAGTCGATCAGATAATTGAGAAATATCTGGAATTCCGCAGACCCTTGTATGTGGCTTTCATAGATTATAAAAAGGCTTTTGATTGTATATCACATAACAGCATCTGGGAAGCATTGACTATACAAGGTATACAAGCAAAATACGTAAATATCTTGAAAAACATTTATACTAAGAGTTCAAGTAGAGTCAAATTAGATAGAGTAGGCGAAAGATTCAGCATAGGTAGAGGTGTGAGACAAGGAGACCCGATCTCCCCAAAACTCTTCATAGCTGTCCTTCAACAAACTATGGAGAATATGTCGTGGGCTCAGCAAGGCATCAACATGGATGGGAGTTTTCTAAGCCATCTTAGATTTGCGGACGACATCATACTGTTCTCGGAATCCGCCACACAACTCAATAAGATGATTAACGACCTACATCAGGCTAGCATTCGAGTTGGATTAGAAATGAACCTCGACAAAACGAAAATCATGACTAACCACCACACGACACCCATCTTGGTAAATAACAAACCTATTGAGTTCGTAGATAAGTACATTTATCTTGGCAAACAGATCTCTTTCAACAATGAAAGAAACACTGAGGAGGTAGACCGACGAGTGGCAATCACCTGGAAGAAGTACTGGGCTCATAAGGAAGTATTCAAATCGCAACTCCCGTTGATTACCAAGAAGATAATTATGGACTCCGAAATTCTACCATGCCTCACTTATGGGTGCCAAACTTGGACGTTTGATTTAAAAACTAGAAACAAGATCCAGACTACTCAAAGAAGAATGGAGCGAAGCTATCTAGGTATAAAATTAAAAGATAAGGTGAGAAATGTAGACATCCGCAAGAAAACAAAAATAACTGACGCACTAACTTTCTCACTACAGCAAAAATGGAAATGGGCAGGTCACGTGGCTAGGTACAATGACGATCGATGGACTCAAAGAGTAATAAAATGGTCTGGACCGCGTGGCACTAGAGCTAGAGGTCGGCCAAATGTTAGGTGGGCAGACGAACTAGTGTCAGTGGCAGGCCAAAAATGGCTGGACACTGCAACGGATAGAAGCGAATGGAGTTCCTTGGAGGAGGCTTTTACCCAAAGGGGGTCCATACAAATATAACTCTATACATATATAATTATGTTTTATAACGTGTTAATGTAGTAATGTATCAATGTAATTATGTATTAATTTATGAATGTATGAATATAATAATATTGTAATAATGTAATAATCTAATAATGTAATAACGTAATAATAAATTAACGTAATAATGTATCAATTAATTAATTTAAAAAGAAATTATTTAATAATATAAAATAATAATAATATTTTATATTTGTGCGATATATAGTATTGTGTATTTGTTGTAATTTGTGTGGAATTAAATAAAGCTTCAATATCAATATCAATAAAAATACTTATTCCCGCATTTTTTAATTTATCTATTTCGATTCCATTTAATTCATACCGAATATCTTGGAACAGGTACAGAAGTGAATTATTTGTAAAATTAACATTGTTTACTCGCTCTTTGGTTTCTCGTTATTGAACATCGACCATTCCTTCCAAGTATAAAGTGCTGGCTGAAGGCAGTATGTACAAATCTGCGTATCTCATCATTCCTGTTAAAACTTGTCACATATGGTTTGTATGAACGGAATTCAACACTTTCCACAGAATTATCGTAAGATGGAATAGATAAAACGTCCAAGATGTTCATTTTAATAATCCGACCAAGTAAACGTCCAACATATGGCGTGAGACAACGTGTCTCTATTCTCAATTCCTATGTCAACATAACCTCCTCACATATTTGGGTCTATTTTTTTTATTATTGCCAAGACACTGTCACTTCACACTATTTTCAATAAGTTTATTTTTACGGATTTTACACATATTACAAAAAATTATTGGGTCTGAAAAAATATTTAATATATTTCAAGAATGAAAATTTTTGCCTGCGCCTGTTTTCGATTCTACGAGAGATTTTACAAATTTAGGGTGAATTTTGTTATTTCGAAGTGGGTAGCACTTAATCTTTATATACTAACTATACTTGCTTTAGTATAGGTACTAAAACTTTAGCACCCATAAGTAGTTAGTATAGTATACTAAGAAAAAATTGTATAATGGAAAGAAAGATATAGGTGGCATTTCAGGCGAATTGAGCGGAAATTTTAAATAGAGATATTCTTTTCAAAACACATAATAAATAATGATTTCTACGAATTGTGTTATTCATTAACAACAATATGATAATATCAATAAATATTGATAATAATAATAATAATAATAACAAAAACAACAAAAATAATACTGGTAATAATTATTATGGTAGCAATAAATTGATGATAAAAATAATAGTAATAATGATATTTATCACTATGATTATTATTATTGTCATTATATTATTGAGCATTGAAGTACTGAGTTTGAATTTACAATTTCCTTAATTACAAAAATTGTTAAAAAAAATTTTAAATTTATTTGAAATGGAAAGCTTCCAATTGATAATTTAGTTTATCAATGCGAACCAAAGAGTATTTATTACTCGGCTTATTTATATAAAATTTATTAATATTACTAGATTCTGTAAGAAGAATGAAATTTTAATTCATATATATTATAATCTTATGAACATTTAATTTCCGCGGGAAAAGTACAAATTTTGAATTAAATTTTTTTTTTATTTGAAAAAATGTTAAAATTTCTTTTTTCTAGAATTAACAATCAAACATTTTCACATATGCATTATTTTAAATTATATTTTCTAGTTAATTTTTCAATCAAATTGAGCGGAAGTTTTAAATGATGATTTAACAAAATAATAAAATTTAAATAATCATGGTAATAATAACTTCATGATTTTTACAGTGAAAGCTGTTAAAAGTCACCGTAGTTATGTCTCAATTTCTCATAAAACGCCAACAACAAGAGCGAGAAAGATAACCTAGGTAACTTTTGACAGCTTTCACTGTATACAACGTGTTAATGAATTAACTGAAAACCTGATACACTCCATTTAAAAAAATAAACAATAATATGATTAAAATATATTTTATGTCGAAAAAATTAATACTTTAAAAGTTATTCAACATTAGTTTGGAGGTGACCAATCTACGAAATTCCAAGCGCTACGCCCGGGCCGGTACCGGTACCGGCCGGTACCGGTTCGAAGTTTTTGCTGCGGGCGGCGTACGCGCCCAACATTGTATTATAAATAATTTAGACATGGGCTGATAAAAATGACAAAATATAACCTATATTAAAACATAGTGCGATCGATTCGCTAGTCGATTCTGATCAAACTACTTTCTAGTTTTCAGTTAATTCATTAACACCTTGTATACACATTTGTAATGCTCTTAAGTTGCATACAGATGTCACTATCCTACAAAAAGACTTCACGTCAACGTCAACGTTTCACTGTAAAATGTCGCACCAAGTACACGTCCAACTATTGTAACAGAGACAATGATAACCTCATTTTTGCAAAAATAAAAACAATATCTTTACAAAAAAATATGAAATCCCACAAAAAACAGTTTCACTGTAAAATGTCGCGCCAAGTACACGTCCAACTATTGTAACAGAGACAATGATAACCTCATATTTGCAAAAATAAAAAAATCTGATCTTTACAAAAAAATATGAAATAAAAAAAACCAAGTACACGAATCTTCTCTGATTAAAAAAAACACTCATTAGAAACGGTGAAAATCGAAAAAAAAATTGGCGTCATTTATTTATAAAAAAACAAAGAAAAATTTGCACTTTACAAAAAAATATAAAATAAAAAAACCGAAATAATCTTTGTGATTTTCAATAATTGCAAAATTTTTGTGGCAAATTTAAAAATTGAAAACTATTTTTTAAACGTACTTGGCGCGCGTCATTGAGTCCCCTAAATATTCACTATATCACTAACATAAATTATTAATGTTAACTATCAGTTCGAGAACTTTGTGTTCCTCAAGCATTCATCAATGTTATATTTTTCCAAAACAATTTAATAAACATCTTCTATGCTAAAGTACCCAATAACAGCTCAGGAACCAGTACCTGACCACTCTGTGTGTTTGTATATCTATATTTAAAAATGCAGATATACAAATACAAAGAGTGGGAAGGTACTGGTTCCTGAGCAGCTACTGGGTACTTTACCTGACTGGTAATCAAATCATTTGCTTATTTATTGATTCAATTGAAATGCAAGAAAGTGTCACATTCATATGAGTATAAATGTAATCTAATTCGTGAAAAGATAGAAACGAACTTGAATTTTAATTCCAAAAGATTTGATTGAAAACATCACAATAATCATTAGTGGTGCCAACGACGGTGTAGAAGGGGTGAAAAAATTGTTGCTCATTAACTCCTTTTCTACAACAAGTTTCTGGCACTACATCAGCCATGAAAAGATTTGGGGTACTGAATGACGCGCGCCAAGTACGTTTAAAAAATTGTTTGCAATTTTTAAATTTGCCACAAAAATTTTGCAATTAGTTGAAAATCACAAAGATTACTTCGGTTTTTTTATTTTTTATTTTTTTGTAAAGTGCAAATTTTTCTTTCGTTTTTTTATAAATAAATGACGCCAATTTTTTTTTCGATTTTCACCGTTTCTAATGAGTGTTTTTTTTAATCAGAGAAGATTCGTGTACTTGGTTTTTTTTATTTCATATTTTTTTGTAAAGATCAGATTTTTTTATTTTTGCAAATATGAGGTTATCATTGTCTCTATTACAATAGTTGGACGTGTACTTGGCGCGACATTTAACAGTGAAACTATTTTTTGTGGGATTTTAATAATCCGATTAATTTTAGGAATGCTTTATTTTCTTTAGTTAATTTAGTTTTTTTCCTACTGCGAGATGTTTTTTTGAAGGTAGGCAGCGTAGAACTGGTGGTTTTTGATTGTTGTGGCACGTATTTATTATAATCAATCATTCCTTTTATTTCTTATATGCAAAAATAGTTGCACTTCTGAAGAACCACGTAAATTAACTAAGCGATTATTTGTGTCCAAAAATTTGATATGTATGCAGCTGATATTATTTTGGTTGATACGAAAATATATCGCGTTTTTCGGGGCTTCGATGATTCTATATCCAGGCGGCACGTTGGGTGCAAATTCGTAAACAATATGGTTTGGTTCACCATTTATATATGATCCACTCACTATATCACATTCGACTCTCACCACGGTCGTAGGCAAAATGTTCACTGGTAGATGTGAAACATGCCATTTATTTGCTTTCAGAAACTTATTACCAAACCCCAGCAAATTTCCTAAAGAATCTGTTTTCGTAAAATCAATATCTTTGAGGCAGTGTAATGATATTTTTAATGTATTGTTATTGCAACGAAGTTGAAGCGTTGCATCCTTTATTTCTGATTTTAAATAATCACTGATATCTTGCAAGTCATATGATCCTTCCGGTAATGTGATTACTTCATTAGTGCCAAAATAAAATTTATTATTTCTATAATCAATATTTGGAATTGAATTAAATGTTGATAAATATAACAGAGCGCACTCATATTCTCCTTCAAGTTCAAGTGCGGGAGAATAATAGGTAGTTAAAATTGATGAGTTCCCAGTAATTGATAGTGTCAAAGACATTTTGTAAATGGCATAAGTAAAAGAAAAGGTATTGTTTTATACTTTTTTATTCCAAAATTTCCATAAATATTTTAAACATAAATGACCACAATTAACGGTATTGAAGTTTTGATATCTGTTATAGTTATAAAAAATATCCATATTTTTTAAGTATTTCACTAATTCAAATGGTGGTTTTAGATCACCATAACTATCAAAATATTCACAGTAATTATTACATTTTGTATAAGCTACCCAATGTGTTCCTTCATTTTTTGAATCATCTAAGTTAACGATACCGCATTCAATCTTCCTCGGACTTCTGGGTAGTTCATCTTTCATGTACACACCACGGAAATACGGTATATCTGCTGCATACTTTAAAATGTCTACATTGGTCAAAGCACGATTAGGTAGCTTAATTAGTTTTTTGAAGCTTTTACAAATAAACCTTTGCCGCTTTTATGGGGCTTTATATACAAGCCTTTTCCCAATGCTATAGCCTCCATGGTTTTATTATGACGTTCTGTCTGCTGCAAATTCTTCTGAGCAGATTTATAATCATTAACAGTTTTTGCGATTCCAGACGCACCTCCCGCCAAAGCACCCAAAGCTGACAAGCCCGCCAATATGGGAATTAGCGGTAATATTCCTCCAGTTTTAGGTATTGGTATTACTCGCGGCAATCTGATTTGCCTACCAAGTGGAAACATTCTTTTAGCAGTTGTATAAGCCAAATTTATGTGGGATTTTTGGTTTTAATTTTTTGACATGTGAACGAATTTTTGAGACAAAATGTTTGAATGATTTAACACCCCAACCTGATTTTACTTTAGCTTTCATTGCTTTACTGACTAGCCATGAGACTAGTTTTTCACCTTTCCCGGCATCTTTTGCTTTTAACCTTTGCTTAGCCATGTCAAGCAATCGCAAGTCTGCTTTGTGTCGATTAGGTAAATCTGTGTTATTCGTGTAGGCAATATCGTGATGCATGCAAGCTTCGTCCAACTTGTTCACCCCTCGGTCACCTCTTTGTAAACGTTTCTGAAGTTTTGTCCCTGGTCCACAATAATTATATCCCGGAAAATGAATCTCAAAAGGTAAGTTATTTATTAGGTCGTTAACGAGTCCACCACCTTGCATGACTTGAGGTAAAATGGGTAATGTTATGAAGCTGTTTATGATTATATAACTTCTTACCTTACTACTGAGGATTTATCAATCCAGCTGTTTTCGTTGTAAGGTAACCCTAACCATTTAACGAATAATTTGCTTCCTTTCTTTTTTAAAACTTTTTCAATTAAATACACATCCGGATAATTGGTCTTCTGAAGTTCTTCTTCATAAAAAGTTCCGAAAATAGACTGCTTACGCATATCTTCAAGATGGTATGTTTTATGTATTATATTATCTGTGCCCAGAATCAGTTCTGTACTGTGTAACTTTCACCCTCCTTCCTCAATACACGAACAACATCGAAGATGTTGAACATCTCATTTTTGGCCAATTCCGTCTAGTAGTTAAGACTCTGTTCTACGTTGTGTTTATAATAACTTCAGTTCTTGTAGGTTGAGATACGACACTTTAGATTTCGTGATTGCGTTACATCGAGTTAGATTGGATAGGCTTAGTTAAATAAAACAATTAGATATTTTTATGATTTATTGACATAGTTTCGCTGGGTGGATCCAGGCCCAGTGCTAGATTTATTTTATCATCATTATTGTATTCCCGTAGGAATATCTTTTAGGTCGCCCAACGTCCGTTGAGTTGGGTCGATTTTCCCAATACATGAACAGACCTTACTTTACTCGCTAGACCTCACTTCTTCCAGTTCGCTAAACAGCTACTTGCTTGGACGTAGTTCGCCCGGTGTTGGAGAGACTCCAAAGACAGATAACCGTGGTTAATGGTGGTTCGCATAATTGCTAACTCCCGTCTATCGACGTTAGTAGTGATAAGGATTCTGAGACAGGAATATGATGCTCATGAGAACACCTCCCGTACGACGTTCAAGTGCTATGTCTTTGTGCAATTGTGGCTCTCCTAGATACCAAAGATTAATATCTATGAGAGGCGGCGTAGCCCCGTCCAGCGCTACCCCACGGTGATGGCCAACCACCTGCTTAAAAGCAGTTACCACCCCCCCCCCCCTGTGTTGCACAAGGTAGAGGATTCTCCAAATAATATGCATGTAGCATAGTGTGACCGACATCCATCAGAGGGAGCCAGCAAAAGAGACTATACGTCCCAAGTCCGCAGACAATATCGTTGGGGGCCATAATTCGGCGGTACCGAGACCCCAGGGTACGTGTCAGCCCGAAGACCGAGGCCAGAAAGCGGATAGTACCGCGACCTCGACACCATCCCTAAGTTAATTCAAATATACGTAAATGAGACCAGCCTCGCCGGACCTCATAACTTCAGTCGGTAGGTTTGTGTTATAGTAGCTACACGTAGCTAAGGCATAAAGCCCAATTGTGTTACTGCTTGAAGGTTGTGTTGGATGATTTGGATCATACCTCATCCCCATGCAACCCCACTTGGACACTCATTTTCATCTAGTCACAAGAACTAGGAACAGAACCGAAATGCCAATAACGTGAGTCATCAACAATCCGATCCCACCCGGAAGCGAGAGCGGTTGCTACCTTACTAGTTAAGCCGTTCGAGTGCCACCAACATCTCACCACCAAGCCGCCTCACAGACACACGCACTACACGCCCGCCTGCTCGACAAGGTTGTTCGCAATGAACAGTCAAGCGTAATGAACAAGTCACTACAAAGGTACCTTCGCACAGACGCCTTTTACAGCCGCGCGTTGGCAAAGTGTCTTCGCACAGACGCCATTACAGCCGCGCATCGACGAGGTGTCTCCGCACAGTCACTACAGCCGCGCGTCGCCGAGACGACTTCGCACAGACGCCGTTGCAATTGCGCATCGACAAGGCTTTCGCGCAGAGCGACCACGTCGCTAAGCGCGTCGGCTCGTTCAAACTTCCACACACTCCATCTCGACACTCGTGGTGACGACTTCTCTTATAATATTTCAATCCAACCACGGCGCACATACGAGTCGCCTACGCGCACTCGATTGCCTTCACATCCCTCTGTATGTGCGCTCGCTCGTCTATACACCACTCTGCATCTGCGCGCTCGCTCGCCCGCACACGCTCTGCGTCCGCGCGCTCGCTCGTCGTCTCCACGACGGTATGTGACTGCGTGGATACTGGCGGTGCGCTCACGCCCTATTTGAGAGGGGTATGCGGGGGGTTGGGGGGTGTTCTAAATTAAACACAAAGTTAGTATTTCCTAGTATAAACATCCTAGATCGTATGAACCAAGTCTCTTTATACCAGTTTCCGAGTTATTCACGTACAAACATACAAAATGAACATTGTGAGTATATGGACCCGCAATGCTTATTAAATCATTTTTAACATAATATAATAAGTATAAGCAATAAAACTTACAGAATACACTTTGTGCAATCACTGTAATTATCGTAAAGTACAATAATTGGAAATTAATACTAGCGACACAGCGTTTACAATAATAATTGGTAAAACGGAAAAAGCATAGATGCGCGCGATACGGGAGTGCGGCGAGTAGTGGACGTTGAACGCATGGCCCGAGGCTGCCGCTAGAGCGCGCCGGCGAGCGCGGCGCGCCGGCTAGATGTGCATAGACTATGTCTGCGTCCTAGAGGGGGCGTACCGTTACATAAGTGTATTATGCTATAATACACCCATTATATATATGAAATTAATATTTTAAATAAAAAAAAATTTTTGTGAGCCTCACAGGGCGTCACAATCCCCCCCCCAAAGTTTTATGCAACATGTGGAATAAAACTTTCTAAGTTATTTTCGCCTGATAATTATACCATAAAGTTATTATTTTTGGGAAGTAGCCGCCCCAACACCCCTCCAACCACATCCAATGGCGTACCAATATCTCAGGTGTTGTCGGTTGGCGATCTCGTAGATATAAATTTAGTTTGCTGAATCTCTTAAAAGTTATGCTTATAACACTTATAAGCAAATAAAGTTTATTTGTCGAATTGAGTTTGTTGAACCAAAACATTGATTCACCAATTGCATGTGATTGAGCCACTTCTCCCTGACCCAATTTATTTATTTAATCAAATCAATTTACAATTTTTATGTACATCGATCAACATTATTTACATACATAATGACATTACAACTCTAACATTACAATGTTAGTGTTATAAACATTAAAGTTATTACAATCTTATGGGACCTTCGGGGTGGTCCCCTTCCTTATTTATAATACTTATACAAATGTATAGCGTTGTAGTTTCCTTTCAGCTCCCCGCTGTCTGCATCTTGTAATGTATACACATTGTTAAACGGTACTGCGGCCACTCTATATGGTCCCTCATACAGGAACTCAAACTTCTTAGTTTCCTTACGCCCATTAACGGACCTATTGTCTCTTCGTATTTTGACCAAATCTCCAATTTGAAAGACAACCAACGTATGACCTTTGCCATACTTCGAACGTCTCATACTACTAGCGTTTTTCAAGTTCTCTCGAACCTGATCTCTAATACTTTGCAAACTTAAAGGTTGTCGTTCAAATTTGAGCTTATCGTCAAATGACAATTTATTTGATTTTCCATACATGACCTCACATGGTGTGAAGCCTATGCTATCGTGTATACTGTTGTTATACAATTCTTCTAAAGTCGGTAGTATATTAGGCCAAGACTAATGATTCGATCGACTATAGGTTCTAAACAGTCTACCCAACTCTCTATTAACTCGTTCTACAGTATTCGGTCTCGGGTTTCTTACAGTCGTATATATGGCTTTTATGCCCAACTCTTTAACTCCTTCTCTCCACACATTACTAATGAATTGTTTACCGTTGTCGGTCATAATAGTCTTCGGCTTAATTATTTGCGAAAAATGTTTTAATTTAGATAACACGCTTTTGCCTGTGGCATCCTTCATCGGATATAACTTTACAAATTTACTGAAGGAATCTTGGAAGACTATTATGAACTTCAACCCAAGAGTCCCTGCTGGTAGTGGTCCATAGATATCAGCCATGACTATATCTCCAATGTCCTTCGAGATTATTGATTGACAAGGTCCAACGTATTTGATGTTTTCACTCTTGGACATCTGGCATATATGACAAGTTTTTATTCTTCTTCTCACATCTTTGGTAAGCGCATTCCAATAGAATCTGTCTTTAATGTATTTCACAACTTTGTAAGCACCTTGATGCCCCATTTCAAGGTGTACTTGATCAATTATGTCATTGACTAAAATCTTCGGTAGGTATACGACTTCCTTGTTCGTTTCAATCGAATTATAATATAGAATAGAATAGAATAGAATAGAATAGAATACACTTTATTGTACACCAAAATAATTTTACAGTGTGTTTACAGAAACTTATAACTAAGGGCATACAAAAAAAAAAAATATAGTATGTTGTCTCGTAATTTGCATCTCAAAATGATCCTATCCGATCTGCTCTGCGCCACACTGACGCTTCCCAAGCGCTCCTTAATAGCACTAATCTCAGCGTCCGATGACTGCAGCTCGGATAATCGACTCAACTTCTCCTTGAGCTCGATATTCTCTGTGGTTTCCGTATATAATATCTCATAGCACAATCCCTTATCTTCCTGTATGTGCTTGCTCTCAGGTGGATATCTCGATAATATATCAGCGACTAAATTCTGCTTTCCAGTTATATGTTCTACTCTGTAATCAAACTGCTCCAAATACAGTATCCACCGCGTGACTCTGCTGTTATAAAGCTTCCAATTCTTGACGAACGTCAAGGCTTTGTGATCGGTTTTAATCGTTAGTTTTGCACCTCTCAAGTATGTTTCGAACTTCTTGATACAACTTATAATTGCATAAAATTCTTGCTCCGTGACTGTCCAATTCAACTCTGGTCCTTTTAATGTTTTGCTATGATATCCCAAAATCTTCATCTCGTTATTATCGTCCAATTGATAGAGCACACCAGCTAATCCAATGCCCGAATAATCGGTTTGAAGGTAATATGGTTTATTAAAATCTGGGTGATGTAACATTATGGTCCTTATAAACCTCTCTTTAAGTCGATCGAATGCATTCTGTTCTTCCGATCCCCATTTCCATGTTTGATGTTTCTTCAATAATTTACATAATGGAAGAATTAAAGTACTATAATCGTGTATGAACCTTCTATAAAAATTACAGAGTCCTAGAAATGCTCTTAACTGTTTTATTTTCTTGGGTTTCGGAAAATCTCTTATGCTTTTCAGTTTATCTGGATCTGTTCGAATCCCTTCAGTAGATATTATGAAACCCAACATTTTGATCTCTTTACATATAAACTCACATTTTTGAAGATTACAAGTCATACCTGCATTATACAGCTTGCCGAGGACTGTCTGTATATGCTCAAAATGTAATTCTAGCGATCCTGTCGTTATAATAGCTAAATCATCTAAATAATTAACGCAAAACTCTCTGACTTCTGGACCTAATATCTTGTCCATGGCACGACTGAAGCTTCCCACTGAGGTCTTTAGTCCTTGAGGTAAAACGTTATAAACATACGATTTTCCATTGAAAGTGAAACCTGTATACTTTCTACTTTCCTCACTTATTGGTATTTGGAAATGAGCGTTATTTAGGTCGATCGTGGTTATATATTTCGCTCCATGAAATGAGTTTAAAACGTCCAATTGCATTGGAGGTTTTTCGGTTTCACCAATCATTTTCTTATTTATGCCTCTAGCGTCTAATAATACTCTGATCGACCCGTCCTTCTTCAGCGTAAAAGTTAGTGGACTGCTATAAGGCGTCGACATCCTCGTTATTATGCCGTTCTTCTCAATCTCTTCTAACTTTGCTTGAAGCTTCGCCCTATAGGCATACGGTATAGGGTAAGACCTATTGACTATCGGAACCTCATCGATCATTTCTATTTTATGCTCGTAGCAATTCACTCGACCTAATTGTTCAGAGAACATTGAAGCAAATGATTCTAAAATATCTTTAAGAGTCTCTTTGCTTTTATCACTTAATTTACATCCAATTTTTATATTATTAAAAATGCTTTCAAAGTTGGAGGAGTTAATATCGCATATTGCTACAATATTCCTCCTGAACAATTCGACGTAATGCTCCTTAGAGTCCTTAATTATGTATATACCATTTTTATCATTACATAAATCTATTATAACCCTATTTTTCCTTAACCAATCAAAACCAAATATTAAAGATCTAATTAACTTAGGCACGATTAAAAAATTAGTCTCTATAATTAAATCATTAAATCTAACAGGCAATAATACTATTTGCTGTATCTTGGAGCTCTTTTGTCCGAGGACACCTCTTATTTGAATCGCTTTAACTGGCATTGTGGCCAGGCCTTGGTTTTTCTTAGAAATCTCTAGCCAGAGCTCTTCTGATATGCAAGTAATATCACTCCCTATATCCAGGAGAGCCTCTATCTCAAAATTGAAAATATTCACAACGACTTCGCTTTTAAAGTTTTCCAAAACCTCAACTTCTCTTTGAGATTCGTTCAAAACAGTTTCGACACTGAGTTCTGAGATAATGACCCCCTGTTGTAGTTTATCTTGTCTGTTTTGTAGGTGCTCCACGAAGCTTTGCTGCATATCATGCAGGCCGTAGCCTAACCCTTCTCCGTGGGTTTGACCAACCAGCACGATAGGCTTATAAAGCCCTCGGGAGTTCCTACCCAACTTTTCTCCTGGGGACCAGCCCATTTTCTTCATAATTTCGAATCCACGGTTCCTCACACTGCCGACTGCGACCGGAACCTCCTTCGCAGCCTCTAATTGTTTAAATGCGCAGCGCCTTCCACGTGTAACTTACCCCCCCTCGCGCGACTTTCTCCGATCTACTTCTTACTACGATGATCTCTAATTTGGCCTGATTGTCTAGTGGTTAGGACTCTAAATTCGTTGTGTGCAGTAACCTATGATTCTTTTAGGTTGAGATTGAACTATCGTCTTAGTATTTGCATCATAGTTTTTAGTTTTGGTTAAGTTTATAGCTAAGATTCTAAAGTTAATACATGAACGATCTCTAATTTATGTTTAGCGAATACACGAACGATCTTAGACTAGTACACGGACGAATCCCTATTTTTATTGCTTTCGTGCGACCTCTTTCCTAACTTTAGGTGGATGATCTATTTTTAATTCATCTATGTGTATGATCTACTTTTAGTTTATTTATGTGGATGATCTAGTTTTGTTAGTTTGTTTGTGACGACCTGCCTCCCTAACATTATATCGATGTTCTATTTTATTAGTTTGTTTACCGGCCTAATTCATTAGTTTATATTGACGACCTAATCTATTGCTTGTAGGCTAAGTTTGAATAATCTTGACCCTAATGTTTGTCTATCTCTACAATTTGTTTTAGTTTGTGTTTGTCGGTTTAACCCCGGTCAACATCTCGTCAAAAGCTACCATTCCTGGCTCAGATGGCTCAGACATTGCCAGGACGCATAAATATATTTAATAAACCACCCAGACGATTCTATTCCAAGGTCGACCAGATTTTGTCCCCTCAGCATGACGCAAGCATTGGCCACAGGAACCTCAAGTACTACGTGAAATGATTGTTGGCACTGCAACCAATCCCGACGTCAAACCGAAGGTAAGGCTTCCAGTTAATACATAAGTATTCGCCGGAAGGTGGTATAGCCCCTCCTGCGCTATTCCACGGTGATGACCATCCAGCACAATGCCTTCGTCACCTCCCCCAACCTGTTTCACAAGGTAGAGGATCATTCTAGATAGTTACATCTAAGATCATTCACCAGCGTCCGCTTCAGGAATCCAGTGAGGAGACTGTGGCGGAGGTATTACGGGCAGGTAGGTATTAAACTCACATTTGCTGTAGAAATGGAATTTTGGAAGTGATTTATTGTTAAAAACTTAGCGCTATATATACAGAAAACCTTAAAACTAACAACCAATCAAAAACACAACATTAAATATTTACAACCAAACAACCAATGAGAAATCGTACATTAAATGGCGGACAGATTCGAGCGAGATGCTAGTTCCTAGAAGTTCATAGTCTCCTCTCGTCGCACACTCGCACCGCGCATGCGCGGGGTGCGCGGCGCGGAGGACGCGGGCGGCGCGCGCGCAGGAGCTCAGTCCGCCGCGTCTCAAGCGCCAGTCGCCATCGATCGTTGAGAGCGCAAGGCCGCGCGTCTCGCGCCGGCCCGCGAATCGTGGATGTTGGTGTGGTGCCATACAGGAGTCTCCGACCGAGTAGTTCCATGGTGCTTGATGGTGTACAACAGCGTCGCAAGATCCAGGCGATTAAAAACGGCTCTTTTCAGGGCCATTCTTTCCATTTTGATGTACTGCCTGATCTTGCTTGCGTAGTTACTTCAGTGAGTGTGACCCAGGAACGTGACGTCGCTTGACTGTTCCTTCGAATCTCCAGCGAGGTCGTCTTTTTCAAGATTGCTCCTCGCACTTTCCTCTGTCTGGAATTCGTTGGAATTGAGTCAGCTAGGCAATAAAGAATAACATAACAAGTTGTCCGTGTCCTGTTTCTTTCTTGTGATTCGATAATAAGGTGATTCCACTGTGTATGTTATTTCTCTCTTGCTCCTTCAACCTTCCTGATCCTTGATCCAATTCCCCGGTAAAGGTATGTTACGTACACGGTTTGGTAATGGTAGGTAGATGGAGGTAAACCGCTGTGAAGTATGTAAGTATTTTCGTAAGTATTTCTGTGCTCATGTGCAAGGTGTGCACAGTATCCCCCTTCAAGCAAAGCGTACGGTTTTCTTCACGACTCGTCCGCTCCGGGTGATGTAAGGTGACGTAGGTAAGACAGCTGGAGTCGAATTCCTTGCTTCACGTGTTTCGACTGGATCACGGTTCGGTGAACTCGATCTCTTGCGTTCCGACGTGACGTCAGTGTCGCTCGTGCTTACGTCTTCTTCGTTAAGTAGGTAGGCAGGCTTGAGTCTATCCAGTGATATCACGGTTGTGCGTAGTGGTAACTGTATCTTGAAATACTTCTCGTGACGTTGTAGAACTTGATAGGGTCCGTCATATGGCGGAGTCAATGGCGGTCTGACCGCGTCGTTTCGAACGAAAACGTGTGTACACGTAGCTAGGTTCTTGTGTACGAACGTAGGTCGTGACGTTGTGGTACGATTTGTGGGTATTAACGTTGCCATTGTTCGGCTTAGCCGTTGCACGTATTCTGCATCTTCGATTTTCGACTGTGTAGGTACGAAAAAATCGGACGGTATTCGTAGTGTTGCGCCGTAGGTCATCAGTGCAGGGCTGAGATTATCTTCTCGTAGTGCGGTGCGTAAACCAAATAGTACGGTGGGCAACTCGTCTACCCATGTTGTGGTTGCACCGCGCGCCATGAGAGCTGCCTTCATTGTACGATGAAGTCGTTCTACTTTTCCGTTTGACTGGGCGTGATAACTTGTAGTGCGGATTCTAGATATACCCCATCTCTTCAGTAGTGTGTTGAATAGTGCTGACTCAAAATTTTGTGCTCTGTCTGTCGTAATTCTGAGCGGGACGCCAAATCGCACTATCCAGTTCTCGTAGAGGGCTTTTGCGACGCTTTCTGCGGTGATGTCTTGAACTGGAACAGCTTCCGGCCATCTGGTGCGTCTGTCTATTATGGTGACGCAAAACTTGAAATCGTGCGATAATCGTAGCGGTCCCACGACGTCTATGTGTATGTGTTCGAAACGTTGAGAAGGTGGAAACTCTGCCAGAGGAGTGACGACGTGACGATGTACCTTGCTGCGCTGACAGTCGATACATGCTTTGGCCCATGTTGCTACTTCTTTGTTCATAGCTGGCCAGAAAAATTTCGATGCTATCTGCTTCCGTGTGGTTCTTGCCCCGGGGTGACATAGCCCGTGTTGCGCTTTGAATGCGGCATAGCGGTATGTTTTAGGTAAATACGGACGGGGTGACGTAGTCGATAGCTCGCATGTGATTGGTCGGTCGAGTCCGGGAAGAGTTACTTCGGCGAATTTCAAGTTGGGTTGTTTCTTTAGATTTCTCAAGTCTTCGTCGTTGCTTTGGTCTATTGCAAGTTGGTTGTAGTCTATGACATTTGGGTTCTGGATGTCTTCGATTCGTGATAATGCGTCGGCGATTGGATTTTCTTCACCTTTGATGTACTTGATACTCGAACAAAATTGAGATATGAAATGTAGCTGCCGTTCTCGTCTCGGTGTGTCGCTACTACTGGCGGGTCTGCTGAGTGCGAAAGAGAGAGGCTTGTGATCGGTGAGTATAGTTACTTCGCAGCCTTCGATTAGTCTTCTGAAGTGTTTTACAGCCATGTACATAGCTAATAATTCGCTATCGTACACGCTGTAGCGGCGTTGCGTAGGGCTCATTGACTTCGAGAAGAATGCTAATGGTTTCCAGTTGTTCTCAACCTTTTGTTGTAGTACTGCGCCTAAACTGTGATCCGAGGCGTCTGTCATTATAGCGAGTTCGCAACCGTGAACGGGGTAGCTTAGCGTTGTTGCTTCGGTAATGCTTTGGCCGCATTTTTCAAAAGCTTCGTTCGCTTCCGGTGTCCATTCTATTGGCGTTTTGTCATTCTTTTTCTTGTTGTGAAGAAACTTGTTGAGTTCGTGTTGATGATCGGCTTGATGAGGTAGGCAATCTCGGTAAAAATTAAGCATGCCTAGGAAGCGTCGTAGTTCGACGATTGTCTTCGGTTTCGGGTACGAGGAAATTGCTTCGATGCGATCTATCGTAGGTTTGATACCGCTGGCGGAGACTTCGTAGCCTAGGAAGTTTATAGTTTCAACTCCAAACTGGCATTTGTCGACGTTGAGTGTGACGCCGTGTTTGTCGAGACGTTCTAAGACTTGATGGAGAAGCTTCTTATGGTTGTTTTCATCTTCAGAAAATAGGAGAATGTCGTCGACGAAACAGAAACAGTCTTCTATACCTCGGAGGACTTGATGCATGAATCTTTGAAAGGTTTGACTTGCGTTGCGTAGACCGAACGTCATGCATGTAAATTCGTATAGCCCGAACGGAGTGATTATGGCTGTTTTCTGTGCATCTTCTTTACTCGCCATGGGAATCCAGTAGTAAGCCATCTTGAGATCAAGTTTCGAAAATATTTTTTTGTTGTTGAGTGGGTACGTGAAATCTTGAATGCGTGGTATCGGATAGCGATCGGGTTGCGTCACTGCGTTTAATCTTCGGTAGTCGCCGCATACGCGAAGTCCGCCGTCTTTTTTCGTGACGACGTGTAGAGGGCTGGCCCATGGACTGCTTGAAGGTCTGCAAATGCCAATCTCCATCATCCGATCAAATTCGGCTTTTGCGGCGTTGTATTTGTCGGGCGGTAGAGGGCGGGCGCGTGCCGAAAGCGGAGGACCCGTCGTTTCGATGTGATGTACGACGTCATGTTTGGCTGGCTGCTTAAGAGACATGGGTCGGAGAACGCCAGGAAAATGCTTCAAGATATCGTGATATTGTTGGTCGGAGCTCACGATGCGAATGGACTCGGCGGTTGTTGATACTTCAGTGGCGTCGACGGTAAGCTTGGTTTCGTCGTCGATTAATTTTTTTCTGTGAAGATCCACAAGGAGCTTGTAGTGACGTAAGAAGTCTGCACCCAATATGGAAGTCTTCACGTCTGCGACAATAAATGTCCAGGTGAAACTGCGCCGTAGTCCCAGGTTGAGCTTGATTGTTTTCTCGCCGTAGGTATTTATCGGTGTGTTGTTTGCCGCGTAAAGTTTGTAGGTATGTGCGGCCTTTTTCTTAGTTTTCGATGTTGCAGCCCAAACAGATATATCTGCGCCAGTGTCCACGAGGAAACGTTCGTGTGAGTCGCGATCATGAACACAAAGGCGGTTGCTGATCTTGGGGACACCGACGTCCGCCGCGGTCGGTGTCGACGTTAGTTTTCCGACGTCTTGTTACGTTGTGCGCACGGTGACTCGCAGCGTATTGCCCTCTTGCCAAACTTGTGATGGTATCTGCATAACCACGTAGGATCGCCAGGCTTCACACGGGATGATGATGAGCGTGAGTGAGAGCGGTAGCGTCCGCGAAATGGTTGACGAGATGTTTGACGCGTGGTATGCCGTGCTCGCAATTCCGCCACTTGTAATGTGAGTTTTTCCAATCTTGATAGGATCTCTGAATACGGTGGCTTGCTTTTCTGTTCTTGCTCGGCCATAGCTTCAGCCTTTTGTTGATTCCTTTTTTCTTCTTGATTGTCGGAGGGTCACCACTGTCGCGGAGGTATTACGGGCAGGTAGGTATTAAACTCACATTTGCTGTAGAAATGGAATTTTGGAAGTGATTTATTGTTAAAAACTTAGCGCTATATATACAGAAAACCTTAAAACTAACAACCAATCAAAAACACAACATTAAATATTTACAACCAAACAACCAATGAGAAATCGTACATTAAATGGCGGACAGATTCGAGCGAGATGCTAGTTCCTAGAAGTTCATAGTCTCCTCTCGTCGCACACTCGCACCGCGCATGCGCGGGGTGCGCGGCGCGGAGGACGCGGGCGGCGCGCGCGCAGGAGCTCAGTCCGCCGCGTCTCAAGCGCCAGTCGCCATCGATCGTTGAGAGCGCAAGGCCGCGCGTCTCGCGCCGGCCCGCGAATCGTGGATGTTGGTGTGGTGCCATACAGGAGTCTCCGACCGAGTAGTTCCATGGTGCTTGATGGTGTACAACAGCGTCGCAAGATCCAGGCGATTAAAAACGGCTCTTTTCAGGGCCACTCTTTCCATTTTGATGTACTGCCTGATCTTGCTTGCATAGTTACTTCAGTGAGTGTGACCCAGGAACGTGACGTCGCTTGACTGTTCCTTCGAATCTCCAGCGAGGTCGTCTTTTTCAAGATTGCTCCTCGCACTTTCCTCTGTCTGGAATTCGTTGGAATTGAGTCAGCTAGGCAATAAAGAATAACATAACAAGTTGTCCGTGTCCTGTTTCTTTCTTGTGATTCGATAATAAGGTGATTCCACTGTGTATGTTATTTCTCTCTTGCTCCTTCAACCTTCCTGATCCTTGATCCAATTCCCCGGTAAAGGTATGTTACGTACACGGTTTGGTAATGGTAGGTAGATGGAGGTAAACCGCTGTGAAGTATGTAAGTATTTTCGTAAGTATTTCTGTGCTCATGTGCAAGGTGTGCACAAGACTGTACGTCCCCAGTCCGAAGACTACCGCCGCGTTGGAGCCATGGTGAGCCCTTGAATATGTGCCAGCCCGAAGACCAGGGTTGGGTGGGACCACCACAAACCAAACCCCAGCACAGTGATCCAAAATTGTATGTGTGTGTTGTCGGAGACCAATCTCTCCCTGGAACCTGGAACTTCAGCTGATGAACTCTCTGTCATACTGCAAGCAGTGAGGCCGTAGCCTAGCCGTAGCTGTAGAGTTGAATGGCTCTCTCTCCCCTGTGAACCCACTCGGGCATCCAACTCGTTCTGCCACATCAGAACATTGGCAAGCACATCGTGTTGAAAAACACAAAGGTTGCCGAGAATCTAGCGTCAGCGACGAGGTCGCCAACAGCCGATCCCCCAGCCTCTGCACAACGGTCTCGATCGCAAAGCGCAGGGACCTACGTAAGCATACATGTGGTTGCGAGTCACAGTAGCTCCAGTCTGTCTCCGCAGCCAGCAATCGAGCCACAGAGCGCATTGGCCCATCGATAATATTTGTAATAAAAAGAAAGGTAAAACAGAAAGAAGAGCGAACAACCCTTCCCTGGTGTAGGAGAGGGCCGGCATCTCCAGTCAGCCGCATCGGTGATATGTAGATTGAATAACACGGAAGGCGTTGTTATTCAAGGTAAGATACAAGGCGCACAACGAAACTCGTCACGGCGCAGACGACTCAAGGCGCGGATTTTTACCCATCTACGCCATCATACGCTCGCGACGTGCAATGTCCAACCGTTCAAGATTAGAGTTCCGTTTGCTTCGAGCCTATTTGGTACTGTGATTTGAAGATCCTTCCTCGTGACTAATGTTTTTAGGTCTACGCTCGAGATATCCTAACGGACGTCAAGTGCACTGACAGACCTTCGCACAAAAACATTAAATCACTCTGCGCTATCGCTCGCTCAACAAGACTATTCGTAACGAACCGTCTTTTGTAATGATAAAATCAATACAAATATTCTACCCAAAGCATCTCGTTCACGAGGCGCATCGGCCCACATACGCTTTCATGCGACCACCAAGTATCACAATCGCGCATGCTCGCCTCTGCACAACGCAATCAGGACACAATGCGTAATGACGAAACTTTCAGGTCGCGTGTACGAATCCTTGCACAAACCGATAAATCGTTCTGCGCGCAGACCGCTCGACCACGACGTACTTTGCATGTATATTATTTATTAAAAAATTTGTATGAGAAAATAAATTTTATGTTTGATAAATGTGCAATAATATTATATTTATTGTCCCTTAGACGTTCCCTCCCCAGCGCATTCGTTTATTATTACACTATTATCAATTTACTTTCCCAACAAATTTTTGTCGTCAGGACATTTTTTCACCTCCGTATTCCCCGTAGATATACGGCCCGTGGATACTGGCGGTGCGTTCGGCCCTGTATTCCGAGACGCCTGCATGGGGGGATTCGCGTTTTCTAACTTGCTCCTATACTCTCGAAATTCAATATACATTTGGTATTCCCTAATACAAGCACTTTCCTTCATATAATATTTTGTCCTAACTTATTTAGTTTAGGAGTTATTATTGATAAACGTACTAAAACTTGTTTCCGATGTTATTTGAACCGCAATGTCCTCTAATATGTTTTAAATGTAATTTTATAGGTGTATTTTATTATCTTCTATACTTTAATAATTATTTAAGTTTTTAATTATAACCAAAAAAATTTTGTAGGACCTTATGGGTCGTCACACACGTCCTGCACTTCTTCTATATTGCCTGACGTTACTGTCGACGTAGGCTTAGCCTCGCTGGGCCTTTTCCATTCCTTGCGGTATTTGTTTTGTAAATCCTTTTTCCAACTTTCATTGGCGCTTTTGCTGTAAGCTTGACGCTTCAAAGGCTGCTCATCAGCTCTGTTATCATCCAAAGCCCTCAGAAACTTGGTTACTTCAGCTATCGTCTGGCTCTTCGACCAGAACCATAGGTCCTGCACATTCGTGGGGAAGTGCTTCATGATATCCGAGACCAAGTCCTCTTCGAGCATCTGCCTCGTTAACAACTTCGCCTGTCCAACAAGCCTAATGAAGTGATCTGACATCTTAGGACATTTCTCTTTATCCCACTTGTTGTATGCTATCTCTCTGCGTATCTTATCTTGTTCAGGTTTTCCCCAGTATGTCTCTAGGAATTCACGTTTGAAATCATCGAAATTGTACCAGCCGTCTTTATAAATTCGAGCCCAATTCTTGACTTATGTGAACCTGTGTTTGTACCTTAAGGGGGTCAAAGTTACCGGGCTCCGAAAATTTAGAACTAAGTCCCCTTAACAACATGAACAGGGTGAATAGTAATCAACTTTTATGACTTGCATACGATTGTACCCGGTGAGTAGAGGATTGTACCGCTTTTAAAACTAATTTTTACTTAAGGGGGTCAAGGCAACATGACTCCGAAAAATTTTTTTTTCCAAAAAGTAATAATAATGAATTGCAAAGGATTGTACTCGGTTTGTGCTGGATTGCATCGTTTTTTAAATCTTTTGTTTTTTAAGGGGGTCAAAGTTACCGGACTCCGAAAATTTTAAAACTAAGTCCCCTTAACAACATGAACAGGGTGAATAGTAATCAACTTTTATGACTTGCATACGATTGTACCCAGTGAGTAGAGGATTGTACCGCTTTTAAAACTAATTTTTACTTAAGGGGGTCAAGGCAACATGACTCCGAAAAATTTTTTTTTACAAAAAATAATAATAATGAATTGCAAAGGATTGTACCCAGTTTGTCCTGGATTGCACCGTTTTTTAAATCTTTTGTTTTTTAAGGGGGTCAAAGTTACCGGACTCCAAAAATTTTAAAACTAAGTCCCCTTAACAACATGAACAGGGTGAATAGTAATCAACTTTTATGACTTGCACACGATTGTACCCGGTGAGTAGAGGATTGCACCGCTTTTAAAATGAATTTTTACTTAAGGGGGTCAAGGCAACATGACTCCGAAATTTTTTTTTTACAAAAAATAAAAATGATGAATTGCAAAGGATTGTACCCAGTTTGTGCTGGATTGCACCGTTTTTTAAATCTTTTGCAATTTAAGGGGGTCAAAGTTACCGGACTCCGAAAATTTTGATACTAAGTCCCCTTAACAACATGAACAGGGTGAATAGTAATCAACTTTTATGATTTGCATACGATTGTACCGGGTGAGTAGAGGATTGTACCGCTTTTAAAATGAATTTTTACTTAAGGGGATCAAAGTTACAAAGCAACGAAAATTTGGTAATGAACTCCCTTAACCACATAACCGGGTGAATAAAAATTAACTTTTATGACTTGCTTACGATTGTACCCGATAGGTAGAGGATTGTAGCGCTTTAAAAATTAATTTTAACTTAAGGGGATCAAAGTTATAGAACTACGAAAATTTGGTGAAAATTTGGTATTTGAACCCCTTTAAACACATGAGCTGGGTGAATAGAAATCAACTTTTATGACTTGAATACGATTGTACCCGGTGAGTAGAGGATTGTACCGCTTTTAAAATTAATTTTTACTTAAGGGGATCAAAGTTACGAAGCAACGAAAATTTGGTACTAAACCCCCTTAACCAAATGAACATGGTGAATATTTTTTAAGTTTTATGACTTGCATATGATTGTACCCGATAGTAAAAGGATTGTACCGCTTTAAAAATTAATTTTAACTTAAGGGGATCAAAGTTATAGAACTACGAAAATTTGGTGAAAATTTGGTATGTGAACCCCCTTAAACACATGAGCTGGGTGAATAATAATCGACTTTTATGACTTGCATACGATTGTACCCGGTGAGTAGAGGATTGTACCGCTTTTAAAACTAATTTTTACTTAAGGGGATCAAAGTTACAAAGCAACGAAAATTTGGTACTAAACCCCCTTAACCACATGAACATGGTGAATACTTTTTAAGTTTTATGACTTGCATACGATTGTACCCGATAGGTAAAGGATTGAACCTCTTTAAAAATTAATTTTAACTCAAGGGGATCAAAGTTATAGAACTACGAAAATTTGGTGAAAATTTAGTATTGGAACCCCCTTAAACACATGAGCTGGGTGAATAGTAATAAACTTTTATGACTTGCATACGATTGTACCTGATAGTAAGAGGATTGTACCGCTTTAAAAATTAATTCTTACTTAAGGGAATCAAAGTTATAGAACTACGAAAATTTGGTGAAAATTTGGTACTTGAACCCCCTTAAACACATGAACAGGGTGAATAGTAATCAACTTTTATGACTTGCATACGATTGTACCCGGTGAGTAGAGGATTGTACCGCTTTTAAAACAAATTTTTACTTAAGGGGATCAAAGTTACAAAGCAACGAAAATTTGGTACTAAACCCCCTTAACCACATGAACATGGTGAATACTTTTTCAGTTTTATGACTTGTATACGATTGTACCCGATAGGTAAAGGATTGAACCTCTTTAAAAATTAATTTTAACTTAAGGGGATCAAAGTTATAGAACTACGAAAATTTGGTGAAAATTTGGTATTGGAACCCCCTTAAACACATGAGCTGGGTGAATAGTAATAAACTTTTATGACTTGCATACGATTGTACCCGGTGATTAGATGATTGTACCGCTTTTAAAACTAATTTTTACTTAAGGGGATCAAAGTTACGAAGCAACGAAAATTTGGTACTAAACCCCCTTAACCACATGAACATGGTGAATACTTTTTAAGTTTTATGACTTGCATACGATTGTACCTGATAGTAAGAGGATTGTACCGCTTTAAAAATTAATTCTAACTTAAGGCAATCAAAGTTATAGAACTACGAAAATTTGGTGAAAATTTGGTACTTGAACCCCCTTAAACACATGAACAGGGTGAATAGTAATCAACTTTTATGACTTGCATACGATTGTATCCGGTGAGTAGAGGATTGTACCGCTTTTAAAACTAATTTTTACTTAAACGGATCAAAGTTACGAAGCAACGAAAATTTGGTAATAAACCCCCTTAACCACATGAACATGGTGAATACTTTTTAAGTTTTATGACTTGCATACGATTGTACCTGATAGGTAGAGGATTGTACCGCTTTAAAAATTAATTTTAACTTAAGGGGATCAAAGTTATAGAACTACGAAAATTTGGTGAAAATTTGGTATTTGAACCCCCTTAAACACATGAGCTTGGTGAATAGTAATGAACTTTTACTACTTGCATACGATTGTACCCGGTGATTAGAGGATTGTACCGCTTTTAAAACTAATTTTTACTTAAGGGAATCAAAGTTACGAAGCAACGAAAATTTGGTACTAAACCCCCTTAACCTGGTGAATACTTTTTAAGTTTTATGACTTGCATACGATTGTACCCGATAGGTAGAGGATTGTACCGCTTTAAAAATTAATTCTAACTTAAGGGGATCAAAGTTATAGAACTACGAAAATTTGGTGAAAATTTGGTACTTGAACGACCTTAAACAAATGAACAGGGTGAATAGTAATCATTTTTTATGACTTACATACGATTGTACCCGGTTGGTAGAGGATTGTACCGCTTTTAAAACTAATTTTTACTTAAGGGGATCAAAGTTACGAAGCAACGAAAATTTGGTACTAAACCCCCTTAACCACATGAACATGGTGAATACTTTTTAACTTTTATGACTTGCATACGATTGTACCCAATAAGTAGAGGATTGTACCCGGTAAGTAGAGGATTGTACCGCTTTTAAAATTAATTTTTACTTAAGGGGATCAAAGTTACGAAACAACGAAAATTTGGTACTAAACCCCCTTAACCACATAACCGGGTGAATACATTTTAACTTTTATGGCTTGCATACGATTGTACCCGATAGGTAGAGGATTGTACCTTTTTAAAAATTAATTTTCACTTAAGGGGATCAAAGTTACGATGTGTTTAAAGGGGGTTCAAATACCAAATTTTCACCAAATTTTTGTAGTTCTATAACTTTGATCCCCTTAAGTTAAAATTAATTTTTAAAGCGGTGCAATCCTCTACCTATCGGGTACAATCGTATGCAAGTCATAAAACTCAAAAAGTATTCACCATGTTCATGTGGTTAAGGGGGTTTAGTACCAAATTTTCTTTGCTTCGTAACTTTGATCCCCTTAAGTAAAAATTAGTTTTAAAAGCGGTACAATCCTCTAATCACCGGGTACAATCGTATGCAAGTCATAAAAGTTGATTACTATTCACCAAGCTCATGTGTTTAAGGGGGTTCAAATACCAAATTTTCAACAAATTTTCGTAGTTCTATAACTTTGACCCCTTAAGTTAAAATTAATTTTTAAAGCGGTACAATCCTCTACCTATCGGGTACAATTGTATGCAAGTCATAAAACTTAAAAAGTATTCACCATGTTCATGTGGTTAAGGGGGTTTAGTACCAAATTTTCGTTGCTTCGTAACTTGGATCCCCTTAAGTAAAAATTAGTTTTAAAAGCGGTACAATCCTCTACTCACCGGATACAATTGTATGCAAGTCATAAAAGTTGATTACTATTCATCCTGTTCATGTTGTTAAGGGGACTTAGTTTTAAAATTTTCGGAGTCCGGTAACTTTGACCCCCTTAAAAAACAAAAGATTTAAAAAACGGTTCAATCCAGCACAAACCGGGTACAATCCTTTGCAATTCATTATTATTATTTTTTGTAAAAAAAAAATTTTCGGAGTCATGTTGCCTTGACCCCCTTAAGTAAAAATTAGTTTTAAAAGCGGTACAATCCTCTACTCACCGGGTACAATCCTATGCAAGTCATAAAAGTTGATTACTATTCACCCTGTTCATGTTGTTAAGGGGACTTAGTTCAAAATTTTCGGAGCCCGGTAACTTTGACCCCCTTAAGGTACAAACGATTTTAAAAACGGTACAATCCGGTACAAACCGGGTACAATCCTATGCAATTAATAAAAAACAATTATTTTGAAATCAGCTGCCAGGTTCACATAGGTCAATTCTTGGCTTCTGCCTTGAGGCAATCTACTGCTACCTGTATTTCACGGCCTTTTATATCTCGCCTTTTTGCAAAATAGGATTCTAAGTCCTCAATAAATGTCACCGGGTGCCCCTTGGTCGGTGAGCTGAAGCTCGGCTTGTCATGTTGCAAATTCGATACGTCACTCACGTAAATGACCTTTTCCTGGACTTCGGGTTCAGAGTTTTCTATTGTACCCGCTTGGGATACGTCTCCCTTCTGAACCGACTGTTTTAGCTCCTCTTCGAGCGTATCAATTTTACTTTGTAATTGCCGCGTTGTACGTTTCATAATCTTGTATAAGCGGTCAAAATCCTTTCTTTCGAGGGGCCCTCTTTCCCCTCGCGCTTCTTCTTGCGTTGTGGTTGGACGCTCTCCTCCGCAACATCGGCCTCCGCATGCTCCGCTTCGGGGTCCGCATTCCTCTTGCCCATTTTAATTAACTATTTACACTTATTGAGAACACTATAACTAAGTAAAATAGAATAAAGGAGAGATAAAACGAAAAACTTAATAACTACTATGGTAGAATTATAATTAAACACGATATGATCGTCCTTTCGATGTCAGATAAGATTTTAGCACTGATTAGCGTCTGCCAACTTTTGTGAATCACTCTCACTATTTATTGTTTATCCTTCGGCAACCTGTGAAAGCAAAACACGTTAATACCCCCAACCTTAGCCTTTGCAACGCAACCACTCCGTCGTCAGAGCCGAATCTCATAACCTTTCCATTTCACGGACAACAAATTGTAGGGTGTTACCTCCACATTTTGCTGTTTAACTAGCCATGCACTTCACGGTCCTAGGCCATTTATATTCATTTTTAATCAACCATGCGATACGCTGTCGCGGTCGTTTATTTATTTATTTAGTTCAACCATGCGATCCACTGTCGCGGTCGTTTATTCGTATGTAAGCCAACCGTGCGATGCACTGTCGCGGTCGCTTTTACATTTATGTAAGCCAACCATGCGATTCACTGTCGCGGTCGCTTTTACATATCTAACTTAGCCATGATCCTGGTCACGGCACCAAATTGTAACTTTCACCCTCCTTCCTCAATACACGAACAACATCGAAGATGTTGAACATCTCATTTTTGGCCAATTCCGACTAGTAGTTAAGACCCTGTTCTACGTTGTGTTTATAATAACTTCAGTTCTTTTAGGTTGAGATACGACACTTTAGATTTCGTGATTGAGTTACATCGAGTTAGATTGGATAGGCTTAGTTAAATAAAACAATTAGATATTTTTATGATTTATTGACATAGTTTCGCTGGGTGGATCCAGGCCCAGTGCTAGATTTATTTTATCATCATTATTGTATTCCCGTAGGAATATCTTTTAGGTCGCCCAACGTCCGTTGAGTTGGGTCGCCTTTTCCCAATACATGAACAGACCTTACTTTACTCGCTAGACCTCACTTCTTCCAGTTCGCTAAACAGCTACTTGCTTGGACGTAGTTCGCCCGGTGTTGGAGAGACTCCAAAGACAGATAACCGTGGTTAATGGTGGTTCGCATAATTGCTAACTCCCGTCTATCGACGTTAGTAGCGATAAGGATTCTGAGACAGGAATATGATGCTCATGAGAACACCTCCCGTACGACGTTCAAGTGCTATGTCTTTGTGCAATTGTGGCTCTCCTAGATACCAAAGATTAATATCTATGAGAGGCGGCGTAGCCCCGTCCAGCGCTACCCCACGGTGATGGCCAAACCACCTGCTTAAAAGCAGTTACCACCCCCCCCCCCCTGTGTTGCACAAGGTAGAGGATTCTCCAAATAATATGCATGTAGCATAATGTGACCGACATCCATCAGAGGGAGCCAGCAAAAGAGACTATACGTCCCAAGTCCGCAGACAATATCGTTGGGGGCCATAATTCGGCGGTACCGAGACCCCAGGGTACGTGTCAGCCCGAAGACCGAGGCCAGAAATCGGATAGTACCGCGACCTCGACACCATCCCTAAGTTAATTCAAATATACGTAAATGAGACCAGCCTCGCCGGACCTCATAACTTCAGTCGGTAGGTTTGTGTTATAGTAGCTACACGTAGCTAAGGCATAAAGCCCAATTGTGTTACTGCTTGAAGGTTGTGTTGAATGATTTGGATCATACCTCATCCCCATGCAACCCCACTTGGACACTCATTTTCATCTAGTCACAAGAACTAGGAACAGAACCGAAATGCCAATAACGTGAGTCATCAACAATCCGATCCCACCCGGAAGCGAGAGCGGTTGCTACCTTACTAGTTAAGCCGTTCGAGCGCCACCAACATCTCACCACCAAGCCGCCTCACAGACACACGCACTACACGCCCGCCTGCTCGACAAGGTTGTTCGCAATGAACAGTCAAGCGTAATGAACAAGTCACTACAAAGGTACCTTCGCACAGACGCCTTTTACAGCCGCGCGTTGGCAAAGTGTCTTCGCACAGACGCCATTACAGCCGCGCATCGACGAGGTGTCTCCGCACAGTCACTACAGCCGCGCGTCGCCGAGACGACTTCGCACAGACGCCGTTGCAATTGCGCATCGACAAGGCTTTCGCGCAGAGCGACCACGTCGCTAAGCGCGTCGGCTCGTTCAAACTTCCACACACTCCATCTCGACACTCGTGGTGACGACTTCTCTTATAATATTTCAATCCAACCACGGCGCACATACGAGTCGCCTACGCGCACTCGATTGCCTTCACATCCCTCTGTATGTGCGCTCGCTCGTCTATACACCACTCTGCATCTGCGCGCTCGCTCGCCCGCACACGCTCTGCGTCCGCGCGCTCGCTCGTCGTCTCCACGACGGTATGTGACTGCGTGGATACTGGCGGTGCGCTCACGCCCTATTTGAGAGGGGTATGCGGGGGGTTGGGGGGTGTTCTGAAATTAAACACAAAGTTAGTATTTCCTAGTATAAACATCCTAGGTCGTATGAACCAAGTCTCTTTATACCAGTTTCCGAGTTATTCACGTACAAACATACAAAATGAACATTGTGAGTATATGGACCCGCAATGCTTATTAAATCATTTTTAACATAATATAATAAGTGTATTATGCTATAATACACCCATTATACAGGAATATTTTTTATTCAGTGCGCAAACTTTTACAAATTAAACTTAAAGGAGTTTTAATAAACACCTGTTTTTATTTTGATAAGTCTAAGTACAAAAAGTAAAGTTATCGTGAACGAAAGATGTATACTTTGCAATTGATTTATTGGCTACTCTATTCGCCGCCGCCACCGCTGCGCGCGAAGCGCTCGTTCGGCTAGGTATTTACGTGGGTTACAATGTACCGACAGCTGATCGAGGTCGTTCACCCCCGCTGCAACACCCCCGCGTACGCCGCACGGCGCGCGCGCCCATTGATATTGCTACGAATAAGATAGTGCCCATATTTTGCTTATTTAAAGCCGGATCAAAAAATATAAAAAAGTTTTGAACAAATAATGGAAATGTGTTCTATTACTGATACTGAACCACCAAAATTTTTTTGCGCACTGCTTAAAAAATATTCCTGTATATATGAAATTAATATTTTAAATAAAATAAAATTTTTGTGAGCCTCACAGGGCGTCACAACTGCAGCAACTCCTTTTTAAAAGTATTGAGTGAGCAATGATGCAAATCATATATATATATCCTAGTCATTATGTCTTTCCAGCCCACATTGGATCTGCATCGCTTAGTAGTCAATGGTCTAAGGTTACACAATCTAGAAGAACCACGAGGAACGCACAAATTAACCTGAGCCAACAGCTCGGGACAGTTGAAGATGCCATTCACTATTATATTATTATTATTATTATAATATATAAAGCTGGATTACCACTCACTCATTGACATAATTGTTCTCCCAGAAGGAGCATCTCTAGGTTGATATAATGTATGGAACATGTAGAGGGGACGTTTCGGTGATTATGGGAAAACCTCGACATCTTCGATTCCTGCTTCTCATCAGGTAGTGAGTCGACTGCCCGCCGAAACTATGCGTCGAAAGTGAAAACGTTTCTAACTAAATTTCATCCACACCTTGGGCAAATTTCAATAGTGTAACTTTTTTTTCAAAATGGCGGAAAAAAACATGGCCGCCGAACAAAATTCAAACTCGATTATCTCCGAAACTAAAAGAGTCTTATGGGGGGTGCTCAAACAAATGTCATAGAGGTCAATAGGGGGCAACCGCCTGGCGTGGTAAAAATCCAAAATGGCGGATTCAAAATGGCGGCCGAAAAAAAAGTTGATCCGATCCGGGTGAGGTTCGGCATCCGGGGGTTTTTGGAGTCGCTGATGCCGAATATCGAATCAGTTTTTCGATTGCGTCATTTTTCAAGATGGCCGCCGAACATTAGTTGTTTGTATGGGGAAATTGTTTCGGCCCTGGCTCGGAAACTATCGGCCGTGGGTATTGAAAAAAAATTTGTACAGTTGGTGGTGCACTATCTTCTTCTATCGGGATATAAATAATTCCAAGATGGCGCACGGATTCGAAATGGCTGGCGAAAAAAAGTTAGGCATAATTGTTCTCCCAGAAGGAGCATCTCTAGGTCGATATAATATTGTATTTAAGATGTGGAAAGGAGGTTTCTGTGATTGTGGGAAAACCTTGACATCTTCGATTCCTGCTCCTCATCAGGTAGTGAGTTGACTGCCCGCCGAAACTATCCATCGAAAGTGAAAACGTTTCTAACTAAATTTCATCCACACCTTGGGCAAATTTCAATAGTGTAACTTTTTTTTCAAAATGGCGGAAAAAAACATGGCCGCCGAACAAAATTCAAACTCGATTATCTTCGAAACTATAGGAGTCTGATGGGGTTGCTCAAACAAATGTCATAGAGGTCAATGGGGGGCAACCGGGCACAGGGCGACCAAGCCTCGCGAGCTGCTCGCAGCTCGCGCACAGGGCGAATCTAGTTATATTATATTCACTGATCTGTCAACCAGCGCCGATCTTGTAGCGAAATCATATTAAAGTAGTGTAAGTGGTCATCGTATGTTAACAGCGATTTAAGCTTACCCTGGTGGAGAGTCAAGTAATATAGAAATTGTTTTTGAACTCTTTCGATCCTGTCAATGTGGCATTGATAAAAGGGGTTCCATATACTGGAGCAATACTCTAATTTGGAACGAACCATCGCAAAAAAGAGTATTTTTAGCGCGCAAATATTCTTAAATATTTTGCCATTTCGCCAAATGAAGCCAAGTGTTTTTAGTGATTTGGCAATAACTTTGTCGTAGTGTGTGTGAAATGATAATTTCCCATCGAAAATAACCCCGAGATCTCGTATATTGCAAACCTCCCCAATAATGTTGCCATTAATATTGTAAGAAGTTAAAATTGGCGCAATTTTCTTAGTAAATTTTATATGTTTACACTTGTTTATATTTAGTTGGAGTCTATTCCTCTCAGTCCAATTAAAAACAGATGTCAAATCATCCTGAAGAAGCGCTGAATCAGCGGAGTCCTTGATTTTTTTGAATATTTTAAGGTCGTCAGCAAAGAGAGAAAAGTCAAAATACTTGATCGCGTCCACCAGGTCGTTTATAAATGCTAAGAATAGTACTGGTCCCAGATGTGAACCTTGAGGGACCCCCGAATGAGCCATAAAAGCCCTAGACTCGTGTCCATCCACAATAACCTTTTGAGATCTATGTTCGAGATAAGAACCAAGCCATTCCAACAGTCTGCCGTAGACGCCTAATTCGTTCAGTTTGTTTAGGAGTAATCTATGATTAACACGGTCAAAGGCCTTACTAATATCAGTATAAACTACATCAATCTGTATTTTTGAATCTACAGCATCGGATAACGCAGAAGAAAAAAGAGCCAAATTAGTGCTGGTTGATAAATTGCGGCGAAATCCATGCTGTTGTGGGCTCAGTAAAGGTTCCAAATGCGAGGTCAGGTGTGGGCAAACCATCGATTCAAAGACCTTGGAAAAAACTGACAAGATGGAAATGGGTCTGTAATTTTCGATATCACAAATATTGCCACTTTTTGGTATTGGCACAAGTTTCCAAGTGGAGGGAAACACTCCACTACTTAAAGATTTATTGAAAATTATACTTAGTGGAACAGACAAGTGTTTAGCACAAGAAGCTATAAATATGGCAGGTATGCCATCGGGACCAGCGCTTTTATTTACATTAAGAGTTTTTAGTTTCTTCTCGACAGAAGCCCGAGTGACACCAATGAAACCCAAGGTTCGGTGCCAAATAGAAGTGGTGTCCCTGTTAATAGTGTTAACTATGCCCGAACCATCTGATGCAGAATTAAGATCATCGGGTATATAAACTGACGCGAAAGTATCTGCGAAAGCATTGGTAATTGACTCTGGAGACATGAGTCTGGTGCCACCCACGTACATTTCACTGGGAATCGAGCCTTTAGATTTACGTTTTGAAGCTATATAGGACCAAAAAATCTTGGTGTTGCCATTAAAGGCAAGAGAGTTTTCAACAGATTTTAGATATTCTGAGTAGCATATATATAATGATTGGTATAGGCTTTGTATATAGCCGGTTATAATTCAGTAACGGTGACAAATGTGGCTGAGTGACTAATGTTGCTCAGTGACAGATGTTGCTCAGGGTACGGACGTCACCGGGACAGGGACCAAATGACATTAACAAGTGATATTAACAAAGTGTTTTAGTTTAAGATAATAACAATAATAATAAATAAATTAAGGTATAATTTTGTAATATATAACAATAAAAATACATGTTAAGATAATAGATAGCAGTCAGTATCAGTAACGGTGACGAAAGTGGCTGAGTGACAAATGTGGCTGAGTGACTAATGCTGCTCAGTGACAGATGTTGGTCAGGTCACGGACGTCGTCGGGAAGGGGACATTAATAAAGGATTCCAGGTTAAGACAATAATAACAATAATAATAAATAAGATAAGGTATAATTTTTTAATTATAGATGATGAATAATAATAATAAGATAACAACAATAATAATAAATAAGATAAGGTATTAGGTATAATTGGGCATAAATATATATATATATATATATATTAAAAAAAAAAGAGAGTAATAGTAGTTAGTAAGACAATAAGATAATAGATAGTAGTTAGTAAGACAATAAGATAATAGAATAAGATAATAGATAGTAGTTAATAAGACAATAACAATAAAGATAATAAATAGTAGTCAGTATCAGTAACGGTGACGAATGTGACTGAGTGACAGATGTTGCTGAGTGACTAACGTTGCTCAGTGACGGATGTTGCTCAGGTAACGGACGTCACCGGAACGGGGACCAAGGGACATTAATAAAGGACTTTAGGTTAAGATAATAACAACAACAATAAATAAGTATAATAAATAAATAAATAAATAAGATAATTTTTATTTGGTTTGTTTTTTACTGTGGCACTACTTTAGGTGCAGGTTGTGTTCACCTCGATAAGGTCGTACACTGTTCTAAAATTGTGAAATAAGTTTTTTTTAAGTGTTTTATATGTGTATTGTCCAGTTTGGTGAACCTTAAATAAAAAAAAATAAAAAAATAAGGATAATTTTATATAATCTTGTAATATATAATAATAAAAAATGCATGATAAGATAATAGATAGTAGCTAAGATAATAGAATATGATCCCGCCATTACATAATATCAACCTTTGTTTCGCAAATATGTCACCCCTTGGGAGACTCGTGTCGCCAGGGACACTCGTCACTGAGACCTGTACCCTCATAACCTCAGACAAATAACCACGTGCTTTTGTTCTCTTATATTTTAATGTTTAAGTTAAGCTAATAATAATTAAGACTTAATTTGTAAATACTATTCTTTAATTGTATCATAAGCTACTAACGCAACACTATTACTGTTTTAAAATAAGCAAACTATGTAAATAGCTGATTAAACTCAATGCCCTTATAATAACCTGTGTAACCTTAAGGGGACAACTGTCCCCGGGACATGGGTCACCGCCGGTGACGCGTGTGGCCGGTGACACTTGTCACCAGAACTTGTATTAACCTCTGTAACCTTAGGGGGACGACTGTCCCCGGGACACGGGTCGCCGTTGGGGGCACGTGTGGCCGGGGACATTTGTCACCAGAACTCGTATCATAATAACCTTAGCTAAGTAATCCTGTACCTCTGAACTCTAATGCTGTAGACTAGATAATAATAAATAAGACAATGTATATAAATAATTCACCTCGTAATAAGCAATAGATTAAACTATAAACACTACTCCGCTGTAACCTTAGGGGGACAACTGTCCCCGGGACACGGGTCACCGTCGGGGACACGTGTGGCCGGTGACATTTGTCACCAGAACTTGTAAAATAATAACCTTAGCTAAGTAGTCCTGTACCTCTGTACTCTAATGTTGTAGAGTAGATAATAATAAATAAGACAATGTATATAAATAATTCACCTCGTAATAAGCAATAGATTATGAAATGAAATGAAATGAAATGAAATGAAATGAAATGAAATGAAATGAAATGAAATGAAATGAAATGAAATGAAATGAAATGAAATGAAATGAAATGAAATGAAATGAAATGAAATGAAATGAAATGAAATGAAATGAAATGAAATGAAATGAAATGAAATGAAATGAAATGAAATGAAATGAAATGAAATGAAATGAAATGAAATGAAATGAAATGAAATGAAATGAAATGAAATGAAATGAAATGAAATGAAATGAAATGAAATGAAATGAAATGAAATGAAATGAAATGAAATGAAATGAAATGAAATGAAATGAAATGAAATGAAATGAAATGAAATGAAATGAAATGAAATGAAATGAAATGAAATGAAATGAAATGAAATGAAATGAAATGAAATGAAATGAAATGAAATGAAATGAAATGAAATGAAATGAAATGAAATGAAATGAAATGAAATGAAATGAAATGAAATGAAATGAAATGAAATGAAATGAAATGAAATGAAGTTTATTTGTTACGACTTCAATAAAATAAAATAAAATGGGTTAACAAAAAGCAGCACAAACTGTCGCAACAAAAAGGCAACCAGCTCAGCATAAGCCGGGAACCATTAGGGGCTCGACGCTGGTCTTCCGCTGGAGCCGCGTGTGGCGTCACGGGTGTGGGCGCACAGTGAAAAAAAAAAATTAAATAACTTTTGTATGAGTTAAAAAAAGTCTATATAGATAAACTAGGGTAACATATATACATAAACCACAATACCAAGAACCTACATAAAAATACAATAACATCTCCGATTTAATATAAATAATAATATACCTATCATAAACAAACCATAAAATACAATATATAGACACATCAGTAGGTGGGGAGTTATATACATTACACAATAAATGCATGATACTAATAAATAATAGACAACCAGTAAAGTTTTTTAAATACATAATTATACAAATTTTGGGTGAGGGTACCTAGATGTGAAAATATATAATTATTATGATCAAAAAAACGCACCGCGCCGTGTTCGTTCTTGATTCAGTCGGCCGACGGCACTCGACAGTGCGTTTTGCGGAGCCGGGCGCGATCATCCGGCAGCGTTGCCAATAGTGATAATAACCACCTACCCACATCTGGCAGCAGGTCAATCGGTGAGTACAGATTAAATAAAAGATTCATTATGATTATTTGGCAAACTTTCATATTTCAATTGTAAATCGATTAAATAGCCTTTAAGTGCACGCTTTAAGTGCCTATTGATTATAGATTCCTAATGGGAGGTGGGATATTATTCCAACACTTGGAAGCCGCGTACCGGAAGCTGCCACGGAACGCCGCCGAGCCACCGCGCTGGAGACTTAGGACCTGGGAGCATTGTCTTCGCTTGGCCAGCCTGTGAGCTCCCACCCAACACAATTTCTCATATAAGTACCCAGGTGTTTTTAGGTGTATAAGTTTAAACAATAAGCAAGCCAAGTGTAACTTACGTCTCGTTCTAACCTTCATAATTTTATACGAATTGAGGAAGGGGGTCACATGACTGCGAGAGGGTATATCAAAACAGAATCGTGCACAAGCGTTTTGAACTCTTTGAAGTAGGTTGCTGGTTTTTTTATAAAGGCGTGGGCCGTAAATCGTGTCTGCATAATTAAGTTTAGAAAGAACGAGTGTTTCTATTAATTGAATACGCAACTTTTCATTGAGAAATGCACGAATTTTATAGAGAACTTTTAATCTGTAAAAACAGTTGCGAACAATATTGGATACAAATTTTTCGTATCTTAGATCCTCATCCAGCAGCAAACCGAGATTACGTGCCTCATAATACTCTCTCAATAGGCTGCCCCGATAGTGAAAGGTTTAACTGCGGTAAGCTGGCTAATTTTTGTTTTGTCCCAAACAAGATGTATTTAGTCTTAGTGGGGTTAAGGCATAAACAGTTCCTTTCTGCCCACGATGCTATCCGGCTGAGATCAGCGTTGATTATATTTTGAGCCTCATTATGGTCCGATGGTTTAAAAGACATGTATATTTTTACATCTTTTGCATATATGTGGTATTTGCAATGATAAATTGCATTAATGATGTCGGCTGCAAATATTATAAATAGTATGTAGTACGTGTACGCTCTGAGGCACACTTGCAGATCTTTTTCTTAAACGCCTAAGTTGGCTATTATTCCGTTTTTCTAAAAGAATATTTGCTGTGCGTAGTGTAAAGTACTTATCTTTAATATCGAGTACTGTGGGTGATCGCCGAATTGATTGCCAATGTTTGCAGCTTGCTCTTGTTGTTATTGGGGAGACAGCTTGTAATTGTTGTATTGTATTTATGTTGATCATAAGAGATGGCACTGTTAATATTATATTTTGTTTGTGTAAGTACGGATATTCCTTTTTAATGTTATGTAACCTAGGTACAGTCACTTTTCAATTTTGTTTGTGCCAGCGAATTTTAAGTTGTCTCTTAGTGATAATAATAACGAACGAATATACATTTATAAGCTTATCAGATTGTCCCGGATGGGTAAGCAGTGTCTCTAAGCCTATGAATATTGGTACTAAAACGGTACCGAACCATAACATTCGCAATAAAATGCTAGGTAGTGCTGCACAGTTATTAAGAAAAACTTTGCGGGCAAACCTCCCGAAAGCGTTAAATTTGAAGAAAAGTAAAATTTTTTGCAAAAATTCTCAGAATTTTGGATAATTCCTGCGCCGAAACGGCCAGGAAGGGTGTCAAAAACGAAGAGGGCGTTAAATAACGCCGGACCAGCAACGAAACACTTATAGAAAACAACCAAATAGCTTAAAAAACGAAATTTATAACTCAGTTACTATGCGAATTTTCAAAGTCGATGAAATACCAAAAATTACCAAAATTTTAAAAAATAAATATGCGGAAATAACTTTAGGGGTTGCGGACAGACAAAACACAGCGAAAACCAGTTCGAAAACGCCAAAACAGCGACGTAGTTTGTTATTATATTGATATTAATATCGTATGTCGCGTCAAACACACGTTTACTTAGGTAACCTCGGGTGCGCGGAGGGGGTAGGTATCGGCGATGACGTAATAAAAATTTGGCGTTTTTTCGCTTCTCCGCGGTCGGAATCGGGCGCGGAGGGTGTCGATCGACGCGGAGGATGTTATTCTAGGTATTTTATAAGAAAAACTTTGCGGGCAAACCACCCGAAAGCGTTAAATTTGAAGATAAGTAAAATTTTTTGCAAAAATTCTCAGAATTTTGGATAATTCCTGCGCCGAAACGGCCAGGAAGGGTGTCAAAAACGAAGAGGGCGTTAAATAACGCCGGACCAGCAACGAAACACTTATAGAAAACAACCAAATAGCTTAAAAAAACTAAATTTATAACTCAGTTACTATGCGAATTTTCAAAGTCGATGAAATACCAAAAATTACCAAAATTTTAAAAAATAAATATGCGGAAATAACTTTAGGGGTTGCGGACAGACAAAACACATCGAAAACCAGTTCGAAAACGCCAAAACAGCGACGTAGTTTGTTATTATATTGATATTAATATCGTATGTCGCGTCAAACACACGTTTACTTAGGATGTTGGTGAACTTGGCATATCATTTGCCAGCAGATCAATTTTTTTTTTAGAGTTCTGTTCGCATGCAGCGGAGTTCTAGAGTTCTTGATACTTTTTAGAAATAGTTCCGGCGTTTAAACCTGAAAAAAACGCTATTGAAAAAATGATCTGCTAACTTCCCGTAGCAGATCATTTTCCGGAAAATCAAAAATAAAAGCGATTTTCTTTTGCGTTAAGGTTAGTTGTGGAGTTCCTGATACTTTTCAGAAATAGTTCTGGCGGTCTTACCCTAAAAAAATCAATCCGTAAATATGGGTCTAGAAGTAAAAATAATTAGGTTTTAATCGTAATAAAAGGGTTTTAAAGCTGTTTTGAGGCAAGAAACCTTTTGTTTCTTAATGTTCGATATCAGCACTCTAGAATAGAATTAGATTTAGGTGCAGAACTCCCGTTAAAGAGCCAGCAGATCATAGTACAAAAGTAAAAAAGTATAAAGATAAATTTTAAGTGCTTTCACCAATGCGTGGACTAGCACGTGGAGGCCGGAACTACCTCGTTTCTCACAGATCAGTATCAGAACTTCGATACAAAAATGGATCATGAACCAGAACTCCCGTTTAAAATCCAGCAGATCATAGTAGAGTAGTAAAAAATTAAAAAAAAAATATTTTAACAGTTCCACTAGCACGTGGAAGCCGGAACTCCTTTTTTTTCTTACAGATCAGCATCAGCGCTCCGATACGGAAGTGGATCCTAGACCAGAACTCCCGTTAAAAATCCAGCAGATCATAGTAGAGTAGTAAAAAAATAAAAAAAAAAAAAATTTTAACAGTTCCACTAGCACGTGGAAGCCGAAACTCCTTTGTTTCTCACATATCAGTATCAGAACTTCGATACAGTAGTAGATCTAAAATAATAAATAAATAATAAAAATAAAAATTGTTTATTATCAGACAACTTAGTCCATAGAGGTTAGTGAAACAATGAATCTTAAAAAACTATGTTAGTAGGTATAAAATTTAGAGTTGGAAATCAAAATTCACAATTATTGAAATTTATGATAACAATAATAACACTTCACTACACACAGATCCACCCTGCGTGCAGCACATAAAGTCCACTCCCACCGGGAATCGAACCCAGAACCCCTTGATTAGCGGACATCGCCGTTGAAACTTGAAAATACAAAAAGAAGATCACATCTGACGAGACCCAGCACCCCGACCGGGTCACCGATCCACACATAAAACGTGCAGCTCGGTGAACCGCCGGGAGACTGCTGAGTCCATCCTGTCTGCTATCATCTTCAGGATTCTGTTGTCGCTCCCCAACACCCTGCGCACAAGTGATGCTGTTTTTTTACGCATGATGGCGTAGAAGTCCTCAACCGCAGCATCCGCAAACATTCCAGATGCGCTGCAGCAGCGGGGGAGCCCCAACAGGGCCCTGAAGGTGTTATTATATTGAACTCGCAAGGCGCCGTATGCTCTCAGCGTGAAGTTGAACCATAGGGCGGATGTATAGAAATTCTGACAGTATGCCCTGAAGAGGGTAAGCTTCACTTCGGCTGTACTTCGCCTGAATCTATGAGCCAACATATTGCCACGAATCGACAACGCCCTGCGCTCCCTCTCTATGTCCTCTACATCATTCAGTTTCTCCGTCACCATGTGACCGAGATATTTAAACTGTGCAACACGCCTCAGAGGTACACCGTTTAATGAGATTGGAGGTACATATGCTGGTTCTTTTATTTTACCTTTAAATAACAAAAATTCACTCTTTTTTTCGTTGTACCTCAAGCCATGTCGCACCGCATAGGCTTCACAATGATTTAAAAGTTTCCTTAAGCCACTGATCGAAGGGCTGAGCAGCACCATGTCGTCAGCATAACTAATGTTATTGACACTAACATTGTCTATGTGGCAACCGACACGCATGCTACTCAGCTCCTCGATCAGGTTGTTTACATACAAATTAAATAATCTAGGTGAGGTTAATCCGCCCTGCCTAACACCACATTTAAGTTTGTATTCCTCTGATTGGGCATCTGCCCATTTTACTACATTTTTTTGATTACCATACCAATATGAGAAAATACCAACCACTTCTGGAGATATGCCTGCCTCATTCATTTTTTTCCACAGTATATCATATGACACCAGGTCAAAAGCCTTTGACAGATCCAGGAAGCAGGCATATACTGGGGTCCCTCTCTTGATATAGTACTCAACAGCATACTTAAGTGACAGGATGGCACTTTCAGTTGATAATCCCTCCCTAAAACCGAATTGGGAACTGTGGAGTTGTATAATGCCACTCAAATGTACATCCAAAATTCTATCCAGAACCTTCGCCACAATTGATGCCAGAGAGATCGGTCTGTAGTTGGACTTAACGGATACATCCCCCATACGGTCCTTAACAAGTGGAATAACTACAGTCTTCATTAAATTTGGTGGCAAGTATGAATGTCTTACACAAAAATTAAAAAGCATAGACAAAACCCTATTTATGTGCATTCCTGCATGCTTCAGATGCTCGATGCTGAGCCCGTCATGCCCTGGAGATTTGCCTCTTTTCATTTGACTGATTGCTACCCTCACATCTTTAGCAGTAATTTTTATAGGCTGCTCCACATGACAGGGCTCATCATCGGATCCCCGATCCACAGGCAGAGCGGAATCTATTCTAAAATGATTTTTAAATATATTAGCAATATTTATTGGTTCACTTGTAGCTTCCACAGTCACAGGCAACACTACCCTACCTCCCAACCTTTTAGTGCTTTTCCAAAATTTATCAAAATGTTTAGCAGAATGTTGTGATGCAAGTTTATCCATTTTAATTTGCTCCTGATTTTGCTGACAATATTTAAGCTTTGATTTAAATATCTTCCGACTTAAACTCATACTTTCAAAATAAGGTCCGCTTTTAGGTTTACCAAAGAGGACATACACCCGAAAATCCAACTGAGCTTGTTTGTGTGCTGTGGCTACATGCTTGTTCCACCCCAAGATACAATTATGTTTATCAGATTTCACAGTCTTTGGAGCACAACTAGATACTATTGAAGCTTGACTAAGAATAGAAATAATATTTTCATACAAATTATCTATGACCTTTCTGTGACTAAGATCCTTACACATTCTATCTGCACACCTCTGAAATTCATGTGGAAAATCTACATTCTTTAATTGACTATTACATGACTCAAAATATTTATTAGTTTCTTCTGGGCTTCTCAACCCCCATCTAATTTTATTTGACTGTGTGTAGGTTACAGTAGGCTTATATCTAATTAAACCGAGGTTACATTCAATCACCAATGGGTAGTGGTCGGACCAATATAGGTACATCATACATAATGTTAACATTCATGACAGTAGGCCATGCAGCTTGGCTAGTTACACAGTGATCCAGCCACCTCCTACTACCTGTGGCCGGACAGATAAATGTGTGTGTGTCCGGTGAAACACCAAGTTTTTCTTTGTCTACACAGACCCACTGCCTATCGGAACAAAAACACATTAGCTCTCTATCGAAGAGTGATGAAGTGTGTGCATTATAGTCCCCTAGTATAAACACATAGTCTGTATTACACTCTTCTGTTATTGCTATTATATCTGCCAAACATTCCGTAAATACAGGCAAATTCACAGGGTTATTGACCGGCATATACACACTCTTTTTTTTTTTTTTTTTATTATTTATTTACTCAGAAAAAAGTACAAAAATTTTTACGTCAGACACAAAAACCCAGCAGGGTTTATTCCGTGTCACATCTGGCATTAAATACAATACATATGTACTTACAGAAAGAAGGTTAAATTATAGTCGATGCCGCACGATCATAGCAGCAACCCAAAGCACCTAACATAACATAGTATATTATAATAATATGTAAGTTACACCGCGCAACCAATGCACGTTGAAGTGAGAAGAGATGATCAGTCGTAGCGAATGCCCTACTCCATCCATTTGAGCAGGATAGATAGCATTTAGTGAGACAATATTGCTACACATGTGGGTACTTATAAATCGCGCAGCATCGGCCCTTACATTATATTCATTTCTCATTAGCTCTGGTATACAGGTTGTTACAATAAGTAGTAGCTCATTAATTAATTATTGTGGTAAAGTTTTTTGATAGCATTAGGGAAAGTTTTTTTTCGAAATGAAGAGCGGATGTCGCTTGGTAAGTCATTTAGAAGCTTAGGTATTAAATAATTGGCGGTTCTACTTCCATAATAATTTTGAATTTTGGGCTCTAAATATTTTTGGTCTGAGATGGCGCGAGTTTTTATTTTGTGATCAATTTTATTTAGTTGGATCGGATTATTGTTACTATTATTATATTGTTTAAGGATGGTTAACTTAAATTGGGTACTAATGGGTAATGTTCTGCAGTAGGTAAATAGTTTGTCAGGTTCGTTTTGGTATTTAAGTTTAACACTGGAGGGTACTATAGTTTTGAGAATTCTCAATTGTAGTTTATATATTTCGTTGAGGTAAGTGGGAAATGTTCGTCCATAGGTACTAAGTCCGTAATTTACTATAGAATCCGCCATTGTTTTGTACAGCAAGATTAAGATTGACGGTGGAAGTCTATGTTTTAATATATTAAAATTAGCTAGCAGGGCCCTTAGCCTGGTACAAACCAGGTTTACGTGATCGCTCCAATTAAATCGCGCATCGACCATCAGCCCCACGTACTTAAAACACTCTACTTTATCAACTGACGGACACAAACATGAATTTTTATCAGTGTTATGAAGACACAAGTGGTTATGAACTATGATGGTCGGCACCGTGTCAGGATTTTTACGAGCTGAGTAGATGTGTAGCATTTTGGTCTTTTCAGCATTCAGTATCAGTGCGTTGTCATGAGACCAGTTACATATGTTGTCAAGATCTTCTTGGAGCAATCTCTGCGCTTCTATTACGCTTTTATGTGCAGATACAATTGCTGTATCATCAGCGAACTGGTAGATATTACAATTTTTTACAACATTGGGCATATCATTTACATACATTATATATTATATATTCAATACTCACAAACACTATATCGCAGAGATCCTTTGTTGTCGCTTTAAAAGCGACAATACGATTATTACTACACGAGATCATCGATACTTGCAGAAAAGCACATTTTCGCCACAATAGAGCAACGCCACCATAAACCAGAACTCCTGTTTAAAATCCAGCAGATCATAGTAGAGTAGTCAAAAAAATAAAAAAATAAAATTTTACCAGTTCCACTAGCACGTGGAGGTCGGAACTCCTTTGTTTCTCACAGATCAGTATAAGAACTTCGATATATAAGTGGATCGCAAACCAGAACTCCTGTTTAAAATCCAGCAGATCATGGTAGAGTAGTTAAAAAATTAAAAAAATATTATTTTAACAGTTCCAATAGCACGTGGAGGCCGGAACTCCTTTGTTTCTCAAATATCAGTAACAGAACTTTGATACTGAAGTAGATCCAAAACCAGAACTCCCGTTTAAAATCCTGCAGATCATGGTAGAGTAGTTAAAAAATTAAAAAAATATTATTTTAACAGTTCCAATAGCACGTGAAGGCCGGAACTCCTTTGTTTCTCACATATCAGTACCAGAACTTTGATACAAAAGTGGATCCAAAACCAGAACTCCCGTTTAAAATCCAGCAGATCATAGTAGAGTTTAAAAAGGTAAAGAATATTAATTTAACAGTTTCACTAGCACGTGAAGGCCGGAACTCCTTTGTTTCTCACATATCAGTACCAGAACTTTGATACAAAAGTGGATCCAAAACCAGAACTCCAGTTTAAAATCCAGCAGATCATGGTTTCCACAATGTTAAAAGTTAAAAATATTATTTTGATAGTTTGATGTATCACACTTATATGTTTGAGATTAAAAAATCATATTTAATTATAGGATACAGCCAGAGATGGAAACTCTTTTCTATAGAGTGCAGGACCACTAATTCTCTCGATTACACCTCCCAATGAGACCGGAACTCACATAAAAATATCAGCATATCACACTTATATGTTTGAGATTTAAAAAAAATCATATTTCATTATAGGATACAGCCAGAGATGAGAACTCTTTTCTATAGAGTGCAAAGCTACTTACTCTCTCGATCGAACCTTCTACTGAGACCGGAACTCACATAAAAATATCAGCATATAACACTTATATGTTTGAAAATTAAAAAAATCATATTTAATTTTAGGATACAGCCAGAGATGGTAACTCTTTTCGATAGAGTATGAGACCACTAATTTTCTCGACTACACCTCCCAATGAGACCGGAACTCACATGAAAATATCAGCATATCACACTTATATGTTTGAGATTTAAAAAAATCATATTTAATTATAGGATACAGCCAGCGATGGGAACTATTTTCGATAGAGTGTGAGACAACTAATTTTCTCGACTACACCTCCCAATGAGACCGAAACTCACATAAAAATATCAGCATATCACACTCTTATGTTTGAGATTAAAAAAATCATATTTAATTATAGGATACAGCCAGAGATGGGAACTCTTTTCGATAGGGTGTGAGACCACTAATTCTCTCGACTACACCTCCCACTGAGATCGGAACTCACATAAAAATATCAGCATATCACACTTATATGCTTGGGATTTGAAAAATTCATATTTAATTATAGGATACAGCCAGAGATAGGAACTCTTTTCGATAACCTGTAAGACCATTAATTCTCTCGATTACACCTCCCACTGAGACCGGAACTCACATAAGAATATCAGCATATCACAATTATATGTTTGGGATTTGAAAAATTCATATTTAAATATAGGATACAGCCAGAGATGGGAACTCTTTTCGATAGGGTGTGAGACCACTAATTCTCTCAACTATACCTCCCAATGAGACCGGAACTCACATAAAAATATCAGCATATCACACTTTTATGTTTGAGATTAAAAAAATCATATTTAATTATAGGATACAGCCAGAGATGGAAATTCTTTTCGATAGGGTGTAAGACCACTAATTCTCTCTACTACACCTCCCAATGAGACCGGAACTTACATAAAAATATCAGCATATCACACTTATATGTTTGAGATTAAAAAAATCATATTTAATTTTAGGATACAGCCAGAGATAGGACCTCTTTTCGATAGAGTGTGAGATCACTAATTTTCTTGACTACACCTCCCAATGAGACCGGAACTCACATAAAAATATCAGCATATCACACTTTTATGTTTGGGATTTGAAAAATTCATATTTAATTATAGGATACAGCCAGAGATAGGAACTCTTTTCGATAGGGTGTGAGACCACTAATTCTCTCGACTACATCTCCCAATGAGACCGGAACTCACATAAAAATATCAGCATATCACACTTATATGTTTGGGATTTGAAAAATTCATATTTAATTATAGGATACAGCCAGAGATGGCAACTCTTTTCTATAGAGTGCAAGGCCACTAATTCTCTCGATCGAAGGTTCTACTGAGACCGGAACTTACATGAAAATATCAGCATATCACACATTTATGTTTGAGATTAAAAAAATCATATTTAATTATAGGATACAGCCAGAGATGGGAACTCTTTTCGATAGGGTGTAAGATCACTAATTCTCTCGACTACACCTCCCAGTGAGACCGGAACTCACATAAAAATATCAGCATATCACACTTTTATGTTTGAGATTTAAAAATTCACATTTAATTATAGGATACAGCCAAAGATGGGAACTCTTTTCGATAGAGTGTGAGACCACTAAATTTCTTGACTACAACTCCCAATGAGACCGGAACTCACATAAAAATATCAGCATATCACACTTATATGTTTGGGATTTGAAAAATTCATATTTAATTATAGGATACAGCCAGAGATGGGACCTCTTTTCGATAGGGTGTGAGACCACTAATTCTCTCGATCGAACCTTCTGCTGTGACCGGAACTCACATAAACATATCAGCATATCACACTTATATGTTTGGGATTAAAAAAATTCATATTTAATTATAGGATACAGCCAGAGATGGGAACTCTTTTCGATAGAGTGTGAGACCACTAATTTTCTCGACTACACCTCCCTATGAGATCGGAACTCACATAAAAATATCAGCATATCACACTTTTATGTTTGAGATCTAAAAAAATCATATTTAATTTTAGGATACAGCCAGAGATGGGAACTCTTTTTGATAGAGTGTGAGACAACTAATTCTCTCGACTACACCCTCCCATTGAGACCGGAACTCACATAAAAATATCAGCATATCACACTTTTATGTTTGAGATTAAAAAAATCATATTTAATTATAGGATACAGCCAGAGATAGGAAATCTTTTCGATAGGGTGTAAGACCACTACTTCTCTCGACTGCACCTCCCAATGAGACCGGAACTCACATAAAAATATCAGCATATCACACTTTTATGTTTGAGATTAAGAAAATCATATTTAATTATAGGATACAGCCAGAGATGGGAACTCTTTTCGATAGGGTGTAAGACCACTATTTCTCTCGACTACACCTCCCAATGAGACCGGAACTTACATGAAAATATCAGCATATCACACTTATATGTTTGAGATTTAAAAAAATCATATTTAATTTTAGGATACAGCCAGAGATGGGAACTCTTTTTGATAGGGTGTAAGACCACTAATTCTCTCGACTACACCTCCCAATGAGACCGGAACTCAGATAAAAATATCAGCATATCACACTTTTATGTTTGGGATTTGAAAAATTCATATTTAATTATAGGATACAGCCAGAGATGGGAACTCTTTTCGATAGGGTGTGAGACCACTAATTCTCTCGACTACATCTCCGAATGAGACCGGAACTCACATAAAAATATCAGCATATCACACTTTTATGTTTGAGATTTAAAAAAATCATATTTAATTTTAGGATACAGCCAGAGATGGGAACTCTTTTCGATAGAGTGTGAGACGACTAATTTTCTCGACTAAACCTCCCAATGAGACCGGAACTCACATAAAAATATCAGCATATCACACTTTTATGTTTGAGATTAAAAAAATCATATTTAATTATAGGATACAGCCAAAGATGGGAACTCTTTTCTATAGAGTGCAAGGCCACTAATTCTCTCGATCGAACCTTCTGCTGTGACCGGAACTCACATAAAAATATCAGCATATCACACTTATATGTTTGGGATTTGAAAAATTCATATTTAATTATAGGATACAGCCAGAGATGGGAACTCTTTTCGATAGGGTGTAAGACCACTAATTTTCTCGACTACACTACCCAATGAGACCGGAACTCACATAAAAATATCAGCATATCACACTTTTATGTTTGAGATTAAAAAATTCATATTTAATTATAGGATACAGCCAGAGATGGGAACTCTTTTCTATAGAGTGCAAGGCCACTAATTCTCTCGATCGAACCTTCTGCTGTGACCGGAACTCACATAAAAATATCAGCATATCACACATTTATGTTTGAGATAAAAAAAATCATATTTAATTATAGGATACAGCCAGAGATGGGAACTCTTTTCGATAGGGTGTAAGACCACTAATTCTCTCGACTACACCTCCAAATGAGACTGGAACTCACATAAAAATATCAGCATATCACACTTTTATGTTTGAGATTAAAAAATTCACATTTAATTATAATAATTAAACATAAAAGTGTGGTATGCTGAGATTTTTTTAATCTCAAACATAAAATTGTGATATGCTGATATTTTTATGTAAGTTCCGATCTCATTAGGATATGTAGTCGAGAGAATTAGTGGTCTCACACTCTATCGAAAAGAGTTCCCACCTCTGGCTGTATCCTATAATTAAATATGATTTTTTTAAATCTCAAACATAAAAGTGTGATATGCTGATATTTTCATGTGAGTTTTGGCCTCAATAGAAGGTGTGATCGAGAGAATTAGTGACTTTGCACTCTATCAAAAAGAGTTTCCATCTCTAGCTGTATCCTATAATTAAATGTGAATTTTTTAAATCTGTAACATATAAGTCTGATATGCTGATATTTTCATCTGAGTTCCGGCCTCAGTAGAAGGTGTGATCGAGAGAGTTAGTGACCTTGCACTCTATCAAAAAGAGTTCCTATCTCTGGCTGTATCCTATAATTAAATATGATTTTTTTAATCTCGAACATAAAAGTGTGATATGCTGATATTTTTATATGAGTTCCGATCTCATTAGGATATGTAGTCGAGAGAATTAGTGGTTTCACACTCTATCGAAAAGAGTTCCCACCTCTGGCTGTATCCTATAATTAAATATGATTTTTTTAAATCTCAAACATAAAAGTGTGATATGCTGATATTTTCATGTGAGTTTTGACCTCAGTAGAAGGTGTGATTGAGAGAATTAGTGACCTTGCACTCTATCAAAAAGAGTTCCCATCTCTGGCTGTATCCTATAATTAAATGTGAATTTTTTAAATCTGTAACATATAAGTCTGATCACTGATGTGCTGATATTTTCATCTGAGTTCCGGCCTCAGTAGAAGGTGTGATCGAGAGAGTTAGTGACCTTGCACTCTATCAAAAAGAGTTCCCATCTCTGGCTGTATCCTATACTTAAATGTGAATTTTTTAAATCTCTAACATATAAGTCTGATATGCTGATATTTTCATCTGAGTTCCGGCCTCAGTAGAAGGTGCGATCGAGAGAGTTAGTGGTCTTGCACTCTATTGAAACATCTCTGGCTGTATCCTATAATTAAATATGATTTTTTTTATCTCAAACATAAAAGTGTGATATGCTGATATTTTTATGTGAGTTCCAGTCTCAGTAGAAGGTTCGATCGAGAGAATTAGTGGCCTTGCACTCTATAATAAAGAGTTCCCATCTCTGGCTTTATCCTATAATTAAATATGAATTTTTTAAATCTCAAACATAAAAGTGTGATATGCTGATATTTTCATGTGAGTTTTGGCCTCAGTAGGTGTGATCGAGAGAGTTAGTGACCTTGCACTCTATCAAAACGAGTTCCCATCTCTGGCTTTATCCTATAATTAAATATGATTTTTTTAATCTCAAACATAAAAGTGTTATATGCTGATATTTTCATGTGAGTTTTGGCCTCAGTAGAAGGTGTGATCGAGAGAGTTAGCTACCTTGCACTCTATCAAAAAGAGTTACCATCTCTGGCTGTATCCTATAATTAAATGTGAATTTTTTAAATCTGTAACATATAAGTCTGATATGCTGATACTTTATGCGAGTTCCGGTCTCAGTAGAGCACAAAAAAAAACGTTTTTAGAATTCTTTTCTGTCTCTCTGTCTGTTCTCTCTGTATTTACTGAACAGATTGCCATGCGATTTGCACAGGTAGATTAAGCTTAGCCAGCGGAGCTAGGATGCGCAACACGATATGTTTATCGTACAAAAGATAAAATTGTCGACACAACAAATTTTGTAGGCATCCAAGCAAAAAAGTGCATTAATGAGGTATTGAGCTAAGACTAAATTCGGTTAAACATTTTTTGCTGCCATGTTACCACTGGTAGACAAAACGATATATATGTCGACGAGAATCGATAAAATAGCTCGATAAAATTATATCGTGTTGCGCATCTTAGCTCCGCTGGAGCTACATATAGGCTTTGTTTCATTGAAATCAGATGTCAGGAAAAAAAGTTATGAATATGTATTATGTTAAGCCAATTCCCATCCCCATTTCAGGTCGGCAACTCACCTGCATGCCTTCTGGTGTTGCGGATGGCCATGGGGCCGGTAATCATTTACCATCAGGTGTTCCACTTGCCCGTTTGCCCCCTATGACATAAAAAAAATAGCTATTTGAACTACTTTTTGTCCTTCTCTGTACCATTGACTACGTATTGCCAAAATTTTATGATGATCAGTTGAGTAGTTAATGCGTGAAATTGTAACAAACCAACAAAACCACCAAAACTCACATTTGACTAAATCTAGTATACGATTAAGTTTCAGCTTACTTCTTTAGATGGCGCTCATCGGTTTGCGTACAAGGTTACGAGTTTTTCATTTTAGTGCCTATAGGGAACGTGCACAACGACGGTGCTGCCGACTGGTGTCGCCAATCCGAATCTATTGATAGTTGCCATTCACATTTATGACAAGTAAACAAGATTAATTTTACTAGTGAAAATTATTATTCTAGCTAATCACAATTCATTGTTGTATTTCTGGATGTATCAACTATCAATACATCGACAAAAAATAACAAAAAAAAACGGCACAACCGATCATCGTGAAATTTTGCATACAAGTTTTCAGGGGGTTTATTTACCACTAGCTGTTTGGAGATCCGGACAATATGGAAATCAGGAATTCCGAACAGCTAGTAGTAAATAAACCCCCTGAAAACTTGTATGCAAAATTTCACGATGATCGGTTGTGCCGTTAAGGCGTAAAAGCGTAACAAACAAACAAGTAAACAAACAAAAACTCACTTTCGCATTTATAATATTAGTAAGGATTATTTTCTTATCGTAAACATTGGATATTTTAGTTTGTGCGACAATTTTACCAGTTTTCACAGCCTCATGTTCTTCATTAGATCATCCTCCTCATCCTCATCTCTTTAACCTCCAATACATGGCCGGCCTCAAAAGCTTTAAAACCTTTTGACATATTTTGGTCACGCTGACGATCATTAATTATTATATTATTGATGATGACTAGCTGTGCCTCGCGGTTACCCGTGATAATTTCGGAGTTCCCGCATGAATCCCGGGATAAAAAGTACCCTATGTACCCCTGACAACGTACACGTCAAATTTCATCCAAATCCGTTCAGCCGCTTTTGCGTGATTGAGTAAACGTATGCGAGGATAAGAGCTCGAAAGCGCATTTTCATCCGACTTGCTTCAAATTTATCGTCACCTCTAAGCTCCTATGTGTCTTAGCGTTATATTATATATTTATAATTATAAAATATGATATCATAATTATTATGTAGCCTATAACCTGTCCAGGAGTATGGACTACAATCGTACCAAGTTTGTTTAAAATCCCTTCACTAGTATTTGACCCATGCGTGCACATACAGACAGACAGACAGACAGACAAAAAATTTACTGATTTCTTTTTTGGCATCAGTATCCATCACCATTCATCCTCCAATATTAATTTTGAATATATTATATTCAATGTACAGAATTGACCTCTACAGTTTTATTATAAGTATATACCTAGATATAGATAGACCGGAACCCATATTTTATAACTTTTATCATACCTATTCAAAAATATAATATACCTAATTGAGGAGATAGTTTTGTTTACATAATTATGAAAACAAAACTATCTCTTCAATTATTATCTTCCTTCCGAAAGCACGATGACAGGTCTAATAAGTTTCCTCTACTGTCCGCATAGCGTCTCTTTTGTCCATTTAGTGCTGCCACCTATAGTTCCTGCACGTTCCCTATATTCTATGATTATTTTTACCAAATTATAATATAATCTAGTTAAAAGGTTGTTGTTTTATTTCCTATGTCCGAGTTCCGATTGATCCTGATGAGAATTTAGAAGCAAAAATGTAAAAAAATTCATATTCAGCATACAATTAAATTACTATATCTTTAATTCTTTCGTATTGTTCGTAAACCCAGGTCTTTTTTCAGTTTATTATTAAACTTAGTCTCTTTCAAGCTGAATTTTTTAGATATAATATTAAATACTTTTTTAAAACGACTTAACTTACCATACCTTAACCCCTCAAACACATAAAGATTCAGTGTTTTAAATATTTTTATCTATTTTTCACATAAGGACGTTAAGCATCTTATGACACAATTTGGGCACAATTCTTAAGTTGTTTTTCCCTTTTAAAGTTTTAATTTGTTGTTAATTTTTTTTTTAATGTAAATGCAAACAATAGCTTACCGCACCCGCAGATTTACAGACCCTTTTTGTCCTAATCAGTGCAGAGAGAGTCGCAAAATTGCATCTTGTGCGATTCATTGTATAGTTCAGCCAAAGTGATTTTTTAAATTAAGTAAGTATATTGAGTAGTTATTCCTAACCTGTATTTATTAAGTATTAAATTATTGTCCCTAATATCTTAGTCTCTGTTCGAGACCAATTCTTTCTATATTTTTAACGAAACCTAACCTAGCTGTTCTCTTTGAAATAATTAAATCTAGTCTCTAGATTTATAAATATTTTTCACTAAAAATGACGACGAAATTACCGTACGACAAAGTTGCTTTACGTGAAATTCTGTCGGATGCTGATTACCGAACTATCAATGAAAAGGGGTTTCTTCTTCCACCTTCTCATAACATATATAAATCAATTTCAGAAAAGATGATGGAGAAAGGTTCATTGATCACGCCCAAGCATGTGTATACAATTATTAATAATAATCGTTCTGGGTTAAGAAATATGATTTTGAATGTTTTCGATATTCGAGAGCAAGAATTAAGTATAAGCGGGAATGATGGTGATTATAGTGCTGAAAATCGTACAGACCAGACTACGGATACTTCAACTAGTTCAACTTCCATCAAGGTCATCTTGGTAATTTCACAAGAAAAATGGCGAAATATCGTACCACATGAAAAAATATATGGCAAGCGGGTCTATTGGAAATTGAGGTCAGGATGGGCAGACGTCGTGGCTGAAGCTTTATGGATACAACACCATCTTGACTGTGTATTTGTTTTTAAGAATCACAGTATATTTTTGAGTGCAGTTGCCAAATGCTACTTAACAATAGACGGATTCTGTCGTGAATGTAACGCAAAGATTCATTGCACGCTTTTAAAAGAGCCATCGAAAGATGTTGATGTCATTCTTGAATGCAACGTAGAGGGCATTAAAGGAGCATCTCATTCCAGAAAAAAAAGAAGGCAATTAAGAGGTACTCGTCGTCGCGAGGTGGCCGATTTACTTATTGATAGCGGTAAAGACGCAGTGATATGGCGACGCAAGGAAGCTGGTCGTATAAAGAACTTCGGTGATAAAAACCCGCCAATTTTGCCAACTAACGAAGTTATACGTAAAGCCAAAGAACAGCGACTTTTGAATAAATATGGATTATGTGACGACCCATAAGGTCCTACAAAATTTTTTTTGGTTATAATTAAAAACTTAAATAATTATTAAAGTATAGAAGATAATAAAATACACCTATAAAATTACATTTAAAACATATTGAAGGACATTGCGGTTCAAGTAACATCGAAAACAAGTTTTAGTACGTTTATCAATAATAACTCCTAAACTAAAGAAGTTAGGACAAAATATTATATGAAGGAAAGTGCTTGTATTAGGGAATACCAAATGTATATTGAATTTCGAGAGTATAGGAGCAAGTTAGAAAACGCGAATCCCCCCATGCAGGCGTCTCGGAATACAGGGCTGAACGCACCGCCAGTATCCACGAGCCGTATATCTACGGGGAATACGGAGGTAAAAAATGTCCTGACGACAAAAGTTTGTTGGGAAAGTAAATTGATAATAGTGTAATAATAAACGAATGCGCTGGGGAGGGAACGTCTAAGGGACAATAAATATAATATTATTGCACATTTATCAAACATAAAATTTATTTTCTCATACAAATTTTTTAATAAATAATATTCATGCAAAGTACGTCGTGGTCGAGCGGTCTGCGCGCAGAACGATTTATCGGTTTGTGCAAGGATTCGTACACGCGACCTGGAAGTTTCGTCATTACGCATTGTGTCCTGATTGCGTTGTGCAGAGGCGAGCATGCGCGATTGTGATACTTGGTGGTCGCATGAAAGCGTATGTGGGCCGATGTGCTTCGTGAACGAGATGCTTTGAGTAGAATATTTGTATTGATTTTTATCATTACAAAAGACGGTTCGTTACGAATAGTCTTGTTGAGCGAGCGATAGCGCAGAGTGGTTTAATGTTTTTGTGCGAAGGTCTGTCAGTGCACTTGACGTCCGTTAGGATATCTCGAGCGTAGACCTGAAAACATTAGTCACGAGGAAGGATCTTCAAATCACAGTACCAAATAGGCTCGAAGCAAACGGAACTCTAATCTTGAACGGTTGGACATTGCACGTCGCGAGCGTATGATGGCGTAGATGGGTAAAAATCCGCGCCTTGAGTCATCTGCGCCGTGACGAGTTTCGTTGTGCGCCTTGTACCTTACCTTGAATAACAACGCCTTCCGTGTTATTCAATCTACATATCACCGATGCGGCTGACTGGAGATGCCGGCCCTCTCCTACACCAGGGAAGGGTTGCTCGCTCTTCTTTCTGTTTTACCTTTCTTTTTATTACAAATATTATCGATGGGCCAATGCGCTCTGTGGCTCGATTGCTGGCTGCGGAGACAGACTGGAGCTACTGTGACTCGCAACCACATGTATGCTTACGTAGGTCCCTGCGCTTTACGATCGAGACCGTTGTGCAGAGGCTGGGGGATCGGCTGTTGGCGACCTCGTCGCTGACGCTAGATTCTCGGCAACCTTTGTGTTTTTCAACACGATGTGCTTGCCAATGTTCTGATGTGGCAGAACGAGTTGGATGCCCGAGTGGGTTCACAGGGGAGAGAGAGCCATTCAACTCTACAGCTACGGCTAGGCTACGGCCTCACTGCTTGCAGTATGACAGAGAGTTCATCAGCTGAAGTTCCAGGTTCCAGGGAGAGATTGGTCTCCGACAACACACACATACAATTTTGGATCACTGTGCTGGGGTTTGGTTTGTGGTGGTCCCACCCAACCCTGGTCTTCGGGCTGGCACATATTCAAGGGCTCACCATGGCTCCAACGCGGCGGTAGTCTTCGGACTGGGGACGTACAGTCTCCTCACTGGATTCCTGAAACGGACGCTGGTGAATGATCTTAGATGTAACTATCTAGAATGATCCTCTACCTTGTGAAACAGGTTGGGGGAGGTGACGAAGGCATTGTGCTGGATGGTCATCACCGTGGAATAGCGCAGGAGGGGCTATACCACCTTCCGGCGAATACTTATGTATTAACTGGAAGCCTTACCTTCGGTTTGACGTCGGGATTGGTTGCAGTGCCAACAATCATTTCACTTAGTACTTGAGGTTCCTGTGGCCAATGCTTGCGTCATGCTGAGGGGACAAAATCTGGTCGACCTTGGAATAGAATCGTCTGGGTGGTTTATTAAATATATTTATGCGTCCTGGCAATGTCTGAGCCATCTGAGCCAGGAATGGTAGCTTTTGACGAGATGTTGACCGGGGTTAAACCGACACACACAAACTAAAACAGATTGTAGGGATAGACAAACATAAGGGTCAAGATTATTCAAACTTAGCCTACAAGCCAATAGATTAGACCGGAAAACAAACTAATAAAATAGAACATCGATATAATGTTAGGGAGGCAGGTCGTCACAAACAAACTAACAAAACTAGATCATCCACATAAATAGATTGAAAATAGATCATCCACCTAAACTTAGGAAAGAGGTCGCACGAAAGCGATAAAAATAGGGATTCGTCCGTGTACTAATCTAAAACCGTCCGTGTATTCGCTAAGCATAAATTAGAGATCGTTCATGTATTAACTTTAGAATCTTAGCTATAAACTAACCAAACTAAAAACTATGATGCAAATACTAAGACGATAGTTCAATCTCAACCTAAAAGAATCATAGGTTACTGCACACAACGAATTTAGAGTCCTAACCACTAGACAATCAGGCCAAATTAGAGATCATCGTAGTAAGAAGTAGATCGGAGAAAGTAGCGCGAGGGGGGGTAAGTTACAATTACATTTCGGAAACCCAGCATTGAATTTACTCAAAAGCGCTGAACACGGTAAGCTCGTCGGTTGTATACAATCTATCGGGCTGTATAAATTCAACTGTATATATTGGCTTCCTGAACAACTACAAATGTACGTTTCTCGTGTTCGCAATGATCCTCAAGCAACATTGGTAATCGATGCTACGGGTGGCATTGCAAAACGTGACAAATCACGGAAGCCGCACATCTTCTTGTATCAGTGCGTTCTCGTGACGCGAGAAGGTAGCGTGCCGACCTTCCAAATGGTTTCGGCCGATCAACGATCGATCATTGTCAGTTCTTTCTTGAGCCATATTCTCGCTGCAAATGCTCCGATTCCCCCAATCGTTGTTACAGATTTTGGTTGGTCTTTGCTAATTGCGGTTGCACAAATATTTGGTCGCTGCGTAAATTTGAACGATTACTTACAAAAGTGCTACGATGCTATTACAAATAAAACAACATTATTGCCATCGACGTTTATGCGATTAGATGTTTGTCATTTGATGGCCATGATTACGCGATGGCCCAGCTTGAGAGGTAAAGATAAATGTTTGGTACGACGGTTTTATAAGCGATGTATTGGAAAAGCTTATCAAATTACAAATCTAGAAGAACTATATCATTTTCTAGAATCAGTCCTTGTTGTTGCTCTCAGTAAATGTATTGGTTCTGGACCGAGTGGCAAGCTTCTACCATCGGTTGATCGACTACATTTTTTGAACAGCAAGATCAAAGGAATCTTACTGAATAGCGATGATAATAATGATGATGAGGGTGAACCTGCTTATCAAAGTGACGAAGAAACTTGTGATACGAATAATGGGGAATCTGATATTGACGCAGAACAGTACATCATCGAAAGTGAATTGGAAACAACAGGATGGAAAACTTGGCGTGATAAATTGTATGATGCAGCTGCAAATATAGCTGATCAATCGTCTAATGGTGACACAATTAACGCATGCTATAACATCGATTTTGCCAAAAGGTTGAAGAGGTACCTTCTACCGTACTCGCCTTTGTGGACAGCAATAATGGTGCCAGTTTTTAAAAGAGGCTTAGTGACCGCCACTTCAGCTGCCGTTGAGGCAGAATTTGCAGATTTAAAACATCGTGAATTTAGAGGTGAAATACCAATGCGAATTGATCGATTTGTGATACAACATATTGAAAGAATTGATAAGAAAATAAGAGAGTGCTGTAAGGCGTCGGATAATTTAGTACAAATCGCAGACGCAAAATCAAATATTCCCGAAAGTAATGACTTTAACCAATCCACAGAAGATAATTTTAGTTTCAAGGTTGAAGATAAACAAAGCATGGAAATTGAGGACTCTCAAAACTTAATGGACTTCGATGAAGTCTTGTACGACGTGAAAATTCAAAACAATTTATGTAATACTCCAAACGAAGATAAGAAAAAGGAACTGTCTAGTTTCGAGCTAGGAGTAATTTTACCACAACAATCCGCAGACATGACAATGGATAATACGAATTGTGCATTATCTCAGTCACCACGGGACGAAAATATTCCAGCAAACAATGGTTGGAATGTCCAGGAAGAATGGAGAGACTTAGAAAAAAACACCATAATGAGGGGTTTAGAAAATAGTTCACCGAAAAAAAAACGGCTGAAGCCAACATGTTTTGATGATTGTCCCGAGTGGGATTTTATCCAAGGTTCTGCGGCAGCTAATATACCGATTCTTTTAAATGGCAATATCGCGGGGTCAGTTCGTTTAACACTCTCAACGCGGTAGCGATAAAACAAAACTTACTTCCAGTGCTGTACGAGTCAAATATTTCCCGTATCAATAATACCCGCTATGCGTTACGACTTCTATTTTCCCGTATCAGCACCTGACTTCAAAGGTCTTTCAAGACATGGAAACCCTTCGATTGTCTAAATTTTTTTATCTAATCAATAGATTATCCTTGTGTATATACAGCTGCAGTCGCCCGGGGTTCCATGCGATATTTTAATAGTTATAGACATTTTTCAAAACTGATAATTTTACGGGAAATTGCTTCCCGAGCCGCGTAGAAAAGATACAACGCTAGTGATGGGATGTGCTTGACAGATAATTTATATTAGAGTAGCTATTTTATCTATTAAATTAATCTATTCACATCTAATATTCGATTCCTGTCGCAGACATGTTTGAATCGAACCTTGTTATTCCTGAACGCCACATTTAAATCGGGTTTTATTATTTATGAACGCAGCGAACTACTACTACGAACTAGAACTAAGTTTCCTTTTATCTCGGGTCCCAAAAAAAATACATTCTTTCTGATAAACACTAAATTTATTTTTTAGGTAAATTAGTTTTAAGTGATTTCTGTATAATTGTAGACAGTTCTTAATTTTATTTCATTAATAATCTTAAAATAAGTGGTTGTATTGATGCTTATTGTTGCTGGCTGCAGGACAGAATAACCGGCAGAACTAATGTCAATGTGGTCATTAGAACTTTGCGGGTCGTAAAATAAACATTCGATCATTGAGAGTGACATCTGTAAATTATCCCTAGATGTTTTTAAAAGATATCAATTACGTATAATTTTGTCTAACTATTCCGTTTTAGAGGCATAAATCGATAAGATAACACATTTTGTTTTGGTTCTCTTTGTTTTTGGGAGTGACGGTGATCGAGAGAGGAAATCAGAGAGTTAAGTGTCTTTTGTATTTTATTTGTAATTTGTGCCTTAATGTTGTGTATAACTAGTAGATAAGTTATTAAGATAGATATAGGATAAGCAGTGAATAGCAATCATTTGATTTAAAATAAAATGTATCCTTTATACTTACCTACCCTCTTTTAATTTATTTTACCATATAGCCTAATAGGTATTCCTAATGGTTAATTTAACTAAGATAAACTACAGATAAATTGCTAGCTAACCAAACACTGCTTAGTATTACAATTAACTTGTTAGCTTACTGACTTATACTGTCAGACAGTTGCTACTTCAAATTACTTTTTGAATTTCATTTAGCATAACACTGCTGCAGTGCCAAACTTCGTATAAAATTAGGTGCTGCACTACAATGCTATCTTTGGTGTTAGCCCATTAATTTTAACAGTGCTTTAGCATATTTAGGGCTGGTTCTTAAGACGACTAATGTTTGCTGAATGATTTTGATTAATAGTAATATCTTTAATGACTTTAGAGTCTGCAAGTATTGATTGTCACGAATATTACATTAGGTGCTCTATAGTAATTCTCACATCAGAAGTGGGATCTGCTCAAGCTTCACAACCATTTTCTAATATATGTCTCAATTTCAGAATGGACAGCGAAACAATTGGCAACCTCCTGATAGCGATTCGCGATGCTGTTGGCGCCACTCACCATAAAGATGATGATATCGCCCTTCCGCTATATGATCCTGACAAGAGTAACTGCGGAGCTGCAAGCTGGTGTACCAGCGTCGAAGCCCTCGCCAAGGAGCTTAAGTGGAGCACCCTCAAGACCGCAGCAAAGGCAGGTAAAGCCCTTAAGGGCTCTGCATTACTATGGTACGAGTCCTGGATGCCCACAGAAGGCAGATCCTGGGAAAATCTTCGAACCGACATCACTGATGCGTACCCGAAACGAAAGAATCTATCGGAACGCCTCAGTAAGGCGGTACAATACTCCTCTGATGCAGCTGAATCTTACGGCGAATACGCTAGAGAGAAATTGCGATTACTTCGCAATACAAAGGTGGCATTTACTGATAAACAGCTGATAGAACTAGTATGTGGTGGAATTGTAGATGTAGATGTGAGAATGGCTTCTTTGAATAACGATAACCAGACCACCCCTGAACTTATCTCCATGCTTTCAACGTACGTAAAGACCAAGAAAAGGGCTTTGGATAATAGTAGTAAGGATAGTGGTTCAGGACCCAGTGGAGCTAAACGCCCAAGGGACAGAACTTGTTTTTCTTGCAACCAGACTGGGCACGTTCAGTCTCAATGTCCTAAAAATAATAGACCCGGTCCAACTCCACAGGTTCCTAAACCAAGCGATCGACCCATTAAGATTTGTAATTATTGTAAACGGGTTGGTCACCTTGAAAATGTATGTTTTCATAAACGGTGTGCAGAATCGAATAATACTATTGATAATACCGTCGCCCCGAAAGAAACCAATTTTTTAGGCAAAACAAATTAAATCTGACTCCAGTTACTATTAGAAATTCATCATTTGATTCTCTGATCGATACAGGTGCTGATTGCAGTTTAATTAAAGAATCTATTGTAAGAAAAATCGGTTGTAATATATTACCAATATCTTTATACATTAATGGCATAGGAAAAAATAAAATACACGTCACTGCTTCAGTTACGGTTGTAGTTCAGTTTGAGGGTATTAGTCTGGAACTCGACATGTACGTAGTTAAAGATTCTGATCTTAGTTATGACTTACTAATAGGTAGAAATGCGGTACAACATCCCGATATAGAAATAATTATAGATGCATCCGGATCTAGATTAGTCAGGAAATACGTGGAAACCAAGGCAGAGGTAAATTTACTTTCCCTCTCATCTAGCTTAAGCGATTTGTCGGATAGAATTGACCATTTAGATCCTGATTTACAAAATAAGGTAAAAATGATATTCCAAAAATATTCCTCTGTATTGGATGAAACTACTACAGTACAAACGGGGGAACTGAATCTTAAGGGGAATGAGATTGTTAATTATCGACCGTATCGATTGGCTCCTGCCGAAAAAGAGAAAGTGGATAAAATCATTAAAGAATTATTGGATAAGAATATTATTCGTGAGAGTGAATCGCCATTTGCTAGCCCCGTGATTTTAGTGAAGAAAAAAGACGGTAATGATAGGATGTGTATTGATTACAGAGCTTTGAATAAGATCATAGAAAAAGACCGGTATCCACTTCCTCTTATCGAGGACCAAATAAATAGATATGAAAAATGGATTTTATCAGATTCCAATAGCTTCCGACTCAGTTAAATACACAGCTTTTGTGACGCCCTCAGGCCACTATGAATTTTTGAAAATGCCATTTGGCATTTGCAATGGTCCGGCCGTATTCCAAAGGGCGATCACAAAGGCTGTGCAGCATTTAAAATTTCTCTTGGTTTATATCGATGACATTCTCATTCCAGTTATTACAGTCGAAGAGGGGCTAGATTACTTGGAAAAGACTATTGAAGCACTTTGCCTTGCAGGGTTTTCTATAAATCTTAAAAAGTGTCAGTTCTTTGTTGATAACATCGAGTATTTGGGGAGGCACATCGATGGTGTGAGTGGCGAAAAAGAGATAGCAGATTTGTTTAAGCAAATGTTTACTATGGAGCCTCTTACAGCTGTGCCCAAGGAGGATTTGTTCGATGCTGAGACACAGAGTGCGGACCTGGTTGTTAAATTTACCGCCAAAGATATCACCAGGATAATTAAGTCAATGAGTAGGGGCAAATCACCGGGACACGATGATCTTAGCATCGAACATCTCCAAAATGCCGGTCCACACCTACCACGGGTATTGGCGATGTTGTTCGCTCTCTGCGTAGGGCATTCATACTTGCCAATGGAGCTGATGAGAACGGTTGTAGTCCCTATAGTTAAAAATAAAACTGGTGACGTAGCAGATAAAACCAACTACAGGCCGATCTCCTTAGCTACCGTAATTGCCAAGGTTCTTGACGGCGTGTTGAATGAATACCTCAATAAGTTCATCATACCGCATGATAACCAGTTTGGTTTTAGACCGAAACTATCTACAGATAGTGCCATAGTATGCATGAAGCATGCTGTCAGATACTACACTGACAGGAACACGCCAGTCTACGCTTGCTACCTCGATCTGTCAAAAGCGTTTGATCTGGTTTCCTACGACGTCTTGTGGAAAAAACTAAGCCAAGTAAATCTGCCTCCTGAGTTAATCAGCGTTCTAAGGTTTTGGTATGGAAATCAGATAAATAATGTGCGATGGGCAGGCGGCCTCTCGGACTCGTACAGGTTGGGATGCGGGGTGAGGCAGGGGGGGTTGAGCTCGCCCACGCTTTTCAACTTGTACGTGAACGAACTGATTGTCGCGCTTAGCAGCCGCCATGTCGGTTGTCATGTGGATGGTGTGTGCTTCAATAATATTAGTTACGCGGACGACATGGTGCTGCTGAGCGCGTCAGTTGGTGGATTGAGAGAACTCATAGGTATCTGCGAAGTCTATGCTCGTGAAAACGGCCTAAAATATAATGCAAAGAAAAGCGAACTTATGGTTTTTAAATCCGGGACCCAATGCCCGACCAGCGTGCCTCCTGTCATCCTGGCTGGCGTGGCTTTGAAGCAGGTGCATAGATTTAAATATCTCGGTCACGTGGTGACTGATGACTTAAAAGATGATGCGGATATTGAACGCGAGAGGCGGGCGCTGTCGGTGCGTGCGAATATGATAGCTCGCAGGTTTGCACGTTGCTCATATCAAGTTAAAATAACGCTCTTCCGAGCCTTTTGTACTTCTTTTTATACGTGCAGCCTGTGGGTTAGGCATGCGCGACAGTCGCTAGATGCTCTTCGCGTTGCGTGGACTGCTTCCACACCACCATGCGCAGGCGAGCGGCCTCGATGGTGCGGCGGACGCGGGCCAGCGGCAGCAGCCTCCTGGGCGTAGTCGCTGATCGGTTGGACGGTCCGTTCTTAAGACACTGGATGTCATTGCACGCACCGGTTTCAAACAAAAATTACTTGTACTAACATAGTTTTAAGCACAATTTTACTAACAATATTGGACTAAAAAAAAAAAAGCGTCTGAATAAATGAATTTTATTATTATTATTATTACATCTCTCGAGATGGTGTAAGACCCAGTGAGACTAAAGTTAGTGCTTTGGTGAATTCCCCAGTTCCCCGTAACGTTAAGCAAGTGCGTCAGTTCATGGGCCTTGCAAGTTATTTTAGGAAATTTATCCCTGACTTCGCAGCTCGTACTGCTTCTATCACAAAACTTACAAAAAATGACCACAAATGGGAATGGGGACTCAAACAGTATGAGGCTAGGGATTATGTCATCAAACATTTGTCAAGTAAACCCCTTTTTTTTCGACCCTAAATTACCAACGGAGCTTTATACTGATGCTAGTTCTGTTGGGTATGGAGCAGTATTGGTCCAAAAGGTGGATAATGTTAGAAAAGTAGTGGCATACTTTAGCAAGAGAACTTCACCAGCTGAATCAAAATACTGCTCATACGATTTGGAAACGTTGGCTATTTTCAATGCACTAAAACACTTCAGGGTATATCTTTTGGGACTAAAATTCCAAATTTTCACTGACTGCAACTCTATTAAATCCACAATGAATAAGAGGGATTTATCACTACGCGTAGCCAGGTGGTGGACGTTTTTACAAGATTTCGAATTTGACATTGTTTATAAAAAGGGCAAATACATAGGTCATGTTGATTTTCTTAGCCGCAATCCTGTCGAGCCCCCAAACTCTGCTTATCTTAACACTTTGACGAATCCTAGCATTACGGAAATTGATAAAAGTTTTACAACCAATATGGCTCATACTAGTCCATCTAATAATTCAGGTGCCAATGTTAACTTAATCAATGAACCCCAATCTTGGTTGGAAGCCGCCCAACAAAATGACACGGAGACCCAAAATTTAATGAGTCTAATTTCAGCCGGTGAACTCGATGAGAACAGGTATATGGTCCGCGATAATATTCTATACTATAAAGTTTCACCCAATGAACCAAAACTTTATGTACCTAAAGGATCAAGATTTGGCCTACTAAAGCTTTTTCATGATGACAATTGTCATTTAGGTTTCGAAAAGACCCATAAAAAACTTTCTGAATATTTTTGGTTTCCGCGAATGTCAGCTTACGTGAGAAAATATTTAAAACATTGTTTAATTTGTGTTGAACGAAAATGTCATTCTGGCCCCAAGCAAGGTTTCTTACACCCCATTGATAAGACTCCTATTCCATTCCATACAATCCATTTAGATTGTACTGGACCGTTCACCCAAACTAGTGAGGGTTATAAATACATTTTGTTACTAGTTGATGGGTTCACTAAATTTTGCTTGCTAAAACCCCTTAAAAGTCTCAGTGCAATAGAATTAGTACCCATAATAAGGGATGTCATAACTATATTTGGCTCACCATCAGTTGTAATCACAGATCGAGGTACCAATTTCAGTTCTCACCAAGTTAGGGCACTATTCACGGAATTACACATTGAACACCACATGATTGCCACCGGTACTCCAAGGGGAAATGGGCAAGTGGAACGATTCGTTGGAACAGTTGTGATTATGTTGAATACTACGTGCAATGGGTCGTCAGATTGGCCAAGCAGTTTATGGAAAGTTCAACAATCCATTAACACAACAGTCCATAAATCTACTGGTTTCACTCCCATTCGGTTGCTTATAGGTTGTGACGCGAATATTCCCAGTATACAAGCCAGACTCAATGATGTAAATGTTTCAGAATCTAATATAGATGTCAGAGCAGATAGGGAACTAGCAAATACGCGTTTACGTTCAGCAGCAGAAAAGTTTAAACGTCGGTTCGATGCCTTTCGACGAGATAACCAATCGTTTGAGTTAGGAAATTTAGTTTACGTTAACCAAGATTATAGACGTCAAGATAAGCTTAGTCCTAGGTTTAAGGGGCCGTACAAAATTTTGCCTATTTTGCCGAACGATAGATATGTACTTAGAGCCCGTGGTACACTAAGAAGTATATCTGTAGCCAAAGATAGATTAAGGTTATGGCCAGGCGAATGGGTAGATGAACACGCAGTAACTGAAGCACCTTAACATTAATGTGTAAAAAGTATCTATTTTTATTTTTGTTAACCTCGTTAGGTAGTATAATATAATATGATGTTGGTAATGAATGATTTTTCTTTTTTTTTACATTGATCGATACTGCTGATGATATTAATATTTACAAAATTATTAAAATTATTATAATATTACAAATTATGTTTGTAATAATTAATGACAGTTTGAGTAAAACTAAATATTATTTATACGATTTACATGTGGATAGGGACATGTGGATAGGGACATGTGGATAGGAATATGTGGATAGGGACATGTGGATAGGGATATGTGGATAGGGACGTGTGGATAGGGACGTGTGGATAGGGACATGTGGATAGGGATATGTGGATAGGGACGTGTGGATAGGGACGTGTGGATAGGGACATGTGGATAGGGACGTGTGGATAGGGACATGTGGATAGGGACGTGTGGATAGGGACATGTGGATAGGAATATGTGGATAGGGACATGTGGATAGGGACATGTGGATAGGGACATGTGGATAGGGACGTGTGGATAGGGATATGTGAATAGGGACGATGTGGATAAGATATAGAATAGTACAATATTGTTACCTACTAAGACACTAGTAAAACTGATATTTTTCATTGTGGCTTTTGTGCTTTCGAGGACGAAGCACAAGTCAGTATGGCCGTGACAGATAATTTATATTAGAGTAGCTATTTTATCTATTAAATTAATCTATTCACATCTAATATTCGATTCCTGTCGCAGACATGTTTGAATCGAACCTTGTTATTCCTGAACGCCACATTTAAATCGGGTTTTATTATTTATGAACGCAGCGAACTACTACTACGAACTAGAACTAAGTTTCCTTTTATCTCGGGTCCCAAAAAAAATACATTCTTTCTGATAAACACTAAATTTATTTTTTAGGTAAATTAGTTTTAAGTGATTTCTGTATAATTGTAGACAGTTCTTAATTTTATTTCATTAATAATCTTAAAATAAGTGGTTGTATTGATGCTTATTGTTGCTGGCTGCAGGACAGAATAACCGGCAGAACTAATGTCAATGTGGTCATTAGAACTTTGCGGGTCGTAAAATAAACATTCGATCATTGAGAGTGATATCTGTAAATTATCCCTAGATGTTTTTAAAAGATATCAATTACGTATAATTTTGTCTAACTATTCCGTTTTAGAGGCATAAATCGATAAGATAACACATTTTGTTTTGGTTCTCTTTGTTTTTGGGAGTGACGGTGATCGAGAGAGGAAATCAGAGAGTTAAGTGTCTTTTGTATTTTATTTGTAATTTGTGCCTTAATGTTGTGTATAACTAGTAGATAAGTTATTAAGATAGATATAGGATAAGCAGTGAATAGCAATCATTTGATTTAAAATAAAATGTATCCTTTATACTTACCTACCCTCTTTTAATTTATTTTACCATATAGCCTAATAGGTATTCCTAATGGTTAATTTAACTAAGATAAACTACAGATAAATTGCTAGCTAACCAAACACTGCTTAGTATTACAATTAACTTGTTAGCTTACTGACTTATACTGTCAGACAGTTGCTACTTCAAATTACTTTTTGAATTTCATTTAGCATAACACTGCTGCAGTGCCAAACTTCGTATAAAATTAGGTGCTGCACTACAATGCTATCTTTGGTGTTAGCCCATTAATTTTAACAGTGCTTTAGCATATTTAGGGCTGGTTCTTAAGACGACTAATGTTTGCTGAATGATTTTGATTAATAGTAATATCTTTAATGACTTTAGAGTCTGCAAGTATTGATTGTCACGAATATTACATTAGGTGCTCTATAGTAATTCTCACATGCTCATAAAATAGGAAACATCTTTTTAAATTTCAAATAATATTTATTGTCATGCATAATCAACACAATGTAATCTGCTTAGTGCTAACTTTATTGTCAGTCTCACGGTTGCTAAATAATTTTCTTAAATCTTGATAGCACGAATAACACTTTTGAAATTTTTCTGCTTTCCTTAAAGTGTGAGTTATTCACTTTTTTTATTCATTATTATTTACATCAGTAAAAGATTTCTGCGTTACAGATTGAATCATAGACTCCAAGAATGTTAACATAGTTACGTGAATTTTTCATTTTGAAAAGTGACGAGTAGCGCCGTGAAAACACGATTGCACTGCGTACATCACTAAGGCAAACTAAAGCGTCGCGCGCGCGCACGCCAGCGCGGTACGGGGTGGCAGTGTACGGCTAAATAGTTCCCGTGCCGCACCAGACGAAAACAAGTTAATTTCAGTGCGTTACGCAAAAATACTTCCCGTACATTTTTATTAGTAAAAATTCATTCATTTGAAGTAAGGATGTCGGAAATGTAGGTATCTCTTTTTTCCGATAACGGGTAGTTAGCAAAACTACTCCCGCGCCTAGAGTAAAACAAGGAAAGTGCACTGCCGCACAGGCCGAAACTCAAATACGACAAAATACTTCCCGTAACGCGTTGAGAGTGTTAAATGGTGTTTGTTATAACGTGACGTCGACGTGTGCGTTTGATTCCATTTTTCAAGCAATCCTTAGCGCCTTGCTGGCAAATAAACATATTCTAGTAAGTTAAAATCATCTGATTGTCAGTTAATAAAAATGGCGCAAAGTGTCAGTGAGAGAAAAAAGATTATTAAAGATCATTATATTGAAAGAGCCAAAATATTGATTACAATTCCAATTTTTGAAGGATCTATAACGATGTATACGAAAAAAATTAAACGCTTAAATGCAGAATGTAATGCTGCCCACTTGGCGCAGTATCTTTTGAAAAAAGAGCCAAGTTACACATGCAGCGTAGAGTGTTCCTGTGGATACACAAGCCGGAACGAATCCATATTTGTAAATGTGAATATTGATAAACTTCTCTACGATGGGTTTCACATGATGCAGGAAGCTATTGATGATTGTATGGTGTACGAAAAATCTTGCTTCAATTGCAAAAAAAAAGTGTCATGTGTATATCAATATGGATCACAACAGCAACTGTTGTGGTTATTGACACAACAGTTGTTAGCGATCCTGGCTATGTTAACAAAGAAAAAATAGTTCCACCAAAGTTGAATTCCATAAAAAATAACGTCAAAGTAGGTGCAAAGACTTATGTCGTTGCTGCTGTCATTGACTACAGCACAGAAAATAAACATTATGTAGCGCCTAACTGGTAATTTTTTGCACACTTATGACGGATTAATAAAAAAACGAAATTTTGCGAACCCAAAGACCACTGTAAAACCTCATGTAATTATATATGTAATATGTAGCAAGTAATTGACTAATCTTTCTCCAATTGATCAGAATGTGGGGTCAGTGAGAAAGTTGTAATTAAATTGAATTGGAGTTGATTAAACTGAGAAATTGAAATTAAAAAACGAAATAGAAAAAGCAATAATCTTTTTTTTAAATAAGGAGGTTCCTTTTTATTATTAATAGCGAATAGAAATCAATATTTTTTGTTATTTGAATTCTCATTATTCATACTTTATAATTGTTTTAAATCAATGTTGACACTTTCAGACTTTTAATTTTTTTATGTCATCAATATGATTATGTTACTTTGTTTTAAAGTTTTTCTCAGTTAGTTTATTTTATAGAATATTATCAATATTATTATTTTTATGATTATTACCTTAGACCATACGAAAAAAAATATAAAAAATTAAAAAGTATAAAAAAAAGAAAAGATACGAAAGGAACCGATGACAGAAATTATACGTATTAGACTGGCAACGGCAAAATTGGGATCGGTTGTAATAAGAAAAGCTGAATAAATTAGATAAAAAGGTCATAATTAGTCAAGAAAACGGCATGAAAACATATCAGTAACAAATTTATTTAAATAAAAATATAAAAATTATAAAAAAAATATAAAAAAAAAGAAAAAATACAAAAAAAGGAAAAATAAAAAAAAATACAAAAAAAACGAAGAAGCCAGTTCTTAACACGTCCACGTCGTTGGCTTTGGGTAACGCTAAGATTGAGAAGATGTTTAAAGACTGTATGGGAGGGGAGTCATGGTTTACCATCTTTTGATTTGTCAGAAACAAAAGAAAACTCCAAATATACGTCAAACTATCAAAATAATATTTTTACATTTAAAATGCTGGAAACCATGATCTGCTAGATTTTAAACAGGAGTTCTGGTCTCGGATCCACTTCCGTATCGGAGTTCTGATGCTGATCTGTAAGAAACAAAGGAGTTCCGGCCTCCACATGGTAGTGCAACTGTTAAATTAAAATTGTTTAACTTTTTACTTGCTCTACCATGATCTGCTGGATTTTAAACGGGAGGTCTGGTTTCGGATCCACTTCTGTATCGAAGTTCTGGTACTGATATTTGAGACACAAAGGAGTTCCGGCCTCCACGTGCTATTGGAACTGTTAAAATAATATTTTTTTAATTTTTTAACTACTCTACCATGATCTGCTGGATTTTAAACAGGAGTTCTGGTTTGCGATCCACTTCTGTATCGAAGTTCTTATACTGATCTGTGAGAAACAAAGGAGTTCCGACCTCCACGTGCTAGTGGAACTGTTAAAATTTTTTTATTTTTTTTACTACTCTACTATGATCTGCTGGATTTTAAACGGGAGTTCTGGTTTTGGATCTACTTCTGTATTGAAGTTCTGATACTGATATGTGAGAAACAAAAGAGTTCCGGCTTCCACGTGCTAGTGGAACTGTTAAAATATTTTATTTAAATTATATTACTACTCTACTATGATCTGCTGGATTTTAAACGGGAGTTTTGGTCTAGGATCCACTTCCGTATCGGAGTGCTGATGCTGATCTGTAAGAAGCAAAGGAGTTCCGGCCTCCACATGGTAGTGCATCTGTTAAATTAAAATTCTTTAACTTTTTACCTGCTCTACCATGATCTGCTGGATTTTAAACGGGAGTTCTGGTTCACGATCCACTTTTGTATCGAAGTTCTGATACTGATCTGTGAGGAACAAAGGAGTTCCGGCCTCCACGTGCTAGTGGAACTGTTAAATAAATATTCTTCAACTTTTTAACTACTCTACCATGATCTGCTGGACTTTAAACGGGAATCCTGATCTCGGATCCACTTCTGTATCGGAGTTTTGATGCTGATCTGTGAGAAACAAAGGAGTTCCGGCCTCCACGTACTATTGGAACTGTTAAAATAATATATTTTTTAATTTTTTTACTACTCTACCATGATCTGCTGGATTTTAAACGGGAGTTCTGGTTTGCGATCCACTTCTGTATCGAAGTTCTGATACTTATCTGTGAGAAACGAGGTAGTTCCGGCCTCCACGTGCTAGTCCACGCATTGGTGAAAGCACTTAAAATTTATCTTTATGCTTTTTTACTTTTGTACTATGATTTGCTGGCTCTTTAACGGGAGTTCTGCACCTAAATCTAGTTCTATTCTAGAGTGCTGATATCGAACATTAAGAAACAAAAGGTTTCTTGCCTCAAAACAGCTTTAAAACCCTTTTATTACGATTAAAACCTAATTATTTTTACTTCTAGACCCATATTTACGGATTGATTTTTTTAGGGTAAGACCGCCAGAACTATTTCTGAAAAGTATCAGGAACTCCACAACTAACCTTAACGCAAAAGAAAATCGCTTTTATTTTTGATTTTCCGGAAAATGATCTGCTACGGGAAGTTAGCAGATCATTTTTTCAACAGCGTTTTTTTCAGGTTTAAACGCCGGAACTATTTCTAAAAAGTATCAGGAACTCTAGAACTCAGCTGCATGCGAACAGAACTCTAAAAAAAAATTGATCTGCTGGCAAATGATATGCCAAGTTCACGCAGACTTTACTAAGGTAACCTCGGGTGCGCGGAGGGGGTAGGTATTGGCGATGACGTAATAAAAATTTGGCGTTTTTTCGCTTCTCCGCGGTCGGAATCGAGCGCGGAGGGTGTCGATCGGGGGATGTTATTCTAGGTATTTTATAAGAAAAACTTTGCGGGCAAACCTCCCGAATGCGTTAAATTTGAAGAAAAGTAATTTTTTTTGCAAAAATTCTCAGAATTTTCGATAATTCCTGCGCCGAAACGGCCAGGAAGGGTGTCAAAAATGAAGAGGGCGTTAAATAACGCCGGACCAGCAACAAAACACTTATAGAAAACAACCAAATAGCTTAAAAAACGAAATTTATAACTCAGTTACTATGCGAATTTTCAAAGTCGATGAAATACCAAAAATTACCAAAATTTTAAAAAATAAATATGGGGAAATAACTTTAGGGGTTGCGGATATTGAAATTGGTTATGTGAAAGAAAGAAAACGTTTAGACTGAACAAAGATTATACGTATTTATTTGCTCATTTACACTTGAGTTACACACGTCTATATCCTGATACAAAAGAGGGTAGTAAGGGAGGCATTGGCTACATCACACGACTTTTATACTTATGGTTGTAGGAAGGGGAATTGGTACTACTAGCCAAGTACAATACAACTCTGTAATTAATTTTTGTACATAATTCCAACACGCCCCCTCAACAATTAATTTAAGTATGCCAAATGCCAATATCATATAACAAGGATATTTATACAATTCAATAAACACAAAATAGCACGCATGTAACTTCAAAGTGTACTCTGGGAGAATAACAATACCATGATCCAGCATTCGCTGCGCAGGATTAGGGAAAACCCAGAAAAAACCTAATCAGATCATGTTAATAAAAAAATATTTTATAAACAAACAAATATTATGGAACAAATAATACTGTTATTCCAAGCCCATATCAGCTCGCATTGCTTGGAAAGAAGCAGCTGGTAAAGGTTTAGTTAATCCATCTTGCTTCTCTAACGGCCTCAAATAAAGCCATGTATTCAGCTTCCGTGGAGGATGCGGCAACTGTGTTTTGTTTTCGTGTATTCCACGAGATTGTACAATTATCGAATACTTTAAATAAGTACCCTGTTGTACTTTTTCTATCGATCAAGTCGCCTCCCCAATCGGAATCTGCATACCCAACTACCAGTTGTTTGTAATCACATTTCTCATAGGTCAGTTTTAAGTTTACAGTTCCTTTTAAATACCTCAAAAGATGTTTTAGGCATTTCCATAATTCTTCATTATTTTTACTTTGATATTGTTACGTGCTACGGTTCTTTATTCGGAGATTAACACTAACTTTAGAAAAACACTAGGTCTAGGGTTCCTAGGTCTAGGTATCGCAACACTGAAACACTAAACGACGGATCTCGAAGTCCAATAGCCTCGCCAAGGTCGCAGGTAGTCGCAGGTATCGCTCAAGATTCACTCGTAGTTATCGCTTCGAAAGCTCAAACTGAACTGCCCGTCCGGTTTAGTTGCGCCGTTTATATACCCAACCGAAAGGGGCTCTAGAATGTTCGAGTCTGATGTGTTTTACTAGCCACTCGGCCGAACGTTTCTAGAAAAGAACTTCTATCGAATTCGCTACTCCAATGTGTTTGCTTTACATTGCGTGTTTTGTATGCATTGCGCGTTTTGCATACATTGCGCGCTATTTATCTAGCTCGACCGCGACACTGCCCCCTTCTTAGAGATGCTCGTCCCGAGCGTCACTATTGCTGCCTTGATAACGTGCTAAGCGGTCGATGTGCACTATTTTGAAAGCTCCCCTTGGTTGACGTTGAATCCGATACGTCACGTCATTCATCCGGGTAACAACCTTGTACGGGCCTTCCCACCGAGTCTGTAATTTCGGAGATTTTCCTTTTCGACAGATAGGATTGTGTAGCCATACCAGTGATCCCTCCTCAAAACCACTTGTATTCGCCCTCCGATCATATCTCGTCTTCATGTTCTCGCTTGACTGCAAACCATGCTCTCGAACCAAAGCATAGACGTCCTGCATTTTCTCCCGTAGATCGGAGACGTAGTCCTGCATCGATTGGGGGTCATCTGGAGGTCCGCTTGTCAGTAAATCCACTGGTAGCCGTAGTTCTCTACCGAAATTCACATACGCTGGGGTCGCCTTCGTGCTCTCATGCTCAGATGTTCTGTAGGCGAGTAGGAACAGCGGTATGAATTTGTCCCAATCCCTCTGGTGTTTATCAACCAGTTTCGCCAAATTCCTCTCTAGCGTCTGGTTAAACCTCTCCACCATACCGTCGGACTGAGGGTGATATGGGTCCTCGTCTTGTGCATTCCCAAGATTTTGCACATTTCCTGGAATAGCTGGGATTCGAAGTTCCTTCCTTGATCTGAGTGGATTTCCAAGGGTACACCGAATCGACATATCACTTCCTCAACCAACTTGGAGGCTACTGTCATGGCTTCCTGATTAGGTATGGCGAACACTTCCGGCCACTTGGTGAAATAATCCATGACGACCAAGAAGTACTTGTTCCCTGACTCGGTCACTGGAAAGGTCCAGCCACGTCAACAGCAATTCTTTCCCAGGGCGCACCAACATTATAGAGTTGGAGGTTTCCGCGGGTCCTAGTTGACGGACCTTTGACTGCAGCACAAGTGGTACATTTGCGGCACCATTCCTGCACATCCTCTCGACAATGAAGCCAGTAGAATCTTTCCCTCACTTTTGTTAATGTTCTCTTCACGCCAAGATGTCCACTTGAAACCCCATCATGTATTTCACGAAGAACGTCTTTCACCCTGGTCCTTGGAACAACTAACTGAAGGTGGAACTCTCTGCCGTTAGGTTTCTCCCATTTTCGGTAAAGTATTCCGTTCTGCAGAACAAAGCTGTCCCATTAGGCCCAATAGGCTTTAGTGATAGGGCTAGTGGGTGCGACCTCAACCCATTTTGGTTTGTCCGCACTACGTTTTTTCCAAGCCACGATGAGTCGAACGTCTTCATCATCTTCCTGAGCTTCTCTCATGGCCTCATCTTGCCACAGTCCCGGAGGGCTCGTTCTCGTAAGCTTAACGGTCAGTTCCTTCGACTCCTGTTTGACACAATGCTTACAATCTTCCGGGCATGGTCTTCTTGAGAGGGCGTCAGCGTTGCCATGGGCCTTCCCACTGCGGTGTTCGGTGACGAAGTCAAACTCCTGGAGTTGTTCGACCCATCTGGCGACTTGACCTTCTGGATTCTTAAACTGAAGTAACCACTTCAAGGCGGCGTGATCAGTGCGAAGTGTAAACTGTCTTCCGACGAGGTATTTGTTGAAGTGTTGCAGCGTCTTTACCACGGCCAAGAGTTCTCTCCTTGTCATGCAGTAGTTCCGTTCAGGTTTCGACAATGATTTGCTAAAATAAGCAATCACGACTTCTCTATCGCCTTGTTTTTGAGACAAAACACCACCGATCACCGTGTTGCTAGCATCCGTGTCGACAATGAACTGGCCGCAAGTCTGAGGGTAGCCTAAGATCGGTGTTTCACACAAACACTGCCTCAATTTTCGGAAGGCTTCTTCGCAGCTCTCATCCCATCAGAATGGCTGTTTCTCTTCAGTCAGGCGATGCAACGGTTTGGCGATTTCGGAAAATCCTTTAACAAATCGCCTGTAGTACGAGCACAGTCCCAGGAAGGCTCGCACTTCCGTCTTATCTCTGGGAGTTGGCCACTTCTGTACTGCTTCAATTTTCTCCGGGTCAGTCTGGATTCCCTCGCTGGTGATTACGTGGCCGAGGTAATTGACTTTATTGCTAAACAGATGGCACTTCCTCGGGTTCAGTTTTAAGTTGGCACCTCGTATTTTTCCGAAGACTTGCTCCAAATTCCGCAGGTGATTTCAAAGTCTCGACCCATGATGATGACGTCATCCAGATAGACTAGGCAGGCGTCTCCCACTAACCCTGCCAGTACACACTCCATGAGACGCTCAAAGGTAGCTGGCGCGTTGCACAATCCGAAAGGCATAACGTTAAACTGCCATAACCCTTTGCCAGTTGTAAATGCTGTCTTCTCTTTGTCTTTCGGATGGATTTCCACCTGCCAATAGCCAGATTTCAGGTCCAAGGTTGAGAACCATTGCATACCACTCAGGGTATCCAAGGTATCGTCGATACGTGGCAGTGGATAGCTGTCTTTCTTTGTGACATCATTCAACCGTCGATAATCTACACAGAACCGCGTGCTACCATCTTTCTTCTTCACCAAGACCACAGGCGAACACCACGGACTTGCAGATCTTATTCATTCTCATATCCTCTACCATGTCTTGCACTTCTCTTTCCTTAGCGATTGGGATTCGCCTTGCTCGCTGCCGAATAGGTCTTTCGTTCCCGGTGTCGATTCTGTGTTGAACTAACGACGTCCTTCCAAGATCTGCTTCCTGGGAAGACAAGATATCTGCGTAGCGCAACAGCATTTTCTTGGCTTTGAAGCTCTGTGAATAGGTCAGATTGTTCTTACAGCCGTCAAGAATTTCTGTAATAGTAGACTCATTCTTGGTTTTGGACGCATCTACTATCGGCGTTGATTGACATTGCTTTACCCAGACAGCTTCCTCGCATTGTCCAACAACTTCACCCTTATTTAAGGTAACCTCGTGGTTCTCCAGATTCACGACTCTTATTACTGCAGTATTGGTTCCTCTCACAAGGGTTCTTGCCGTCAGGAGTCTCCGAGCCGATGTTTCGTTTGGTATATCTTCAATCAACACACATCTTGGCTTATTGTTTTTAGCTGATGGCAGCTTCACCTCTACTTGAGTTTGTGCTCGTCCAGGTATGACAACTTTGTTTAGGCAAGTCACTTTTCCAGTGGGACCTCCAAGTATCAATATCTCCTCGTTGCCGCACTTGAAAACACTGTTAGTGACGTCAATTCTGCAGTTATGTTTCTTCATGAAGTCCAGGCCCAAAATGCACTCGTCGATAATTTCAGCCACGATGACGTTGTGAGTGTACGGTACTTCTCCCACATACATTGTGACTGATATTTCCCCCAGGACGGGTATTGGCTGACCGGAGGCGGAAAGAAGCCGACAATCGACATTCTTGCGTCCCAACGCACCTTTCACCATGTCCGGCTGAACTATCGTCCTAGAGGCTCCGGTGTCTATCGTCATTTTGCAGTCTTTCCCATTAACCGTGCCGCATATCGATAGACTGTTCCCATTGCACGCCTGTGAGATGACCATTGCTGGGGCTTCTTTCACGCCAGCCAGTACCCGCCCCTTAGTCCTGGCTGTTACTCGTTTCCCTGACTCCCGATAGAGGACGGAGTCTCCTGCCTCTTTGTCAGTTCATCAAGTTGTTTCTGCAGCTTGATGATTTTTTCTGTCACCTCATCCTTCTTCGGGCAGGAAAACTGCAGGTGGCCTCGTTCACCGCATTTGTAGCACAAGGATCCAGTCTTTTTTAGGGGTGCCTTAATTACCTTAATCTCTTCAGTGACTTCCCGCAGCTTATGCGCACGCACATCTCGCCGCACTGCTTCAACTTCCAGGGCATGTGCCAGGGCATCCTTCAGCGAGGCATGATGACGAAGCCCCACTGCAGCCCTTATCTCCATGTCCCGGATGCCATCGACGAAGGCTTGCAAAATGTTTGCGTCCACCATCTTGGTGTCAGCCGTCGGGTGCGCTTTGCGGACAAGCTTCTCAACCTCCAGTGCCCACTGTTGTAGTCCTTCTCCTGGACGCTGGACTCGATCTCGTAACTGGGCCCGGAACACGTGTTCAAGATGGCGCTCCCCATATCTGGATTCAAGGGCCTCCATCAGTTCCTTGAAGCCACTTCCTGAGCTAGGCAGTGCCTCTAAGACAGACAATGCTGAGCCCCTGAGCGCCACAGTGAGAGCTGTCAGGCTCTGCTCAGCCGTCCACCCATTAGCAGTAGCGACGGTCTGGAACTGCTGCCGGTACGCGGGCCAAGACGTAGTTCCGTCGTAAGGTGGCACCTTCACTCTAGGTCCCTGGACTACGGCGACGGCTCCACTTGATGTGATTCCCACAGTTTTAAGTCGCAACAATTCTTTTTGCAGTCCAGAGACACCAGTTTCTAATCCTGTGACCCGCTCCTCGACTACATTCTTCAGTCCAGTAAGATCGGTTTCCAATACTGTGACGCGCCCTCCTACTGAATCGACGTCTTCACGGAGTTGCTTCACTACATTGCTGACCTTACCAATAGCCGCCAAAACTGTGTGAAGATTTTGCTGTTGTTCTTCACGCATCTGGTGCATGCCCTTATTCATGTTTTCCATCATCTTGACCAAACTACATATATCTAGAGCGGATGCGTCCGCTGCTCGTCCCGTAGTCGTAGCCCGGACGTGGTCAGTAGGCGTGGCCAGGTGGGCGGAGCTAGTGGGCGGGGCTTCGACGGTGGACGTGGTCTGTTGGGCGGAGCTAGCGGTAGGCGTGACCAAGCGGGCGGGGCCAGAGGACGTGGCCGGTGACCCGGTGGGAGGGGACCTCAGTGGCGGGCGGAGCCAAGTGGGCGTGGTCAGTGGGCGTGGCCAGGTCGATAGGCGTGGCCTCAGTAGTGGGCGGGGCCTGGTGGGCAGGGCCAGTGGGTGGAGCCCGATGGCCAGTGGGTGTGGCCTGGCGGGCTGCAGGCGTAGCCCCCGCAGCACGTTGTGCCCTCGTCCTGACACCTTCCTCGGCGATGTCTTCTCTCGGAGTTAGTGGCATCTCCAAATTTCACTTCCGACACCAAATTGTTACGTGCTAGGGTTCTTTATTCGGAGATTAACACTAACTTTACAAAAACACTAGGTCTAGGGTTCCTAGGTCTAGGTATCGCAACACTGAAACACTAAACGACGGATCTCGAAGTCCAATAGCCTCGCCAAGGTCGCAGGTAGTCGCAGGTATCGCTCAAGATTCACTCGTAGTTATCGCTTCGAAAGCTCAAACTGAACTGCCCGTCCGGTTTGGTTGCGCCGTTTATATACCCAACCGAACGGGACTCTAGAATGTTCGAGTCCGATGTGTTTTACTAGCCACTCGGCCGAACGTTTCTAGAATAGAACTTCTATCGAATTCGCTACTCCAATGTGTTTGCTTTACATTGCGTGTTTTGTATGCATTGCGCGTTTTGCATACATTGCGCGCTATTAATCTAGCTCGACCGCGACAATATCTACTTAAAATACCTAGAGCTGCACAGATATCTAATCGTGTACACTGCATCGCATACATTAGTGATTAGACAACCTATGACGTTTTTACAAGGGGCATCATAGTGAATGTCAGAGTTTAAAGCAGCATGATCCAATTTTGATGGAAATGGTAATTTAGAATAATTACAGTCACTCATGGAATATTTGCTTAAAACACCTTGAAGGTATAATGATTGATCTAAAGTTAATTTACCTTTAGTTCTTTCTACTCTAATGCCTAAAAATAATTTTAATTCATTCAAATCAGTCATACTGAATTATTGCTTCAAACAGTTTTTGTACATTTGTAAATTTTGTCTATCTTTTGTACATAAAATTAAATCATCTACATGTAATACTATATACACATTTTTATCTTATCATTGTATCTAGTAACTTTGATACCAAGAAATAACTTCATTTCTTTAAGATCCAACATTTTGAATTAAGTCATTAAATAACTTTAAACTCATTTAAAATTTGAATTATACCACTCACCAAAACTATGTGATCGACATACAGTATTACATAGACATTTGTATTTATATGCCCATTATTAAGTACATATAAACATCTATTTACTGATGAGTTTTGAAAGCCTCATCTTTCAATGACTGTTAAAAGATTTCAAACCAGCATCTAGCTGCCTGCTTTAAACATACAGCGCTTTACTAAATTTAAAAACAAAACCATACAGCGCTTTATTTTATTTAGAGACATAATTGTTTTTATAGTTTACACCTTTAGGAATTTCCGTAATATTCCTTTAAAATGCAGGTTTACGTCAATGTGATGAACTAATAAATTATACTGATTTGCAAAACTAATTAAAAATCTAAAACTAGCAATTCTAGCCACCGATGCAAAGTCTCATTGTAATTCTTGATATTATTATTCTTATATTCGAGCAACTAAACGCGCCTTATATCGTGTAGGTACACCTAGTTCATTGGTTTTTATTGTAAAAACCCATTTACAACTTACTATATTTACATTATTAGGTCTATTTACAAGTTTCCAAGTTTTTTTACTATGAAGTGACTCGATTTCACTGTCTATGGCTTTTAACCATTTATCAGAATCGCTCCTATTTAAAACATCATTATAATTATTAGGTAACGATTGAACAGTAATTAGTGATAAGTAATAATCAGGGTCATTCATATGTGCATAATCTTTTGCGGGTAGGTCGAGAATTCTTTGACTACGTCTCAGTTTGCTAGGTGAAGATCCAGCTTCTGAGCTATTATTGTCGAAAGGATGTTTGTGTTTGCTGCCTATTAACTTTGCCAATTTATTATTATCGCCTTATTAATTTCGGCGAGAATTTCAATAGGTGTATTATCGATCGGCCGAGAAGATTCGAATGTTGACTCATCGAAAACAATATCTCTAGCAACGAAATATTTATTATTCTCTACATCGAATAATTTATAACCATTTTGGTCGTAACCGTATGGCTTTAAATGATTTTTTTTTGTCAAACTTCGATCTTACAGTCTTAATATGAACGTAGGCCGTCGAACCGATTATTTTTAAATGATTTATTTTCGGTTTTCTATTGTGCCACATTTCGTATGGAGTTTTATTTGTGATCGCTTTTGTGGGTACTCTGTTTGTTAAGTTCATCGACCACACAGCCCATAGACGCCTAATGTTTGATTTTGCGTATTGAATGCATTCTGGCAACTAGCTGAGGTAAGAGAAGCGGGGTTGCAACGCCGTGATTGGTTAATTCAAGGCCACACGCGCTAGTTACACGCCGTGATTGGCTAATTCACATTTATATCGGAACTATAAGTCAGATGTGTTGACAGGAGCCATTCGCCTGTTATTAGGCGTCTATGGGCTGTGTGGTCGATGGTTAAGTTAATACAGCTTCACCCCAGAACGATTTGTTCAGCTTCGCACTTGTAACCATGGTTTTTAGCCATTTCGGTTAACGTACGATTCATACGCTCAGCTACTCCATTTTGTTGTGGCGTGTACGGTACTGTAACCATGGTTTTTAGCCATTTCGGTTAACGTACGATTCATACGCTCAGCTACTCCATTTTGTTGTGGCGTGTACGGTACCGTCAAGTGGTACGTTATTCCCTTACAAACACAAAAATCTTTAAATTCATTAGAAAGATATTCTCGCCCGTTATCACAATATAAATTAGTCACTTTTAAGTTAAATAAATTCTCACTTTTAGAAACAAAATCTTGGAAACATTTCAATACCTCTAATTTTGAGTTCATTAAATAAGTTATTGTATAATGTGTAAATTCATCAATAAATGTTACAAAATATTTTTTATCATCAATAGTAGGGGGTGTTATCGGACCGCAAACATCAGAGTGGATAATAAAAAGTGGGCGATTATTTTTGTCAGATTTATCTTTTGATTTAGCAAACGGTAATCTAGATTGTTTGCCGAGTATGCACGGTTCACATAACTCAGCACTAGGAATAATATATTTAATTAATTTTCTATCATCGTCATGAACTAAATTCTTTCATAAGTTAAATTTTTGTTTATTTAAATGACCGAGCCGACTGTGCCATAAATCATAAGATTTTGTACAGTTTTCGCGTTGGTCTTGAATTTCATTTAAATTACACTGTAATTTATTTATTTCAAAATTAGTACTAAATAGATTATTCGTATTCTCACCAGTCATATAGCATTAATTATTTTTATATATTTGAACACCATTGTTACCAAAAATAACCGTCATGCCTGTCTGTTGTATGCGATTTACCGATAACAAATTATACTTACCGTACCTCGGGTGAGTACAAAACTTCATCGATGGAATCCTGAATACCTGTTTGTTGTTACCTCTATTCTCCCTTTACCAAATGCCAGTATAGAAGTCCCGTTCTTAGCAACACCGATCTTTACAGGTGTAGCCATTTCGACATGTGACGTAAAGACTTCTCGATTATTTACAATATGATCAGTCGCGCCAGAATCTAAAAGAAAACAAATTTAGTTATTAGATAAACGATTGTCAGCGACAGTAATTATCTTACATTTAGATAGCATAAAAGCAAAACTATCCTCGTCATTGTTGCAGGGCTGAACGTTGTTGGCAGTCCTCTTGAAGTTAGTAGATTGCTCTTGTTGCAGCTTTTTGTAGAAATGACAGTCCTTCTTGAAATGATTTCGCCTTCCACAATGATCGCAGTACATCTTTGATAACTTGTGGGTAGAATATACGGGAAAATATTTTTCCTTTTGTTGAGGGTAGAATTTTTTCTTCTTGTTAGGTATATGTGAATTTTGCACCGAAAAACGTAATGCGAAATTTTTGTCCATTTCTTCGAGTTTCGCTCCAGCAGAAATCAATTCCGTAATAATATTATCGAATTTTGTGAAATGGTTCAATAATGTCATATCAGGTTGCAATTTTAGGTTTAGAAGTTGTTTACGCAATGCTGATTGTGTAGCTAAGCTTCTTCGCTCGTAAATTTTTATCTTAGCGGTGGTGGAATCTTTTGCGAAGTTAAGATATGCGTCACTTAGATATTCAACAATCGTACCTTTTGCAATCATGTTTTTCTTCAGCCATTCAGCATCTGGATCAGTCGGTATAGGTTTTTCCACGGCACTAAGTACTTGCAGTTCTTCTAACAAAGATTTTATTCGAAACTTCCAAGTACTATATCTCTCACCGTTAAACTGTTGAATATTTCTTTTGTTTCGGGATTCCATATTAAATTTTTAATTACTTGCACTTAATTAGTATTTTACTTTAATTAGCACAGTTAGATAACGTGGCCTGGGCCCATAACCTATTGAAATTAATTATATGAAAGAAAGAAAACGTTTAGACTGAACAAAGATTATACGTATTTATTTGCTCATTTACACTTGAGTTACACACGTCTATATCCTGATACAAAAGAGGGTAGTAAGGGAGGCATTGGCTATGTGACGCCCTATGAGGCTTAAAAATTTATTTATATTCGAAAAAGCATTTTAAAGATATATGTATAATGTATTATAACATAATACACTATATGTATAATGTATTATGATATAATACGCTATAAATCTTAAGTTGAAATGTATTTAAAGTATTGCGAGTTGATAAACTCGAAATCTAAAGTTTATATGATTATTGATGTATAATTCATAAACTAAAATGAATAAAGTAATTATTCATATGAAATAAAATGTTTATAATAAAGTATATTAACCGTGTGCTTGGTTTCAGATGTAACGGTGATATCGACTTGTACCCCCCAACCCCCCGCATACCCCTCTCAAACGAGACGCGAACGCACCGCCAGTATCCACGCGGGCGGCTGAGACGTGAAGTGGCATCGCGCGGCGGGCGGACGAGCGAGTCGAGAGGCTACGCGTCGCGCGTAGAGCGCGTCGCGTATACAACATTAAATGTTGTTAAACGAGTTTAGTTTTGTGGTAGCTCGTATACAGATATTGTATTATTATACAAATCTAAATAATTATATTGGAGTCTCACGTGAAGGTCTTAGATGAGAATGCCGACGACCACTTTCACAATAAAGATGATGTAGTTGGGAGTTCGAACGAGCTTACGTACTTAGTGACTTGTCGCTCTGTACGAAAGCCTTGTCAACGCGCTCGACGTCCGTTAGGATATCTTGTGCGAAGACAAATATTATTATGAGGAAGGCTTTCGGTGTGTATGGATTGTAATTTTATTGTTATTAAATTATAATTCATCACATCTTATCGGCTCGATGCATACGTGTATTTTCAATTTATTGGAATTTACAACGACGATGAACTCTAATCCTGAGCGGTTAGACGTCGCGCGTCGCGAGCGTAAGATAACGTGGAGAGGTAAAAATCCGCGCCTTGAGTTGTCTTCGCCGTGACGGGTTTCGTTGTGCACGTATTGTATCTTGTCTATTGAATAACTACGCCTTCCGTGTTATTCAAAAACTATCATCGACTATGCGGCTGACTGGAGACGCGGGATCGCTTCCTACACCAAGGGAGTGTTGAACGCTCTTCTTTCAAGATAACATTACTTTCTTTTTTTTACAAACATAACAATTATAGTCAATGCGCTTTGTGACTTTGTTACGTTGTGCAGAGATTATGGGATCGGCTGTGGACGACCTAGTCGTTAACGCTTGATCTCGGTAAACAGTTGTGTTTTTCAACACGACTTGTTTATCAAAATGAACGAGTGCTGAGTGGGTGTTGTACGAGGACGAGTGTGATCCAATCAATTGGGCTTCGGCCTTAGCTACGTGTAGCTACTATAACACAAATTGACCGACTGAAGTTATGATGTCCGGCGAGACTGGTCTCATACACTTATATTTGAATTATTGGGATGGTGTTGAGGTCGCGGTACTATCCGCATTATGGCCTCGGTCTTCGGGCTGACACGTACCCAGGGGTCTCGGCATCGCCGAATTATGACCTCCAACGATTGCTGCTGATACGGGACGTACAGTCTCATATAGCTGATTCATCCTCTAACGGATGTCGGTTATGCATATTTGGAGAACTCTCTACCTTGTGCAACACAGGTGGGGGGGGGTGGTAACTGCTTATGAGCAGGCGGATGGCCATCACCGTGGGTAGCGCAGGACGGGGCTATTCCACCTCTCGCTATATAATAAACTTGTTATGTAGTGAGAGCCATTGTAAATATTCCTATTGGAATATCAAGTTGATTATAATTATACATCGTATGGGAGGTGTTCTATGAGCATCATATTCCTATCTCAGAATCCGAACACTACTAACGTCGATAGACGTAAGTTAGTGATTATGTGTACCACTGTAATAAGGCTACCGTCTTTGGAGTCTCTCTGCTTCCGGGCTAACAACACTAATAACGCACAGACGTTAAATAAATGTACAGTGTAGTCTCGCACTTAAAAATAGAACCGTTCGTGTAGAGCGAGTTCATATAAGGAACGAATGTCACCCAACTCAAACGCAGTTGGGTGTACTAAATATAAATGTTTCTTGTAAGAAATATTATGCACAAATATTAAAATAAAATGTCAAATTAATTGATGGTTGTTTTATTCAATTAATACCTAAGTCCAACCTCGACCCATTATAATAATGCGGATAGGATGGTGACGGAATCGAATCTCAACCTAAAAGAACTGGAGTCATTTAAAACACAACGTAAAACTGGGTCTAACTATTAGACGAAATTGGCCAAATAAAAATGTTCAACATCTTTGATGTTGTTCATAAATTGATGAAGGAGGGTGAAAGTTACAGCTACATCACACGACTTTTATACTTATGGTTGTAGGAAGGGGAATTGGTACTACTAGCCAAGTACAATACAACTCTGTAATTAATTTTTGTACATAATTCCAACAGCGGACAGACAAAACACAGCGAAAAACCAGTTCGAAAACGCCAAAACAGCGACGTAGTTTGTTATTATATTGATATTAATATCGTATGTCGCGTCAAACACACGTTTACTTAGGTAACCTCGGGTGCGCGGAGGGGGTAGGTATCGGCGATGACGTAATAAAAATTTGGCGTTTTTTCGCTTCTCCGCGGTCGGAATCGGGCGCGGAGGGTGTCGATCGGCGCGGGGGATGTTATTCTAGGTATTTTATAAGAAAAACTTTGCGGGCAAACCTCCCGAAAGCGTTAAATTTGAAGAAAAGTAAATTTTTTTGCAAAAATTCTCAGAATTTTGGATAATTCCTGCGCCGAAACGGCCAGGAAGGGTGTAAAAAACGAAGAGGGCGTTAAATAACGCCGGACCAGCAACGAAACACTTATAGAAAACAACCAATTAGCTTAAAAAAAGAAATTTGTAACTCAGTTACTATGCGAATTTTCAAAGTCGATGAAATAATTTGTATGACTGGTCTCGTAGATTTGGTATTTCTGTCAACCCAGCGAAGTGTCAGGCGATCATCATTGGGAGTTCAAGATTACTTACCAAAAAAAAAAAAAAAAAAAATAGATACCTCTCAAATCTCTCAATTAGTGTATAATGGATCAGTCATTCCTTTTTGTTCGTATGTCAAAAATCTTGGTATGTATTTCGATCGGAGTCTGGGTTGGAATAAGCAGGTCGCTGAGATCAGTCGCAGAATGGTGTCAACACTGCGATCACTTTATCGTTTTAAATATCTTCTACCGTACAAAACCAGACTCCTTGTTGTGCAGGCATTACTGCTACCTATTATCGATTATGGAGACGTGTGCAGCTTGGATTTGACTGAGGAACTGTTGGACAAATTGGAGCGTCTTCTCAATGGCTGTATTAGGTTTATCTTCGGTTCCCCCCCGAATTGGGTCCCCGCCTTGTCGTGGCGGGGGGGCTCTAGTAGCCGTGGACTTGCCACCCACGGTGAAGCTAAGAGGGACCCAGAGGCGGGCCAGAATGCCGGGTGCGGCGCTGATTTGGGGGTCGGCGCTGCGCCCGACATGAGGCGCCGGACGGGGCCGTCTCACCCACTTGCAGGCGGCAAGTACTGGGTCGAGGCGGCCCGAGTAGGTGGCGCCGTCGCCCTTCGGAGCGGCGGCGCGACTGAGGCGGGCCGCGGCGTAGCTCGAGCGCCGCGGCCGGGGGTTGGAGGCCGTGGGGGTGTTTTCCTCTGCGGCCTCGACGGGGCCGCCCCGGTGAGTGGCGGCGTGGAGGGGCTTCGGGGGGAGGGGAGTGCTGGCGCGGAGCTAGTCGGCCCTCCTCACCCCCTGCGGTCGTCGTGGTGGGCGGCGGGGCCACTGGCCCGACCCGTCGCAGGGGGCCTTGGGCGCCGGTCATGGGCCCGACCGGCGTCCTTTGCACAAGGTCCCCGAGAGGGAGGAGGGCGGCGGTGCGTCGCGTGTTCCGGCGCATCGTCGTCATTCTGAGGGGCACTTGTGCCCCTCGAGGAGGAGCCCGGCAACGGGCTGGCGCCGTCGGGGCTGCGGAGCATGCGAAAGCGATTCCCGCGGCCCCGGCAACAGGCGCGGAGGAGGAACACCCCAGGGTTTTTAGTGGGTAGCATTCCCGCCCTTCTCAGGGCGGGTTGCCCTTTTCAGGGCAGAGTCCCACATAACCATCGCCCCGGCCCGGGGGCGGTGGTATGCATAAAGCATTTTCCCTGGGTCAAAAAAAAAAAAAAAAAAAAAAGGTTTATCTTCGGTTTGCGTAAGTACGATCACATTTCCAGTTACCGTTCCAAGCTGAACTGGTTAACCATTCGCCAAAGAAGACGGTCACGGATCCTGTGCACTCTTTACTCGATCCTAAATGATGTACAATCTCCAATGTACTTGCGGGAAAGATTTACATTCCTGGGCTCCACACATAGCAAACCTGTTCGTACCCCAAACTTTCGAACAATTCATATACATGGGCATCGCACGGATTTTTTCTCGTACTCGTTTACAGTGCATGCTGCTCGGCTGTGGAATCAGCTTCCTGACGGAATCAGGCGTGCACGGAGCAAGGTGCAGTTTAAGCGTTTAGTGCGTGCGCATCTGCGTGCTCTGCCGTAGTGGCATCCGAACCTTTCCCTTTTTTTCTTCTTTGATCAACCTGCTATGTTTATTAGTGTGTCCAAGTAGTTAATAGTTAAGTATTGTATTATTATTGTGTATTGCGTATTCCCGTATGTATCTTAGGTATGTATCCTCGGTTATCTGTGTAAGTATATATGTGTATTGTGTGTATATATTAGCATGTACTTTTATTTATACATATATGGATGCATGTGATTATGTGTGTGTGTATGTATGTATATATATATATATTATATTATATATATATTATGTATTTGCATATGTGTGTATGTATTTAGTATATTATGTATGTATCTGCTTTTATTTAATTTATTTACTGTATATATGGTAATATTATTTATATTAACTTTATATATATATATATATATATATATATATAGTTTAGTGGCATTACACAGAACCGGAATATATATATATATATATATATATATATATATATATATATATATATATATATATATTCCGGTTCTGTGTAATGCCACTAAACTATCCCCTAGCCAAAAGGTTGACTGGTAGAGAATGCCTTAGGCATTAAGTCCGCCTTTTGTGCAATAAAGTTCTTTAAATAAATAAATAAATAAATACCAAAAATTACCAAAATTTTAAAAAATAAATATGCGGAAATAACTTTAGGGGTTGCGGACAGACAAAACACAGCGAAAACCAGTTCGAAAACGCCAAAACAGCGACGTAGTTTGTTATTATATTGATATTAATATCGTATGTCGCGTCAAACACACGTTTACTTAGGTAACCTCGGGTGCGCGGAGGGGGTAGGTATCGGCGATGACGTAATAAAAATTTGGAGTTTTTTCGCTTCTCCGCGGTCGGAATCGGGCGCGGAGGGTGTCGATCGACGCGGGGGATGTTATTCTAGGTATTTTATAAGAAAAACTTTGCGGGCAAACCTCCCGAAAGCGTTAAATTTGAAGAAAAGTAAAATTTTTTGCAAAAATTCTCAGAATTTTGGATAATTCCTGCGCCGAAACGGCCAGGAAGGGTGTCAAAAACGAAGAGGGCGTTAAATAACGCCGGACCAGCAACGAAAAACTTATAGAAAACAACCAAATAGCTTAAAAAACGAAATTTATAACTCAGTTACTATGCGAATTTTCAAAGTCGATGAAATACCAAAAATTACCAAAATTTTAAAAAATAAATATGCGGAAATAACTTTAGGGGTTGCGGACAGACAAAACACAGCGAAAACCAGTTCGAAAACGCCAAAACAGCAACGTAGTTTGTTATTATATTGATATTAATATCGTATGTCGCGTCAAACACACGTTTACTTATAGTACGGACCGCCAAGAGGGGATTTGTGGATTAGCTAAAGCGCGTCAGATGAACATAAGGGGGGTACCTTGCACCATGTTGAGTACCTCCACCAAATATAGGCCCTCTACACTGGTGGGTGCGTCTAGAATAACCGATCAGATTAGTAAAAAAAAATCGATAACTCGAAATACTCGAGCGCGTCAGATTAAGATATGGTGGGTTAATTACATAGTGAGAAGTATGTATATGAATAATCTGAACATTTGAACGTGACGTAAGGGAGTTAGAGGATCACAAACTTGCAAAAAAAAAAACGCAACTTCGACATTCTCGAGCGCAGTTGATTTATTTTTTATTTTAAAGTAAATAACTCAAGGATAGCGGGAAAAATATAATCTGCCGATTTTCATAAGCCGAAGAAACAAAAATCGTCTTCGAATTGAACGAGCAGCTGCAGTGAAACATGTACCTATTAATATCTCTGTCTTTCTTTCCCTTTTACTTTTTCTCTATCTCTCACTCTCTCGCACCGTCCTCACACTACTTTCCGTCGCCATAACGTCATCACAATATATCAAGGCGCTAAACGTGTCAAATTATGACTTTTTTTGGTCGGTTAAAATACATATAAAAATAAGTTAAGGTGAGTATTACATCAAACTATAGGTTCACCTATAACCTTTCACTTTAATGTAATTATATATATATCTATAAATATAATAAAACTAAGTCGATAAAATGTGCGTGCCGATAAAACTTAAAAAGGAGTCCCGACACGATAAAGGGACTTATGTGGTGTGATAGCCCTTTATCCCCCCTCGAACAAGAAAGTTCCCGTTTTAATCTAAAGGGCATGTTTTTAAAGATATAAGGGACTTTCCGACCCTTCAACTTGGAAATTAAGTGCAGTGGCGCCATCTGTTATCGAATATTTGAACTTCGTTCAAGACAACTATGGAGACTATACACTCCAATAGTCATAGTGTATAGTCTCCATAGTTGTGAGCCATTGCAGCATGTGTAGTAGTGGCGCGAAATTTAAAATTCCAATTTCAATTTAAATGCTTTTAGTGTGCTAAACTACGAAATTATGAAGGAAAAAAGTTACAACATCAATGAACTACTTGAATACATTGCTCACAACAAACCACTTCTCAATGACAATCAAAAAAAAGTTTACGACGTTATAATGAGCCGGATAAATAACAATATTGGTGGAATTATTTACTTGGACGCACCAGGAGGCACTGGTAAAACGTTTCTCATAAATCTAATACTGGCGGAAATACGTGCTAAAAAACTCATCGCACTGGCACTAGCATCATCTGGCATTGCAGCCACACTTATGGAAAGAGGACGAACTGCCCATTCTGCCTTACAACTACCATTGAATATAGCCGAACAACAATTCCCGGTATGTAAAATTTCAGGAAAATCTGGACGTGGTCAAATTCTAAAACAAGCTAAAATTATCATCTGGGATGAATGCACCATGGCCCATAAAAAATTTATAGAAGCCATGGACAGAACATTACAAGAATTGCGAAAAAACTCTGAAATAATGGGAGGAGCTCTACTCATACTCTCAGGAGATTTTCGACAAACACTTCCAGTTATTCCCAAGTCAACATCAGCAGACGAGATCAATGCATGCTTGAAAAAATCACATCTCTGGCCACAAGTACAAATACTGCAATTAACAAAAAATATGAGAGTTGAATTATCAAGAGATGAAACAACAGCACAATTTGCTAAAATACTTTTACAAATCGGCGAAGGTACATATCCTACTGACCAAACGACCGGCCTCATTGAACTTAATAGTGATTTCTGTAATACAGCCACTACTGAAGACGAACTAATCGACAATATTTATCCAAATATTATTCAGAACTATACTAATGCAGAGTGGTTATTTCAAAGAGCAATTTTGGCCACTAAAAATAATATTGTTGACGATATCAATTTTAATATTCTAAAGAAAATACCTGGTGAAGAGAAAATATATAAATCGATCGACACGATGGTATCCATTGAAGAAAGTGTCAACTTCCCCACTGAATTTCTAAACTCTTTACAAGTACCAGGAATGCCATTACACTGCCTTCGTCTGAAAATTGGAACTCCAATCATACTACTCAGAAATCTCAACTCCCCAAAATTATGTAATGGAACTAGAATGATCGTAAAACAGCTATCGAATAATATCATTGAAGCTGAACTTATTTCTGGAAAGACCAAAGGACAGACAGTATTTATACCTAGAATACCTCTGATCTCTTCGGAATTGCCATTTCAATTTAAGAGACTGCAGTTTCCAATAAAATTAGCCTTTAGTTTTACAATTAACAAAGCGCAAGGACAAACTTTAAAATATTGTGGCATTAACCTCAAAGAATCCTGCTTCTCTCACGGTCAGCTATATGTAGCTTGCTCAAGAGTAGGAAATCCGAAAAATTTATGTATATATACTCCGGACAATAAAATGAAAAATGTTGTTTATAAACAAGTATTGTAAATAATGAGAAAACGTTTTCAATAAACTTTTTTTTTACTTTTTACGTCATAGTTTATTTTTTTATTTCGACTGTACCACGTCATCTCATATCAACTCCCGGGCGAAGCCGGGTTTTTTAGCTAGTTATATAATAAAGCTCATCACAAAACAACGCGTTCATGTTATTATATGTAAAACGCTCTGGCTTGTTTGTGCTTTAAAGTTAGTTTTGTGAATAATATTTTGTGAGCTTTTACATATTTCATATAAATATAAAGTGTGTTTTTTGTGAACAAGAACTAGCTCATAAAGTTATTAAACTTAAAAGAAAAAAAAATCTTAAAAATAAATCACAATTTTTGTTTCTAGCAGTCAGATTAATAATACCCCTCAAAATTATTGTCAGATTTTAAGCCAACATAACTTGGAGTGCAAGCTGAACCTTCTGTAAAATAATCTGACACGCTCGAGTATTTCAAAATTGAGATTTTTTTTTGCATTTTCAAAAATTCGCTACTACCTTGCGTCACCTCCAAATTGGCAGATTTTCGAAGGGGAGCATTTTTAGGGCTCACTTAACATCCCCTTTGAATATCTGACGCGCTGGAGTAAATGTTTTTTTTTTTTCATTTTCTCCACTTCCGGATGGCCACCCCCACCACGCAAATCGGCAGATGAATATATTTTCGATATCAGAGACACCTTGGAGTATCTAAACTACAATATCTGACGCGCTCGAGTATTTCCATTTTAATATTTTTTTTTACATTTTTGAAAGCCTGTAGAAGCTAAACCCACCGGTGAATGAAAAAATATCATATGACCTTATTTTGTTTATATCTCCTAATCTTCAAAACCCAATAGGTCCCAACGACGCTCGAGTCACTCCCGAATTAGCATCGGTATCTCCCGTACTATTAGGTAACCTCGGGTGCGCGGAGGGGGTAGATATCGGCGATGACGTAATAAAAATTTGGCGTTTTTTCGCTTCTCCGCGGTCGGAATCGGGCGCGGAGGGTGTCGATCGGCGCGGGCGATGTTATTCTAGGTATTTTATAAGAAAAACTTTGCGGGCAAACCTCCCGAAAGCGTTAAATTTGAAGAAAAGTAAAATTTTTTGCAAAAATTCTCAGAATTTTGGATAATTCCTGCGCCGAAACGGCCAGGAAGGGTGTCAAAAACGAAGAGGGCGTTAAATAACGCCGGACCAGCAACGAAACACTTATAGAAAACAACCAATTAGTTTAAAAAACGAAATTTGTAACTCAGTTACTATGCGAATTTTCAAAGTCGATGAAATACCAAAAATTACCAAAATTTTAAAAAATAAATATGCGGAAATAACTTTAGGGGTCGCGGACAGACAAAACTTCCGCACTATTACCTGAACTTCCGCACAATAATTCCGCTTTAGTGAAGAAAATCAATTTATTTTGCAAACGGACGCATCGTGTTACGCATTAGGAGCTGTACTAAGTAACGGAGATAATAGACCTGGCGTTTGCAAGTAGGAATTTAAACACTCCTGAGAAAAATTATCCAATCATAGAAAAAGAGCTTTTAGCTATAGTGTGGGCAGTAAAGCATTTTCGCCCATATTTATACGGTCGCACGTTTAAAATTAAAACGGACCATAAACCTCTGGTTTATTTATTTAGTATGCGCGACCCATCAAGCCGTTTAATAAAGTTTAGATTAGCTTTAGAGGAGTACGATTTCAATGTAGAATATATGAAAGGTTGCGAAAACGCACCAGCTGATGCGTTGTCACGTATTTATATTTCAAGTAAGGAGTTAAAGGACATGAATGAAATGGTTATAAACGCAATAACCAGAGCACAAAGTAGAAAGTTAGCGAACCCATCGGATACTAGCACTTCTCAAGAATCCCGGCCTGATCAACCGAGAATCGTGGAAATGCCTAGTAAACCGAAGGAATCCGTGGAGTTGAAGTTTATTAGTAAAGAAGAGTTAGTAAGAAATCGTAAATTAAAATTGATAGACAGAGAAAATAAGTATTTGTGTTATGTAGCAAAACATAATGTTGTTTATGTAAAAAGTCTAGACTCTTCATCGCAACTCTCGCCAAGCGAATTTGTGAAAGAACTAGATAATTTTTGCAAGTTAATAAACGTCGACGAAATATATTTATTGAAAAATAATAAAAACAACATATTTGTAGAAAAACTCTGTCAGGAAATTAAAAATCCGATACATAAAACGGATTTGAAATTGCGAATTTTAAAAGATGTAAAAAGAGTAGAAAGTAGTGATGAAAAAAAGGTTATACTTAATGACTTCCATCTCTTACCAAGCAGTGGCCATGCGGGTATGAGAAGGATGTATAACAATGTCAGGAAGTACTTTTATTGGCCGAATATGGAAAATGAGATAAGAGATTTTGTAAGAAAATGTGAAAAATGTCAAAAACAAAAGTATTCAATACCAGTCAAAGAGCCAATGAACATTACAACAACGGCTAATTATGCGTTTGAAAAAATCTTTTTGGATTTGGTAGGTCCTTTAGAGGTAGATAATCATGATTATTCATATATTTTAACAGTCCAATGCGAGTTAACTAAGTACGTGGAAGCATATCCACTGGTTTCCAAGAAAAGCGAGGAAGTAGCGAAAGCCTTGGTGAATAACCACATCCTCAGATATGGTGTTCCACGGCAGATAGCAACGGACAGGGGAACAGAGTTCACATCGGCAGTCGTCAAAGAGGTATGTAAATTATTGAATATTGACCAGCTTTCTTCTACAGCATACCACCATCAGAGTATAGGTGCGTTGGAGAATACTCATAAACATCTAGCCGCATTCCTCCGCATTCAAACTGATTGCCATCCAGGAACGTGGAGTACGTGGCTCCCGTTCTGGTGTTTTTCTGTTAATACGTCTGTACATTCAGAAACTATATATACTCCCTTTGAACTCGTATATGGCAGAAAATGTGTATTACCTAGTAACTTGTTGGGTGAAGTAGTAGATCCATTATATAATTATGATTCCTACCCATGCGAATTAAAATATCGCATACAAATATCTCAGAAAGAAGCCAGAGATAACTTAATTCAAAGTAAAATGTATAGAAAAACCTATTACGATATGACAGGTAATCCGATAACGTATAAAGCGAATGATTTAGTTCTAGTTAAGAATGAAGTAGGTAATAAGTTTAATAGCATTTATTTGGGCCCATATAAAGTAATTAATGAATTATCCCCAAATGTAGAAATAGAAATAACCTAATGTATTTTTTTTTTATTTTACCGTAGGAGGTGTAAGGAGTTATTATAAGTTGAGTCGATATTTGCTAGTGTTAAGACGTGTAATGTGTGTGTGTGAGTGACTATATATTGTTAAGTGCTTATTTTAATAAAGAGAAATTAGTTGTCAATCGAACAAGCGTGTTGTCATTCACTCCACCGACCGCCCTCCTCACAGTATTACCGGAGCTCGACTCGTTATCCTCACCAAGTAGCTGTCGTCGCTTTTGCTGCTTCTCGATGTATACTCGAGCATCAGCGACGAGGGGATAATATTGTGAATCGAACGCCTCTCGATCAGCGGTACCATCCTCCACTAGATCAGTCAGCAAACCCAATTCGTCCTGAAAATGTTCATATTCGTCGTATGAGCTCTCAATTTTCTCCAGACGTAGTTTGAGTTTTGTGAACTGGGCGTGCGATAAATTTTTATTTGTATCTAACGAATAGAAATAGTTACTGAAGTTTGTAACCTTGTCTTTCACTATGCCACGCCTTTTAACTAGCTCATTAATTTTTGAATCAGACATTGTGCAAATTAATTATTGAAAAAAAGTGTGTTGGCAAGAGATTGACGAAGTTGTTAAAAGGTTGATTACGAACACTACTAAAGTCGACAGACGAGAGTTAGTGAATATGCGAACCACCTTAACATGGTTATCAATCTTTGGAGTCTCTCTGCTTCCGGGCTAACAACACTATTAACGCACAGACGTTAAGTAAATGTACAGTGTAGTCTAGCACTTAAAAAAGAACCGTTCGTGTAGAACGAGTTCATATAATGAACGAGTGTCACCCAACTCGAACGCAGTTGGGTGTACTAAATATATTTCCTATAGGAATATTATGCACAATTATTAAAATATAATGACAAATTAATTGATGGTTGTTTTATTCAACTAATACCTAAACCCAGCCTCGACCCATTATAATAATGTGGATAGGATGATGATGGAATCGAATCACAACCTAAAAGAACTGGAGTTATTTAAAACACAACGTAAAACAGGGTCTAACTATTAGACGAAATTGGCCAAAATTAAAATGTTCAACATCTTTGATGTTGTTCATGTATTGATGAAGATGGGTGAAAGTTACACTAACAAAGCAACAAATACTTTTATTCATACTGTATCAGAAATCGTACATACACATTCACACGTAGCTACCATTCCTAGAAAAAATAGAATTTTCAAGCCGTGGATAACCTCAGGGTTACTCCGCTGTATCCGAAACCGGGACCGTTTGCACTTAAAATGTAGAAAATCGCCTGAAAACGAAATTCTACGTGTGACATACAAAAGATACCGTAACTTTTGCAATGATATTCTAAGAAAATTAAAGGGAAATTATGAAATATGTATATTGGAGCAGTCTAAGACTAATCCCAAGGCGACATGGCAGGCTATCAAAAAAATTTCATACTCCGAAAAACCAAAACCCTCTTCTAGTCCATTACTAAAAATATCTAAAACACCCAAAGAATCTATAAATACTGTTAATGACTATTTCGTCACTATAAGTAAAAATCTTGCTCATAAAATTCTAGCAACTGATAGTTCTATCACCTCTAATAGCCCCGAACAATCTACAACCACAAATTCTCAGCCATACCAATCCCTTGTGATCCTTGAAGTTGACACCGACCTTATATGATCTATGATTCTTAATCTTCGAAGTAACTGTGCAGTGGGTTCTGACGGCATATCCTCAAAATTACTAAAATGCTGTCGTCATTCATTTTTAATCTCGCAATTACAACTGGTAAATTTCCAATTGCTCTAAAAAAGGCTATAGTGCATCCTATTTATGAAAACGGGGATAGGAATAATGTCTCTAATTATCGTCCTATGTACTTCCTGCTCTCTCCAAGCTTCTAGAAAAAATACTAAACACTTGCTTAACTAATTTTCTGACAAAGTATAGTATTATTGCTCAAAACCAATACGGTTTCAGGACGGGTGTGTCTACCGAGGACGCTTTATCGGACTTCGTAAATTGAGCTGTCAAGACATTAGATAAAAAATCTAAATGCCTGGGTGTTTTCTTAGACCTCTCTAAGGCGTTTGATACCGTTTGCATCCAGCGACTTTTGTCTAAACTTGAAGCAATTTGTGTTAGAGGTAGGGCTTACGAAATTTTTGCGGACTATTTATCGGGAAGGAAACAGTGCGTCAAAATAGACGACTACTTTAGTAGTGACGCTAGTATTACTTATGGAGTGCCACAGGGCAGTATCCTCGGTCCCACTCTTTTTTCTATTTATATAAATGATCTTTGTAATCTTGAACTGCCCAATTGTCATATCTACACATACGCTGACGATACCGCACTTTTGATCAGTGGTGAAAATTGGTTTCAGGTTAAGCAGAATACTGAAAATTCCTTACAAACTATTAAGCTATGGCTAACTAAAAATCTCCTTACTCTCAATATTGAAAAATCCAAATTCATACCCTTTTCCATCACCTCTGTAAGTTTACCTCCCGAAAGTTTTGATATTAAAGTACACTCTAGTGCATGCAGCTTCCCGGTTTGCAATTGTCTTACTTCGAACCGTGAGACTCATCTAAAATACCTAGGTATAGTAATCGATACTCGCCTTTCATCGGACCAACAATTGGATGCGCTTACATCACGCCTACGTAAAGTTATCTATATCTTCAAAATGCTTAGGCAATCAGTCGAACCTACTACATTAAAATCTGTCTATTTAGCCATCGTCCAGTCCGTGATAAACTATTGCATTGCAGCTTGGGGAAGCGCAGCTAAGACTGCTCTCTTGAGGGTGGAGCGAGCTCAGAGAGCTATCCTTAGGTTATCTATCATCTACCGCGAAGATTTCCGACATCAGAATTATATCCCTCTTGTAACGTACTCACGGTAAGACAGATTTACATACTTCGAGTGCTTGTAAGATACCATTCACATGTTTCCGCATTTCTCGACCCCACAAAACGCACTAACCGCAACATAATATGTCCTGTTGTTGCTCATAGAACAGTTTTTGCTAAGAGACATCAACTCTTTTTGGGTCAACATCTTTACAGTAAAATAAATACTTGGCTGGCCACCCTAAGCTACAATGAAACAGAAGACCTCTTACAAATGTACTATGCTAACTAAGTTCTCGCAAATTTACATAGTTTCACATTTACACAAACACACATAGCAACGTACACACTCATCCGCACTATTACATACGCACTACATTAATTACGTACTAAGCTAAGGCACGGAGACCTGGAGGGTTGAAATACAGGCATTGCCTAGTTTAACCTCCAGTCTCCCATAAATAGTTTACAATATTGAAGTTTGTATTTGTTCAAGTAGTATTTTGTGGTTAAATAAACTTATTATTATTATTATTATTATTTAGACAGTTGTTATGCAGCTGTTATGTAAGTCACGTAACTGCCATGGTAGCACGATGGGATTGTCTCAAATCTACAATAAATGCAGGGCAACAGTTGTATCAACGCTGCATTTCGCAAGCCTACCAAATGAGTAATTTTGAAGAGTTGGCGTACTTTCTTGAATCTGTCTTAGTAGTATGTTTAAGTGAATTCGTCGGCAATACCAAAAATGGTATGCCAGTGCAATCAGAAATACGTATGCAAGTTCTGGATAAAACTATATTAGGAGTAAGATGCACTTCGTTGAAGGATGATGGGGAACCTAGAATAACAGACAATAATGAAGATGATTATTTTTCGGATGCTTACTCTAACAGCAGGAATTGGAAAGAATGGACTGATGATTTATATGATTCTGCCAAGGTTATCGGTAAATCATGCGAAGGAGGAAGACGACCAAATGGGTGTTTTAATCCCGCTTTCGCTCTTCGCTTCGCGCACTGTGGACTGGTATAATGCGAGCTCACTTTGGGGTAGGTTCAACAATCGCTACATCTTCTTCGGTCGAGGCAGAGTTTGGTGATCTAAAGCATAGATCGTTTGCAACCAAACTTCCAATGCGGATTGATATGTTTGTTATACAGCATCTTTATCATCTTGACGGCAAGATAAAGTTGGCCTTAAATCCAAGCGATATGGCAAAAGTAAATCCAGTCACTACCTCTTTCACTGAAGGTGATTCGCCGATAAACTGCGAACTGAAAAGCACTCAAATATCTTTAAAATCCGATACCAGAGAGTCTAATAATGAAAAATTAATTAATTCTGACGCTCTGACAAATGTTTCATTAATTACATCGGTCACTGGAGATATATTAGAAACCGTATGTACCAAACCAGTGCATGTTTCTGACTTCATGATTCCGATCATCTCTGAAGATGAAATTTCACGAGATTTAGAAAAAAATATTAGCAACGTCACGAGTGAAACGTTCACTATGGATAATAGTTTATCAGCTGATTCCTTTGCTGGTAAGTGTCTTCGGTCGAGCACTCTTGATAAGTGTGATAACTGGAATGTCCACGAGGACTGGCGTGGAAAAGCTGCGAAAGATACGCCAATAATTCCAAAACAAAAAAAATCATGTACATAACAGAACAACTGAGCGTATCAAAAGTCCAGTTGCAAAAAGACGGAAACCCACGAAGCTAGACAACTGTCCGGAATGGAAATATATTAAGCACAGGAAGTTTGATAAGCTACCTGTGTTTAAAAATGGTAATTTTTGTCCTCCTGTGAGTTTGGGTAAATATTTTCTTAATGTGAGAAATACTTGCGCATTTGATGCAATATTTCACATTATTTTATCCGCGATTGCTTCTAACAAAGAATATTTAGAAAAAGTTGAAGAGACGGAGAATCGCTCTGTAAAGTTGGCACAAAAATTGCTAAAAAATAAAAGACAACTTGCAATGGCTAATTACAAGGAAAGAGGTAGTATACTTTTTGAATTGAGCCTATTTGATATAGACCAATTTACGCAAACTACAAAGCGTCTTGACGCGACATGACGTAACGTTGCACACTTGGCGCAATATTTATTCACTGATGTGCCGAGTCATAGGACTACAGTTTCCTGTCCATGTGGATATGGCTTCGAAACCCGACCTATTATTCTCAGCATCAGTATTGATGTCATATTATGTGAGGGTTTTAAAGTCATGCAAAAGGTAATAGATCAAGGGCATTCCACAAAACGATTATGTAGGAAGTGCCACTCTTCTATCGAGGACCAAATAGTTTATGGACCACACGATACAACAATTTTAACCGACGATACGTACACGACCAGAAATAAAAGTCTTCGACACACTCTTGAATCTATCGCCACGACTATTGAGATAGGAGATAAAATCTATCAACTGTCCGGCCTCGTACACTATCTTCCAGGACACTACGTGGCATATGTGAAATCTGGTTTATATTGGCATGAGTACGACGATTTGCGCCCTACTCATACAATCGTTAGGTCAACCAAGGAAGTAAAGTCACATCTCGTGATGTATATGTATGTGGGCAATAAACTTTAAACGGATGATTTAGTAATTTAAATTATCATCATCTCAAACTTCTTATTTATTATATATATTATATTAAAACCGAGAATCTAGTAAGTACAACGGAAAATATAATTAAAAGTTATGATATACATAAATAGTCAGACTCTATATTGATCATGTTCACGATAATTATTACATTAAATTGATAAATGAGTATTCTTTTATGTAAAAAACAAAAACAATATAAAAACTACAAAAACTGTAAAATTAATCAAACTAGATAAATAAATAGGTATTTATTAAACTAAATAAAAAATTCGAAAACAACAAAAAAATAGTTGGATGAATCTATAAAAAAATAAATCTATATTAAACCAAATATAAATAAAAGAATAGAAATTAAAAATAAAAGACCACAAAAAAATGTTAAATGAATGAAAATAAATATAATATATAAAAAATAGAATAAAACCAGTGATTTCTTAAACCAAATACAAAATTAAATGAACATAGATAGGTTTCATAATCATATCTCGCTAATTTTTTAAGGATTGTTAGAACTTTAAATCCTAAATTTTTTACTATCGTAATAGTTGTATGTTTTTAGTTATCAGGATCAAATCTCAAAAGGTTTCAAGTAATCAATAAGTAATCAATACCTATTCATTATTTCGCTAATTTTTCGCTCGTTTTTAAGAACTTTAAATTAAAATTTGTTTTTATTTTCGCAATATAGTTTATGTTCAAATTCTACCGTTTAATTTTACCATTTTCATTTTATTGTTTAACTTAACGTCACCCTTAACTACCTACGCAATCACGGCACATTTTAAGAACTGCCTTATGATAAGATAAAATTAAAAGAAATATTGCTGCAGATTGACTGCCGAGCGCTTGATGAGCACTAATAGTACATTATTGCAAAGGCAGTGAAATAGGCAATTGCCATTTCGGCCGAGGCATATATACTGTATAGTGCTTTTCTTAAAAAAATGCAAGGAAATAAAAAAGGGCCTTTAACATAATAAATTTAATTAATAACAAAATAACAACGAACTTTATTTTACAGTTTGTGCCGAAAGGTAAACGCATCTGTGGCTATACAGCCACGAGAACGCAATGTGTACGATAGATGAAAGAGTTCTAAATTCAAACAGCACACCGTTTCATACAACATTGCCGGCGCGCTCTTCGTTCCAAATTCAAAGAACGCGCCAGGAAGTGATTTTGGTTTTTCAGTCTACGTAAATATGATACTTCGCGTGTTATTTATTCAAAAGTAATCACAATATTTCCGCGCATGTTTAAGAAATGTTTACTTTTATACTTCCTTTCTTTTTATGTTGTTCTTGTGTGCAATAATTGTTAAATAAATAAATAAAAAATTAAAAAAATATTTCCTCCGTCAAACATATTTCGTCTCATCGCTAACCATATAGAACTATGTAATTCGCATATAAAACCACATCACGTCTATACAATCATTAATGATGATCGTAATGGTTACCGTACGCTAATTGAGAAAACTTATGATTTAAACCAAAAAGAGACCAAAGTAATCGATAATCTACAGTTAGTGATTCCGTGTTTTTATTGCTCAAACTTTTACAGTTATTGATAAAGCGATACACGTATGCAGTGATGCGGCACAATTTGGTAAAACTAGAATACTTAGACATGTCAATCGCTTGACTTTGTGCCGCAACAGTGCATGACGCCTGTAGCTGAATTATAGTTTCAGTTGCGTCCGTTCGTGCCTCAGCGCGCTGCGCGGCCACTCGCCCTCACTCTGCATTAGAAACGAGGGTCCCTTCCACCACAATGATAATGATTTTACTTCGTCCGGATACACGCCCCTCGATGCGAGATCCGCGGGATTCTGTGATGAGGGAACATACAGCCACCTGCAGCTTTTTGAAAGCTCGTTGATTTCGATCACACGATGAGACACAAACGCTCCCAACTTGTTAGATGTCGAGTTGCACACAAAAGACGCACCGTACAGTTACCCAAAGTGTCCGTGGCTTTAGTATATATACACGCTGCATAGGCCTTCAGAGATGCATCTGAAAACGCATGGAGTTGTACTGCATTACTACAACTTGCATGACGTGGTATGTTGATAGTTTGTAAACAATGTATTTTGTCAATAAATTTACGCCACATCACGTTAATTGGCTCTGGAATGACATCATCCCAGCCTGTCTTTTGTGCCCACAACAGCTGCAGTATCATTTTACATTTTACAATAGTTAAGGTTAGCAATCCCAATGGGTCAAAAATAGTTGACGCGACCGAGAGAACAATACTTTCACTATTTTCAATATTTTCACTATAGTTTAGGATCTTAGATGTTGGCATTACTATACAATCTGTGTCGGGATTCCATTCAATACCCAACGTATTGCTCACCGCCGATAATTTTAAATTTTCAATATGACCTGCATTGGTGCTCTCAAACATGCTTAAAAACTCTTTACAGTTACTTTTAATTTTACGTAAATTAAGCTTAGCAGATTCTAGCTGCTTCGTAATGCACTGATAAATTGAGTTAAGCTGAGTTTTATCATCAGAACCCGTAATGAGATCGTCTACCATGAAATCGTGTATCATAATTTCTTTTATCAATTTATCATTGCATTTGTTAGATAAGGGGAGGTAATTTAAAACTCTAGGAACCTCTGGTAAAAACCTGAGTCGTAGCAGTTATAGAAAATAAATGAAATGACAAGATATTCAATTAATGTTCCTTTATTCCTTGTTAGATTACTCTTTTAATTACTACCGCTTCGGAAAGTGTTATAGCTGTGGAGAAGAAGCGGCGGAAGAAACTCCATAGCAACACTATGTCTCAAACATAATATAATTTATATGTCAAATTACAATCAATACATATCATAAGTAGGTACACCTTAAGTTACACAACATTTCAACATAGGTAAGGTCAGCATGGATCTATATAATTCCATAGCCTCGAAGCTATGGCATCGTTAACAATATCTATTGAAAGAATTGAATCACAAGTTACTGAAACAATAATAATGGGTTTTGAAATAGAGTAAGTCTAGGTACTTAACTTTCGATATCACTGATTAACGCCGCCCGTGATGTCCACCAAACGACTCAGGATAACAATGTCGTAGTGTAGTCAGCAGGGGCTTTTATACTAAGATTCTCCCTCCAATTTCCACAACACATTTACACTTAACCAATCAGTAACAAGAGAATTACCCCGCCACAATAGCATTGTGGCGGGTAGACGAATTAACACATCAGAAACAAGATTCAACCCGCCACAATAACATTGGGGCGGGTAGAATATAACAATTGGAATTCCTTGATAACTTTTAAATGTAAGGTAGTATGTATAAATACTAACAGCTCAAAGTAGGTAGGTACCAAACAATACATTTTTAAATAATAATTAATCTATTCATTTAATAATAATCTATTACGGCCATACTGACATGTACTTCGCTCTCGAAGTACATCATCCGTGTTACTAAGAAATTCACAAAAAGCCTTGACATCCAATCTTACTCATCGTCCGGGTATTATACAACAGGGAGTAACTATAGTAGATAATAGATAAATATAAAATATATAAGAATATTATGTATATACGAGTCGCTGGCCCAAGACATACTAATCCTACCATTCGCTGCCAGTGGCATTCCTGGTACCAGTATCGGGGCAGTGACTGACCAGCGGATAGATAAATACGAGACACTGGCCCTGGACATACTAGTCCTGCCACCCGCTGCCAGTGGCATTCCTGGTACTAGCATCGGGGCAGTGCCTGATCAGCGGATAGATAAATACGAGACACTGGCCCTGAACATACTATTCCTGCCACCCGCTGCCAGTGGCATTCCTGGTACTAGCATCGGGGCAGTGCCTAATCAGCGGATACATATTGATACAACTAACTTAAGAGGCAGAAGATACCAGAGCGATCTACGCCTCTCAAGAACATACTAAATAAGACCAATAACTAATTATTCCTGAGGCAGAAGATACCAGTGCGATCTACGCCCCCCAGAATATAGCGAAATTAAGTATACAAATAGTAAAATATAATTGCATTGTAGGTATTATCTAGCTGTCGAGGCTTTGTGTAAATTGTTTGAAATATAATGATTAAATTATTGTAAGTATCGACAAAGTTAAGCCGCTTACGTTGTCTGGGGTACAGAAAATAACACAGCACCTTTTATCCTGGGATTCCCAAAACCATTGGGAGCAGCTACTGTTATCATAAAACATCGCAGGACGTTACTCATAAATTTTGTCCTTTGTCATGTTGTCGAACCTACCAGTAGTTTTTAAAATCTTCTTAAAACATCATTCGTTCGGCCAATCTGACTTATAATTTTATTTATTTATTTAAACTTCTAGACATTTTATAAACAATGTATTTACATTGATCAAATTTAAAAAATTTATCGTAGGGTACCTACCCAAATACAATAATAAAATATGATTCAACAATAGGTAGAAGCATAGTCTTTATTACAATACGTGGGTATCTTGCCTAGTTGCTCCACTGATGTAACAAAGAAAAACACGGACAAATAGGCCTGTCAACTAAACTTTAATTATTGGTCGTCTTGCCTGATCTCGAACATTTATAAGTTTTTTTTATTTTATTTTTTTCGAGGTTATCCTTGACCGACTAAGTATAACACTAGATGAAAATCAACATATTGAACAAGCTGGTTTCAGGAAGAAGTTTGCCACAGTAGATCATATACACGCTGTGAAACGGATTATGGGAAAGTATAACTACACTAAAGCCATCGATAGCATCAGACATGAAGCTATCTGGGACAGCCTACACAATCAAGGAATCCCTTACTTTTATAAAGTAATTCAAGAAAGTAATCCAAGAATAAAACATTAATCATGTTATCATTTCAATCATAATTTCATTTAGTAAAAAGCTAGATTTCAAATGATAATTGTATATTCTGAACGCAGCTTAAAAAAAAAACACAGACTAAGCTCTGGGTTGTCTTTACGAGCAGATTTGAAAACATGCTTATCATCTCTAAGTTTTTTGTGATGTATATCCAACGAAGACATTCTAAAATAAAACATTGTTCTCTAAGTAGTTTGTGATTTTATGATACTAATTGACGAAAACCAATCCTCATAGTGCTTTACGGCGGCATTAACTACAGCAAGTTAACAAATCAGAACTGGGATAATGAGCAACACGTCGCCTTCTGTGCTCGAAACTATCAGCGAAATAATGAGTGCCTACCTTTGAGTATCAGTAAGTGACAGAAAACCAAGTAATGCTAGTACTATTTTCGCATTTTCTTTATCGGTTCTACAATAAAATAAGTGTACTTAAAAATAACAAACTATCTAACTGTGAACTATATTTAGAAATTCCAGTAGGTTACTCAGTTAGTTCCAGTGCCAACCAGTGTGATTTTTTGTATTGCCTGTAAGAGAAAGAGCTTGATTATGCTCAAAATTTGTCTTGGATACGCAGGTATACCTTTGGGTTAATGAGTGAGTGCAAACACAATAAGGTTTCTTGCAAAAGTCCTCTGTGCAATGTTTAAGAAAACATTTGATTAATATTTTAGTGTTACATTTCATACAAAAGAAGTTGGTGATATACCTAATTTAAAGCAAAGTATATTGACATTTGATTAATATTATAGCGTTATATTTCATTGAAAAGAAATTAGTGAAATAAAAACCTAATTTAAAGTGGAGTATACTGACATTTGATTAATATTGTAGTGCTACATTTCATTGAAAAATAAATTAGTGATATTATACCTACCTTATTTCAAGCAAAGTATATTTTTATCATAATAATAAACATTTTTTTAATTTCATGAATTGTATACAAACTAAGTTGGTAGTTGTAAGTTCTTTGCAGATAAGTAATTTTTAATTTTGGTTTGTTTTACTTCTGTTTAATTCTTGTAATTAGTTAAGTACGTCAAATCATAAGTTATGGGGTCCAACAAAAAACATAAACGTCACTCTAAATATAAGAAACAACTTTCATCAAGTGAAACAGATAATAGTAGTAGTAGTAGTAATAGTGAATCAAGCAGTGACCATCGTTATAAGCATAAAAAATCAAAACGTAGAAAGAGTGACCAAAGACACAAAAAGCGACAAAGTAATAGAGTTACACATAATTATACTCCTCCTCATCCAAATTTGCCAATTCAGAGTGGAAATTCTGTAGGGGTTTCGCATACTGTGATAGGAAAAGACCCTGTTGGGGCTCAAACAATGAACCAAGAAACCACTACAAACTCTGACCCAAGTTCAGTACCTCAAATCCTTAATAACTCGTGGTCACATGGATATACTGCAAATATTAATGTCATACCGGAGTTTGATCCAAGTGACAGCTCTCAAAATATAGAAACTTGGTTACACAAAGTCAACGAATGTGCACAAATTTATTCATGGAATGATAGTCAGACTTGTTTTTATGCATTGCCTAAATTGATTGGGCTGGCTAAACGCTGGTATCGAGGGTTACCTTCACTTTTATTTACATGGCAACAGTGGGTTGAAAAATTGAAATTAGCCTTTTCATCTACAGAAAATTATGGAGATTTACTAACCAAAATGTTGCAACTGCGTTGTAAATTAGGCCGTCCCTTAGATGTATATTATTATGACAAAATGGCCCTAATTAACAGATGTGAAATAACAGGTTCTCAAGCTGTAGGGTGCTTAGTATATGGAATTGATGATAAATTTATCCGTATGAGTGTTAATGCCTGTCGCTTCAGTGAACCGGAACAACTTTTTTCTTATCTTAAAACTTTGTCTCAAAGTGATAATTTCTCACAATTTCAACGAAGATCACTTTACACTGACACTAGAGACAATAAGCAGGTAACTAATATTCCTTTGCCAATGCCTTCTATGTCTAATACACCAAGACCTAATATTGTATGTTATGGTTGCGGAGAGGCTGGCCACATTCGTACTAAATGTCCTAAAGTGATTAAGAAATGCAATTTTTGTAGGAAAATAGGCCACTTGAGTCGTGATTGTAGAAGTAGAACACTGGCTCTACCAGACTTGGCTGAATCTAACGAGACTCAAACACAGTCAACAACTTCACAGCACACTGTAAACAAAATTTTAAGTGTACAATCAGGTTTTAGTGGTGACAAATACAATAAAAAGATTAAAATTAATGGCGTTGAAAAGTGTGCATTTATTGATTTTGGAAGTAGCTGTTCCATTATAAGAGAATCTGATGCTAGAGAAATATTTCAAAGTTGGAATACTAATACAACAATGTCAACTCTTAAAGGTTTTGGTAACTCGAGCGTAAAACCTATAGGTGTATGTCAGGCAGATATAACTTTAGATGGTATCGATGCTAAGATCGACATGTTGATTGTGAATGATCATTACATGCTTAGTCCAGTCATCATAGGACAGACATTTACCGAATTACCCAATGTTGTTACTTATAAAAACCACAATAATCTGATATTTTATGAAGCAGCCCTACCTTGTGAAGAATTAAATATCAAATTTGTCCTAAAACTGACAGAAAATTTCAATGTGGACGCGACAAATACTTGCCCGGTACCGGTTAAAACTGAACCGAAGTTCATCGGTGCTTTATATTTATCCGGTGGCCATAGTTTTGAATACAATTGTAATTATAACGTGTTACCGGGGCTTTACAGTTTTGATAAAAATGGTGGGTATGTGATGGTCATGAACGGTACCGCAGAAATCATACGATTAGCTGAAGGTAAAATTCTAGGTAGAGCAACAAATTTTATAGAAAGTGAAGATCAGTATGTAGGTTTTACTGGGATAGCCACCACTGACCAAAATAAAATACAAGAATTGCCATTAGATAAACTAAATGTAGGGTCAGAGTTAAATAAAAGTCAATTACAACAATTACATGAATTGTTAATCAAATATAGAGACTGTTTCGCCATACATATTTCAGAGTTAGGTAAAACAGATTTAGCAGAGATGAGTATTACGGTTAGCGATGATATTCCGGTAGTTTATAATCCCTATCGGATGCCTATCAAGGAAAGGGACGAATTGGCTAAAATTATTGACGAATTACTTAGTAATGGTATTATCAGACCTAGTTCTTCATCCTATGCAAGTCCGGTGATTCTGGTTAGTAAAAAGAATGGACAAAAGCGCTTATGCGTGGATTACCGTGCCCTCAATCGGAAAACACTGAAGGATAAATACCCCTTGCCACGCATAGAAGATAAGTTAGATCGTTTAGGAGGTAACAATTTGTTTACTAGCTTGGACCTGGCATCTGGCTACTACCAGGTGCCGGTAGCAGAACATTGTAAGCACTTGACAGCATTTGTTACTCCGGATGGCCTATTCGAATACAATCGTATGCCGTTCGGATTGGCTAATGCACCAAGTGTTTTTCAGCGTGTCATGAATACTATGATAAAGAGGTCTGGACAAAATAATGTGTTAGCATACATGGACGATCGTCTAGTCCCTTCTAAATCAGTTGAAGACGGTTTAAGAGATCTTGAAAAGGTATTTATTATGCTTAGAGATGCAAATTTGACTCTTAACATTAGTAAATGTGCATTCTTTCAAAATCATGTAGACTACCTTGGTTACGAAATTTCTTCCAATGGAATTCGTCCTGGACATCTTAAGATTGACGCTGTCGATAAATTTCCACAACCTAAAAACGTGCACGAGGTTCGCCAATTCGTTGGATTGGCGAGCTATTTTAGAAAATTTGTTAAAAATTTCTCTATAATTGCTAGACCCTTAACAATCTTGACAAAAAAAAATGAGCCGTGGCGGTTTGGGCCTGAACAAATACAAGCATTTCACGAGTTAAAAGAAAAACTAGTCAACAGACCGGTTTTGGCTTTGTACGACCCGGACGCAAAATTCGAAGTGCATACGGATGCCAGCAAATGGGGTATAGGAGCCATATTGCTACAAGACGGTGGAAAGGGCCTCCAACCTGTTGCATATTATAGCCGACAGACATCTTCGGAGCAGAGATGTGACATTTTAAAAATAACAGTATTTGAAATGCAAAATACAAAATACAAAATACCTATTTCCATTTTGTATTTAAATACTTTTTTTAGAAAAGCATTTTATATTTTATTTGAAATACCTTTTAGGACATATTTTGTATTTGCAAAATGCAAAATACTTTTTGCTAAGTTTTGTAAACATCGAAGAATAAATATCCTACAGTAAAGATGTTATTCTTGAAATATAATACCTGCTTGCCTAGTTCTGCGCCAGTAGAGAGGCTTTTTTCTTATGGTGGCATGATTATGAGACCACACAGGAGAAAGATGAGCGACAGTGTATTTGAGCAAATTATTTTATTAAAATCTGTTAAATAAATTTAATTTAAGTAAGTTACCAAAGTAAATTTACCAGCCTGTTAGCTGGCTAAAATAAATAAACTTTTCAACAAAATAAAGATAATTTAAAACTAAAAGTATTTTACTTTAATAAAGCATTTTGTAAATACGTATTTTGCATTTAGTATTTTAAATATAAAATGAAAAACTATTTTGTGTACAAAAAGTATTTGCATTTTGCATTTAAATACATTTTATAACCTATTTTGCACATCTCTGCTCCGGAGGAACAAAAATTTCACTCCTACGAGTTGGAGACCCTTGCTGTCATTACGGCTTTAACACGGTTTAGAGTGTATCTATTAGGTGTTACCTTTAAACTGGTTACTGATTGTAACGCAGTGCGGAGCACAATGTTAAAGAAAGACTTAATACCTCGAGTAGCCAGGTAGCTATGCAAGAGTTTGATTTCGTTATAGAATATCGTGCCGGAACAAAAATGGCACACGTCGATGCATTAAGTCGACAATCCGTTGAGTCCACCCTATCTGAATATCGTGACGACTTCGTGTTTAGTATTAACATAGATGAAGACTGATTACAGACAGTGCAACAGGCGGATCCCGAATTACTGCGCATTATAGAGATTCTCAAAGATAAAAACTTAAACAATGTCATCGAGATCAAAAATAATTTCGTTATTAAAAACAACCGATTATATAGAGTAATAAGAAAAAATGAAGAAGTAACTTTACTGTGGGTAGTACCAAAATCAGTGCGTTGGCAAATCCTACGTATAAATCACGACGAAGTTGGACATTTTGGATTTGATAAGACTTACGACAGAGTTCGTAAGGTTTATTGGTTCAAAAACTTACGCCGTTTCGTTAAAAAATATTGTAAATCGTGTTTACACTGTGCACATAACAAAATCCCTGGTGGGTCTAGGGAAGGGATGCTACATCCGATACCAAAACCAGATAAACCTTTTGATACACTGCACGCCGATCATTGTGGTCCGTTTCCTCAGAGTAAGCGTGGCAATAATTATATATTAGCTATAATCGACTCATTCACAAAATTTATATATATAAAAGCTGTTAAAAATTGTAAAACTAAAACGACGATAAATATTTTTGAAGAGTATTTTTCTATTTTTGGTGTACCAAGAAGACTTATAACGGATCGCGGAACTAGTTTTACGAGTCGAAACTTTGAGACATTCGTGAAGGAGAAAGGTATCGCTCACATTTTAAATGCTGTCGCAACTCCCCGGGAAAATGGCCAGATCGAGCGATACAACAGATCCATTATCGACTCGTTAACAGCTAGTAACCATGGTCGATCGGAAAGTGATTGGGATTTGGAAATTCCCAAGGTTCAATGGGGCCTCAATAATACGATAAACCAAGCAACAGGCAGAACCGCCTCGGATATTTTGTTTGCTATAACCCCTACTGGTCGTTCAGATGGCATAATGAATCCAGTTGTGTCTGAATCCCAGCGGGCTAGCGGACGAGAGGAACTTAGGGAAGAAGTAACTATGAAAATAATTCAAAACCAGGAGAAACAAAAACAAAGATTCGACAAAACTCGTAAAAAACCTAAAAAGTATGAGATAGGAGACTTAGTTAGAGTAGAAAGAGAAATAAATAGTCAACCTGGACAGAGTAGAAAACTGTTAACAAAATGTAGTGGACCTTATAAAATCTCCAAAGTATTGGACAACGACAGATATGAAGTTGTGTTAGTGTTTCGAGCAGGCAAGGGTCCGGAGAGGGTACCTGATGTATGTTATGTATGTTAGATGGCTCGGCAGTTCGGGTTGTAACAAAGTTCAAATATCTAGGAAATGTTCTTACCGAGGATTTGAGGGATGACTGTGATATTGAGAGGGAGAGAAGGGCACTCTCGATTCGATGCAATATGCTAGCCCGAAGATTTGGCAAATGCAGCAGATCCGTCAAGATTGTTCTGTTTAACGCGTATTGCCAGTGCTTTTACACTTGCCAACTCTGGACAATTTTTTTCAGAAAGTCCTACACGGCAATGCGCGTGCAGTATAATGATGCTTTTCGCATACTGATGGGTCTGCCTAGATGCTGTAGTGCCTCGAATATGTTTGCCGAATCGGGAGTGCCTGATTTTTTTTCTGTGATGAGGAAAAAAGTAGCTTCTTTTTGGGAGAGACTCCGGGTGTCTAGCAACGGCATCCTTCGGGTGGTTTGCGATGTAATGTCCAGCAATATATTTAGATATTGGCTATCTGTGCATCAAAATAGTAATAAAAAATAGTTAGTATGTTGACCAAGACACCTGGGAATAGTTTTTTAACATTCCCAGATAGTTGATAAGCTTATATTGTGTATGTGTATTATGTATGTATGTTGTGACACTTTTATTGTGTAGATTGGGTTTTTTGCCTTTAATAAAAACTTATTATTATTATTATAAATATTTTTACCATTACTTGAAATTTACTTTAACCAGCCATGACGATCCCGATTTTACGTTAATTTAATTTAACCTGATTAGGAATCCTGGTCACGGCACCAATTTGTAAATTACCCCTCCTCGCGCGACTTCCTCCGATCTACTTCTTACTACGATAATCTCTAATTTGGCCTGATTGTCTAGTGGTTAGGACTCTAATTTCGTTGTGCGCAGTAACCTATGATCCTTTTAGGTTGAGATTGAACTATCGTCTTAGTATTTGCATCATAGTTTTTAGTTTGGCTAAGTTTATAGCTAAGATTCTAAAGTTAATACATGAACGATCTCTAATTTATGCTTAGCGAATACACGAACGGTTTTAGATTAGTACACGGATGTATCCCTATTTTTATTGCTTTCGTGCGACCTCTTTCCTAACTTTAGGTGGATGATCTATTTTTAGTCTATTTATGTGGATGATCTAGTTTTGTTTGTTTGTGACGGCCTGCCTCCTTAGCATTATATCGATGTTCTATTTTATTAGTTTGTTTTCCGGCCTAATTCATTAGTTTGTATTGACGACCTAATCTATTGGCTTGTAGGCTAAGTTTGAATAATCTTGACCCTGATGTTTGGCTATCTCTACAGTTTGTTTTAGGTTGTGTTCGTCGGTTTAACCCCGGTCAAAATCTCGTCAAAAGCTATCATTCCTGGCTCAGATGGCTCAGACATTGCCAGGACGCATAAATATATATAATAAACCACCCAGACGATTCTATTCCAAGGTCGACCAGATTTTGTCCCCTCAGCATGACGCAAGCATTGACCACAGGAACCGCAAGTACTACGTGAAATGATTGTTGGCACTGCAACCAATCTCGACGTCAAACCGAAGGTAAGGCTTCCAGTTAATACATAAGTATTCGCCGGAAGGTGGTATATCCCCTCCTACGCTATTTCACGATGATGACCATCCAGCACAATGCCTTCGTCACCTCCCCCAACCTGTTTCACAAGGTAGAGGATCATTCTAGATGGTTACATCTAAGATCATTCACCAGCGTCCATTTCAGGAATCCAGTGAGGAGACTGTACGTCCCCAGTCCGAAGACTACCGCCGCGTTGGAGCCATGATGAGCCCTTGAATATGTGCCAGCCCGAAGACCAGGGTTGGGTGGGACCACCACAAACCAAACCCCAGAACAGTGATTTATTTTATTTTATTTTCTTTATTTGGATTACCAACGATCATACAATAACAAAAAATATTAAACTCTAAGACAATAACTTAAGGCTAATTGTACAATCTTTTACAGGTAAACACAGCATGCTTATAGTAGTGATCCAAAATTGTGTGTGTGTGTTATCGGAGACCAATCTCTCCCTGGAACCTAGAACTTCAGCTGATGAACCCTCCGTCATACTGCAAGTAGTAAGGCCGTAGCCTAGCCGTAGCTGTAGAGTTGAATTGCTCTCTCTCCCCTGTGAACCCACTCGGGCATCCAACTCGTTCTGCCACATCAGAACATTGGCAAGCACATCGTGTTGAAAAACACAAAGGTTGCCGAGAATCTAGCGTCAGCGACGAGGTCGCCAACAGCCGATCCCCCAGCCTCTGCACAACGGTCTCGATCGCAAAGCGCAGGGACCTACGTAAGCATACATGTGGTTGCGAGTCACAGTAGCTCCAGTCTGTCTCCGCAGCCAGCAATCGAGCCACAGAGCGCATTGGCCCATCGGTAATGTTTATAATAAAAAGAAAGGTAAAACAGAAAGAAGAGCGAACAACCCTTCCCTGGTGTAGGAGAGGGCCGGCATCTCCAGTCAGCCGCAGCCGTAGATTGAATAACACGGAAGGCGTTGTTATTCAAGGTAAGTGCTATACTTTAGATTTAAACGCCCGAATTAATTAATCAGAAATTTATTTTCACCAAAGTATGAGCAACAACAAAACCATAAACAAAACATAGACCAGAACGAATAATGTTACCCACATATAAAAATATAATAATTTTGGGGTTATCACACTCTTCCCCGCTTTAAAGAAAGTGACAATAATTTAAAACTAAAACAGGCTGTCTCCTTCCAAAGGTTGCCTGGAAGGAATCGCTCTCAGCGATAAGACCGCCCATTTGTGCAACTAAAGTGTATTTCTATTTATCTATCTATCTTAAAGTTTATGTAACTGATTGGCATGTCTTTTCCACTGATATTCCTCAACCTTAACTAAATAAGTGGATTCAGGAATTAAAATTTTAACTATCTTCCCTCTAGACCACTTCTTCCCCCTTCTAAAGTCCTTCACCATCACCTCATCACCCTCAACCAACTTCAAAACTCTACCACCCTTTGCATATTTTAGTTGTTTTTCTTGTGACTCTACTAAGTTTTGATAAATTGGCGCTGGCCTTAAGAGTGATAATCTATTTCGTAATTCCCTCCCCATCAGCAAACGAGCAGGAGTGACCCCACTACTTTTATGAGTGCTCGTTCGATAATCAAAGAGGAAAATATTCAAAGCATAGGCTGGTGACTTTCCACTATCGATTATTTTGGTCATGTGAGATTTGAAGGTCTCGACAAAACGTTCAGCGGCACTATTAGTCGCTGGGTAGTGAGGAGAGGTGAAGCTTTGCTTTACTCCAGTTATTTTACAAAAGTTTTGAAATTCCTGGCTAGTGAATGAGGTACCATTGTCAGTGACTAAATGTACTGGAAAACCATACCGAGTAAATAATTCTTTGAATTTATTAATTGTTAAACTACTTCCCATATTTGCCATGGGAAAAGCTTCTGGCCATTTGGAATAGCTATCAACAATAATTAGATACATTTTTCCCTTCAATGGACCTAGAAAATCCGCATGAATTCTGTACCAAGGTCCTGGGGGTATAGGCCAACACTTTGGAACAACTTTAGAAGGATTGTGTCTATTTTTCAGACATAAATCGCAAGATTTTGAAATTTGTTCAATTTTTTCATTTAATTTTGGCCACCAAAAATAAGCTTTTGCCATGTCAATCATCCTTGATGCTCCAAAATGTGTCACATGTAATTCATCTAACACAGCTTTTTTTAATACATCAGGTACAATAATCCTATGCCCCCACATAATACAATCCCTGTCCATGCTAATTTCGTGTCTTCGCATATAAAATGGGTTTAAATTATTATCAGTATTTTTGTCGGGCCAGCCATCTCGACAGTAAATTAACACTTTTGATAACAATGGATCTTTCCTTGTTTCGTTTTGTATTTTTTTCCAGTTTAAAGTTTCTAATTGTGACTCCTTTATATAATTTACACTAATGCAATCAAGATCATTACACAGAGAATGTAAATTTGTATTATCCTTATCATTAGGTAATCTAGACATGTAGTCGGCTGGGTTTCTGTCAGTACTAATATGTTTTATAGTGTAATTAAAAGCTGACAAGAAAATGGCATAATGTTGTAGGCGTTTGGCGGCCATTTTTGGTATAGACTTATTAGGGCCAAAGATGCGAGTGAGAGCCGCATTATCGGTCTCCAATTCAAATGGCCTTCCATATGTGTAATTATAAAATTTTGTGATACCAAATATGATAGCCAAAGCCTCTTTATCCAATGCAGTATATTTTTTTTCAGTTTCATTTAGTTTCTTGCTTGCAAAAGCAACAGGTCTCACAATACTATCAGTGCCCCTGTTTGAAATTATTGCACTAACACCATGGGCAGATGCATCACACGTTAAAATTAAAGGCAAATTTGCATCATAATGTGACAAATCCTATGCATTTGCTAATTTATTTTTTACTATATCAAATGCTTTTTGACAAGAATCAGTCCACTCAAATCTACCTTTTTTTGTACACTCATAAAGTGGATGCAAAGTTGTTGCCAAGTCTTTCAAGAACCTTCCATAATAATTTATTTTACCTAAAAATGACCTGAGAATGGAAATATTCTCAGGAGGTGGCAACTTAATAATTGGTTCAATATTCTCCTTAATTATTTGAATTCCTTGTTTGTTAATTCTGTAACCAAACACCTCAATACTTTTGCGAAAAAATTTACATTTGTTGGCTTTTAATTTGAATTCACACTTTTTTAATATTTCTAAAACTGTTTTCAATGTTTCCAACATTTCATTATATGTTTTACCGGACAAGTATATGTTGGGGATATCTGACAGTTTTTCTGACATCAGCCTTTGAAAAGAACCTGGCCCGGTACTAACACCGAACGGTAGACATTTGTATTTAAACGTTCCCAGCTCTGTCACAATAACTGTCAGCTCCTGTGAAGCTTTATCCAAAGGTGCCTGTAAATATGCCTCCTTAAGATCTAATTCACAGTAATAATCAGCGTTTTTTAATTTATTAAAAATATCATCAACCAACGGTAAAGGGAATCGATCAATTTCGAGTTGAGGGTTTAATGTAACCTTGTAATCCCCACACAGACGAACGGAACCATCAGGTTTTAAAATTGGCACTACTGGTGTTCCCCATTCACTATATTTGACAGGTTCAATTCTCTTATTCTCTAGCAACCTTTTAATTTCATGATTAACTTTATCTTTTAAAGCATATGGAACCTGTCGCACTGGTAATCGTTTTGGTTTTGCATTTTCCTTCAATTTTAGGGTAATAAATTCTCCCTTGATCTTACCCCAACCTGGGGTAAAAACTTCAGAAAATTTTTCTTTAATCATTTTCACCGGGTCATCTACTTCCGTTGTGTTCAATTGTAAAGGCCACATTCCAAAAGTATTAAGTATGTCTCTGCCTAGAAGTCTTGGTTTGTTATTTTCAACTACAAATAAATTGACCTTCTTGGTGTCATTCTTGATTGTCATTTGAATATTTTTTATTATCCCTAATGGCTGTGTGATTGTTTGATCATAATTCTTAAAATTGATGTTTGTGTTTTCCATTTTATTTATTATGTCAAGTTTTTCAAGATCACCTAATTGAACAGTTGTAGCTTCTGAGCCTGTATCTAATTCAAATTTTAATTTTAAACTATTTACAGTTCCCTCTATAAAACATGGTGGAATTTTGTTTGTCGTTGAATTGCTGTAAACATTATAATATTCATCGTTTTCTGTAAATAATTGATGAATCGACTGCTCAAAGTCTTGGGCTTCTTCCGATTCAACATCATCATGATTTGGTTCTACCTCAACTACATTTACTTTCCGGGTTTTTGGACACATTTTAAATAGGTGGCCCTTTTGTCCACACTCCGAGCAGAATTTATTTTTCAAAGTGCATTCATTTTTCAAATGATTATTTTTACCGCAACAAAAACACTTCAATGACTTACCGGTGTTGAAGTTTTGCCTTGGTTGTTCTCTTTTGTCTTTAGAAAACGGTCTCGATTTAAACTGAGTATTTTGTCTTACTTGAAACATCCCTGCAGTTTGTTCCTCAGCAATCGGCTTTAGTTTAGTATGTAACAATGCAGTTTCCACTGTTCTGGCTAAAGTAATCAATTCCTCTAGCTTCTGGTTACCATTTTTCAGTAGTTCAAACTTTATAAATGATGAATGCGCACCATCGATAAATTTTTCTTTTACCTGGTCATCATAGTCTTTGAAATTGCACTTTTTTGCAGCCTTTTTTAATCGTATTACATATTCTTCAATGGTTTCTTCTGCTTTTTGGTTGCATTTTCTAAATTCTGCTCGATCTAATGGCACAGAGGTGGATTTTGCATATCTTTCTTCTAAAATTGACAATAGTTGTGCAAATGTTTTAGAGGTTACTTTTTCTGGAGCACATTTGTGGGTGAGCGTGTCAAACACTTTCGGCGTAAGCTTTGTGATGAGTAAAGCCACCTTTTTAGCCTCTGGAACATCATTTAGTGTTATTAAGCACTGCAATTGCGTTTCAAAGGTATCATAATCTCGCCCATCGAATGCTTCGATATTATAGGTATTTACTGACATTATCGATGTTACGGGTTGAATTTCTAATGGATTTTCTTGTTTTTCAGCTAATCTTTCCTTTTCTAGGGACTGTTAAACCGTTTCTAGGCAAGTTCCTTGTTTGATAACCTCGCGCAATGTTTTACGGTAATCATCAATGCTTTCACCATCCGAAGACACGTTCAATTCACTACACAAACTTATTAATTGTAATTTATTGATTTTTTGTAAAAAAGCAGTCTTTTGTTCACAAATTTCATGCGAAAATTTTTCCAAAATGGACATCGAGCCGGCACGGGTAAAATGTCGTATAGGTTATAAATTTCACTTATTTTATGTTTCCAGTAGGTATATATTGTATGTTCTGGACCACTTCGTTCTTTCGCAATGAGCGAGCACGTGCTCGCTCGCGAAATCACTCCGATGGTCCAGACCATACAATATATACCAATCAAAATGATTCACTTGTCGGATCGATCATTTATTTGATCAACCATGCAACAAAACAACGAATGTCGTTCTTTCGCCAGGAGCGGTGAAAACAATAATTATTATAATATACTGATTTAAAAATGTATCTGTCATATGGATCATGCAAAGATTCACATGTCGATCGTACAACAAAAACAAACAATAATAACCCGTTTGCATGTTTAGTTACCAAATTATGAATAAATAAAAACATACCTGAACTATCTGCCTGTACCGCGGAACCATCATGTGAACTATTAAGTATTTTCATCACACATAAGCACATACAAGTTATACGTAAAAACTTTGAATTTAATAATTGAATGTTAGAACTTATGTTAGAAACTATTATGTTCACTATATTGTCAGGTGTCTCTCCACAGTTAATGTTGAAGCATATATTTAAACTCAGTACCAGATTGGCTCAACGATCTTCAAAGTTTCAGATTTTCAGGCTAGATTGCTCAAGTCGTCGCCGAATCAAATTCGGCACCAGATTGGCTCAACGATCTTCTGTAAATCAGAAACTAGGGCTAGATTGCTCAAGTCGTCACTGAGTTATAAATAAAGCACATATTTTGTGATCAGATTGACTCGAGGACACCATAACTTTACGCAGTGAACACAAAGATTCTAAGCACTCGCAATGTCTAAATCGCAACAGCAGAGACTGTACTGTACTGTATGTTTCCCTTCGCTTCGCTTACTACTTATCTTTATTTTTTTACTTACCTTTGACATTCGGTACGGTTAGCAAATATGTAATAACCACACATGTTTCTGTTTAAATGGTTCATGTATGTCTTTATTACGTTGCATTAATAAACATACAGTTAATCTGAGAATTTAACGCAAAACATAAATTATTATGTAGAAAAACGAAATACGAAAACTCATTAAAATTGGTCTATTTGGAAATTATGACAGTGATAACGAAGTCTTAAAGCTGGAACTATTTCCCGCGGTTTACAAAAAATATTTGCTTATAATATATTTAAGAGGTATAAAATATAATTTTTATGACTTCAAGCACTTATCGTTTGTAGGTACTGTTTCTGCAATCAGTACGTATACTTATTGTTCTCATAACTCTAAAGTGCTGATCACCACGGTTCCACGGTCCGCGCATGTTTATTATTTATAAAATTCGATGAAATGTCATCGCGCGCCGTCGCTTTCCCATCAAGTTGGATCTAAATATAACTAAAATACGATTTTCTGTCTGTAATATCGAGATAACTCTGTTCTAAAAAACTCAACTGAGTGTTATTTGCATTTGTAAAAACATTAATAACCATTTAAATGTTCCATATTTTTTTATCTCTATCCATCCAAACAATCTTCAGAATTATTGAAAGGTTTTTCATAAAATTTGATATACCTACTTATACTTTGGGTTCAAAAATGCCATACCTACTTATCATTCCGTAAAAAAAAAAAATGTCTGAGAGAGTTTGGAATTCATGTGAGCGAAACCGAGGAAATAACTGGTAGATAATACATGAGAATAGTATCATTGGTGATACCGGTAAGTAAGTATTTGCTTGGCATGCAGTAACTTGTTACAATGGAAATAATTGAACCATTGCACTCGACACATAATAGATGCGGCATATTGATGAGAAACTTATGAATCTAGTCCATTCCTTAATAAGTTTGAAATTTTATTTTAACAAGTAGGTAGGTACATTTACATTTTTAAAGTTTCAATTTTCGGTTATATTTTGAAAAATATACTTATATTCTGCAATCGCATAACGTAATTCAATGTACATCGGGAATAAATAATACACACAACGATAATATATATTTAGCGTGTTTAATCCAAACAAATTTAATGTCATAACAGGTATTTACCAAAAAATTACTTTAAATTATTGTTTTTCATTCAAGAGAAATACAACCTTACAACATTTACAATAGGACATCTACACACTGGACAATTGTGAATAGAAAAACTACACGCGGCGCATGCAACCACATGTCCGCACGGCGTCAAACATACATTGCACTCTTCATCGAAACAAACTTTACAACACTTGTCTACCTGGCACATTTTCTCGTCAGTTTCGTGAGGAACTTGCGTAGTAGTGTTGACGACAACATTGTTGTGGTGGTGCTCTTTTTGCGCATGTTCCCTAAGCGTCTTAACGTGGGGGTCTATATAATTGGTGTCTGCACCGAATATGCCGCACTCGTCGCGATCAAATGATGTATCAGCAATGGAGCGAAATAGTGGACACCGCGGTGACCACCGCCTGTGTTCTTGGTCAGGTTCGTCGAGTTGCAACCAATTCATTATCTCGACATTGCAGTACGCACAACGCACTTCGTCACCGCGACCTATGAAATAGAAACCACTTTTTGCCAAACTTTCCGGTGACAAGTATGCCAGTGGCCAATTTACAAATGAGTTTAAACGTTCCTCCTCACTCGACATGGCGCTAGGAGTTTGCCGTTCGTGCGCCATCTTATCGGTGTAGTATACAAATGAGTCGCGCTCAAAGTTTGTCGGGGCAGTCGGTGCGATTTAAGGTAGGTAAATAATAGAAAGAGGCGTGGAGGGGATATCAGCAGAAATTATAAACACAAATGCTCGTGTGCATATTTTTATTTCAAGGAACAAATACTTAGTTACTGTTTTCGAGGTTTGAATTTTGGTTATATTTCGAAAATCTACTTTTATTCTGCAATCGTATAACGCAAATCAATGTTTTCATGAAAAAGTAAGTAGGTACACGTATTTACCGAATTCGTTACGTTACGCTCGATGCCATATCTAGTTCGTTCCATCATCTGTGGTAAAGACATTTTGCTTAGTTTGTTTTTTTTGCTCTATAAAAACACGGGTGTCAATTAAATGGCATTATAATTAATTCATCTCTTGATTAAAGTGCATCGACGCAGTAAGGATAAAACAAAAATGTACGTAAGTACTTGCATTATTTACATTTTATTCTAATTTATTGAGAATAATTTGGAGGTTCTATATTATGTTTTTAAAGTTATTGTGTGAAGTTGTTGTAAAGTCATTGTGTTAACAAATTAGGTACACATAATTTAGGGTACGCATCTGATTTAAATTATTTGGCAAGATAAAATGTGTTTAAGAACATGTCATATGTGTTGTGTACTATAAAAAAAAATTAAATAAAAGTTATAACAAATAATGTTTTAAATTTCAGGTCGGATATTGAGTATTCATCGGATGAGATACAGGGTGCAGTGGCTGCCGCGCCGGTAGAAAAGCCAAAAAAAAGGGCACCGAAAAGAGCGCTAGAGGCTTCGACATTGTCGGTTAGGTAAGAATTGTTTGTGCATAAACAATTGTTTAATAAGATTTTTTAGTTTAATATGATGTTGCACTGGGGGATTAATGCAATAGTTGTCTTTAACATTTAGTAATGAAAAATTAAAATGTATTTTACAGATCCAAAAAGAAGCCTGACACCAGTAGCCGCAGCAGCGACAGCAGGAGTGCGTCGACCTCAACGAGGTGGGTAAATAGAAATTTTACATTGAATACCTATTAGTATTTTGAAATGTCTGTTTTGAACTTTATTTCTTGTGTGTTATGCCGTGTTGCCATCTGTTTGTTATCGAACCACGACAATTTTTGTAGTGGCTTGAGTGTTTTATACTATACATTCCTATATATTTTATACAGCAGTAGCCTTATTAACCGGTTACTGTGAACCAACTTATTTATTATAAGTTACAAACTAAAAAATTGATTTTAAAATTTAACTTGTTCATTATTTATCTTTTAGAATTTTAGGTAGTTAATGGGTAATATCGGTTAAGTTGTGTAACATTTTTTTATTTTATTTTTTTGACAGCTCGGAATACGAACGAGGCCTCTTCGGTCTGGAGCCGGTGACAAAACAAACAAATAAGCTGTCTACCAACACCGGCCTCCAGACCTACCTCAGCACTCGAGTCCCCGGCGGGAAAGTTCGCCGGGATAAACATCTGGAAGGAGATTTTTATATAGAGGTACGAGTTTATAATACTGAAGAGGCTGCGACCGCACAGCCAGATCAACGGTGGCGGTCAGCGCAAGTGGCTTTGAAATTAAAATTAAATCGGGATACTTCGCAGTGGGGTGCCTTGCAAAAGTTTATGCACAAAGCACACGAGCTGTTTACTGATAGCGAACCTGTATTTTTTAGTGACAAAGGTTTTAAGTAGATAATTTAAATTATTTTTACCTACACTGTATTTATTTCACAAGCTTCTGCGGAGTATCTCCATTTAGTTTTAGTTTTTAGTGTCATTCATATTAATTTAACATAATGCCGTATTGTGAAGATTGCAAAGTTTTTGTTAGTCGTGTTCGTTGGATAGGTCACTTGCGAAGTACTGATCATAAAAATAAAAATTATTCTACATTAAGTGAAGGTATCCTCAAAATTAATTCCGCTTTTCGCAACAGAATAGCCTCATATAAAGTTACATCATCGGATTCTGAGGATCAGACTTCAATAGAAAGTTTTTTAGATCATATACAAACTAAAATCAAATCGTTAATTGAAATGTCACTTAAGCAACATCACTGTGTCAAGGCCAATTTCGAATATTTTGGAGTTTTTCTCTTGTTAAAAAATGATTCCCAAGAGATAAAATCATTTGGCACGAAAAATTTTACTCTTTATCAAAATTGCAATCTTGATACTTTATTTTTCGAGGTAAAAACCAGTTTGATCAAAAAAGCAAGTGAATTTCAAGAGCGTGATAGTGGTTGGACATTTTTGCATAATTCCCATTTAGAAGTTAACATAAACAAATACCAGCCTTTGCGTGGTTCAAGTTTCATTGAGTTGCCGGCTTTAATCAAATCAAAGAAAGCCTGTTTAAATATAAAGAATAATGATAATTTTTGTTTTTTATGGTCAGTAACTGCTGCTTTGTATCCTGCTCAACGTCATTCTGATAGAGTTTCATCTTATCCTAAATTTAATGACGTGTTGAACGTGGATGGCTTATCGTTCCCAATGAGTTTCTCAGACATCGCTCGGTTTGAACAGAACAATCCGCATATATGTATTTTTGTATACGGTTTAAATGATAAGAAGTTAGTGGTCGGTCCACTTTACAAATCAGACGCATTGAACAAAAAAGTTATTCATTTACTTTATCTTGAAGAAGGTGATATGTCGCATTACTGTTTGATAAAGGATCTGTCGCGTCTTGTTAGAAGTCAAATTACTAAGCATTGTAACAAATTGCACTTTTGCGATCATTGTTTACAATTTTTCAACTCGAACGATCAGTTATGTTCTCATATCTGCGGAGGTGTGGCTACCGAATTACCTCCAAAAGGTTCCTTTATAGAATTTAAAAATTATGACCGAAAGCAAAACGTTCCTTTTGTTGTTTATGCAGATTTTGAAGCTATGCTCGAAACTTACGATAGTTGCGAACCCGATCCGTTAAAATCTTCTACAGTGACTCAACAGCGACATGTACCTGTAGCTTTTGCCTATCACCTCGTTTGTACAGTAGATTCACGATACAACCACATAACCTCATATAGAGGACGTGATTGTGCTGATAAGTTTGTTAAATCTATTTGTGACGATGCAAAGAAAATCAGCGAAATATTAAATAAAAACGTGCCTATGGTTTTTACTGATACTGATGCTTATAATTATGAGAACGCAGAGACTTGTCACATTTGCGAGGGTCTAATAACAGTAGATAAAGTTCGTGATCATTGTCATTTGACAGGACAGTTCCGTGGCGCTGCTCATAGTTACTGTAATTTAAAATATCAAGTACCAAAGTTCTTGCCTGTTGTCTTTCATAACCTGTCGGGTTATGATTGTCATCTTTTTATCAAAGAATTAGGGAAAGCCCCCGGGTCTATTAAGGTAATACCGAAAACAAAAGAAAACTATATTTCTTTCACAAAGTTTATTCCGATTACTGGACAAGATTATTTTCAAATAAGATTTGTGGATTCATTCAAGTTTTTGGGGACAAGCTTAGAAAAGTTAGCCGCAACCATGAAAAAGGATGAATTTAGATACTTAAAATTTTACTATCCTGATGAAAAACACTTTAATCTGCTCACTCGAAAAGGAGTGTATCCATATGATTACATGTCTAGTTGGGAACGATATGCTGATACCTGTTTACCGTCTAAAGACCGTTTTTTTAACTCGCTTACGAATGAGTCAATTACCGATGAAGATTACGAACACGCTCGAGCGATGTGGCTTGAGTTTTCTATTAATAATATGGGTCAATTTACTGATTTGTATCTCGAGTCAGACGTCCTTTTGTTGACTGATATCTATGAAAATTTTAGATTAACATGTAAACAATATTATCAACTCGATCCCGCCTTTTATCTTACTGCACCAAGTCTTTCATTTGATGCAATGCTTTTAAAAACTCGCGTTCGGTTGGAACTTATAAGTGATTTAGAAATTTTTCGTTTGATACAACAAGGTATTAGAGGTGGCGTTTGCATGTGCTCCAAACGACACGCTAAAGCTAATCATAGATATCTGGAAACTTTTGACCCCTCTACGCCAAGCTCGTACATTATGTATTTAGATTGTAATAATTTGTACGGATATAGTATGTGTCAAACATTACCTCATTCAGACTTCAAATTTTTAAGCGATAGTGAAATTAAGAAGTTAGAGTTAAATATAATACACATTACGGATGACGCTGAAAATGGCTTTATTCTTGAGGTTGATTTATTTTATCCTCCAAATTTACATACCCAACACAATGATTTTCCATTTTGTCCTGAAAAAATTAAATCTCCCACAGGAAAAACAAAAAAATTAATACCCAACTTATATGACAAATATCACTACGTTATTCATTACGTTCACCTTAAAAAATGCTTAGAACATGGTTTGGTTTTAAGAAAAATCCATCGAGCTATAACTTTCAAACAAAGTAATTTTTTAAAACAATATATAGACCTTAATACTGAGCTGCGTCAGAGAGCTCAATCTGTTTTTGAACAAGATTTTTTTAAATTGTTAAATAATAGTATATTTGGAAAAACATTGGAAAACACAGAACAATGGGTAGATGTACGATTGGTAAATAAGTGGTCAGACATGAATAACCAAACAAAAAAATTTATTGGTGCCGAGAAGTTGATAGCGAACCCAAATTTTCACAGCGCATCAATATTTTCTGACGACCTAGTAGCAATACAAATGAAACGTTCAAGGGTTGTTCTAAACAAGCCGATCTACATTGGATTTGCTGTACTCGAACTTTCTAAAAGTCATATGTATGACTTCCATTACTCAGTAATAAAGCCATTTTACGAAAATCGTATTGAAGTATGTTATACTGATACTGATAGTTTTATTTACAATATACAGACAGAAGATGTTTACAGAGATTTTAAAATGAATTTTCTAAAATATTTTGATACTAGCAGTTACGATTACAATAACAAGTTTGGTTTGCCAATTGTAAACAAAAAGATTCCCGGGTTGTTTAAGGACGAAATGGGTGGTAAGATAGTTAAGGAGTTTGTAGGGTTAAGGTCAAAGCTTTATTGTATTAAAACTTCAGACAGAACGATTAAAAAAGCAAAAGGAACAAAACGAAATGTAATTAAAAATTTGCATGCATCAGACTATAAACATGTCTTATACAATTGTGATGTCGTTCGAAAAAGAAACGTTTTGTTTAAAACAATCAAGCATGAAATATTTACTCAATCCGTAAATAAAATTGCTCTTTCAGCCAATGATGATAAGCGGTTGTTAGAATCAGATAAGGTGACAACCATCGCCTGGGGTAATCAGTCAATATTTGGTTGTACTGCTTAATTTTTTCACTATTTCATAGAATGTAACTATTAATATAGAGTATTATAAAATATTAGGTAGAAATAAGATTGTTTAAATTATCCGTAGGATAATGATTATTATAATTATATACGAAATTGTAAGCAATATTATGTAATAGATATGTATTAATATTAAGTAAATATGAATACAGTGTAAGTTAATTTTAGTGTTTTCTGAAATATAAATAAATTTTAAATTACATTAAAACCAAGAGTTTTATTTGACTTTTCACTTTGATACAAATACAATGTTGCTGTTTGAACATGTACCGACATGTTTCATTATAATCACAATAATAACATATAACATTACAACATAGAAATATGATCATCAGTCTCCGTGCTTGTACAAACAGTAACATGTTTAGACATGTTCCAACTTGGAAACTTCAACACATAGGCACTGTAGTTTTGTTTAGCTCCTCGAACAGTCATTACCGAGACGCGCTCGACCGAGGTACTGTCATCAGCTTCGTATCGATTTGGAATTGTAAGCATGCATTTTTAATTTGTTAAGTACCTACTATTATTCTGATAAGTGGACCGATTATAATTTTTTGATTGTTTCAGATCATGTCTACTCCTAGTGATATATATGAACAATGCGCACAAGATCCTCTAGAAGGGTTTAGTCAAGAATTTCCTGAAGTCAGCAAAAGGAAAAAGTCCAGAAAGCTGCAGCCAACGTTGCTTTCACAGACCACACAAGCCGCCTTTGAAGAGGTGTTTAACAAGAACGAAGATGGAGCATGCAGTTCATTGAGCAAGCAGAGTGTTAAAAAGAGGAGCTTTGGCACCACATTCGTAGCCAGCAGGGAGCCGTTAAGGAAAACAACAAAGCTAATTAAACTTAGCATTACTGACGTAAGCAATCCAGAAAATTCGTTGGTGTTAGTGAAGGCTCAATATCCTGTTAAGGATGGAAGTGCAACAGATCATATTTTGGATGATGCTGAGGCATTAATTAACAAAATTTCAAAAACAATATGCGGCTATAGTGCATGTCTATACATGTAAAATTTATAAGTAAGATAAAGAAAATAACGTAGAGGAAGACAAAGTATGTTGGCAATCCAAGTCGATGGCGCTAGTGACGGCTCAATATCCAGTTCAGGATGAAAGTGCTACAAATAATATTTTGGATGGTACTGAAGCATTAATTAACAAATTTCAACGACAGTATAACGGCTATGTGTAAAATTTGTTATTTGTTTATGTAAGATGACTCTATTTATATTCATATATGTTTTTGTAATAAAACAATGGTCTAATAAAATCGGTGTTTTCATAATACTATACGAGGGTAAGGTTTAGTAAAAAACCAAGTTATTATTAATTATTTTTAATGAAAAAATTAAGTGATAGATTTCAATTACTAAAATAGTTTTCTAAATAACATAATTTTAAACAAGTTACATTTTTTAACGCACAATATTTCTTATGATTAACACAGTTATGGTTGAATAAATCAGTACAGTACACTTTATGTAATGTAGAAAAGTTTGAAAATCCTATTTCTTCAAGTTTCTTGCTTAAATCTATAACTTCGCAATTAGAGCATAATTCTTTGATCCACTTGATTTTTTCGATTCCTTTTACTAGGACCTTTTTATGTTCTAAATAAGGAGCGATGACTCGTTGAAACTCTCTATAATCTATATAGCCTTCATTCCAGTAAATACCTCTGTTTCGTTGCAACCACTGAACTTGCTTTTTTTCTTCGAATGTTAAAAAATTATAGGAGTATGGTGGTTTAACTAAAAATGTTTGTGTTTGGTATTTTGTTGCAATTGCCACTTCTTTAACAATGAATTTATTATTCGCATCTTTAAAACCTTGAAGATCGGCTATAATAATGTCAGGATTCATGATAGTTTTTTCACCGTGCTGCTGAGTGGTTTATACTCGATAATGCAATCGTTGAGTATAAGACAGTAGGCTGAAGTTTGATCAGGTATCTCAGAATCTGCTTCGAGTTCAACGCGTACGTCGACAACAGGCCCTGACTTCAAATTGTCAATTTGTCTGGAGCAATCGATAACGAACAATGGCGTTAAATCTTTGAATTGCTTAGGGCTTAGCAAAGCTTCTGATCGCCTTCCATAATACGACTGTTGAAATCTTGCGTATTGCTCGTATATTAAAGCAAATCTGTCATTTGCAAAGTTTATATTTAAATTTTCATATGGAAAGTAAGTTGAGTTAAGGTACACCTTGACGTTACTTAGGTTACAATGATCGAACTGCGCCATATCAGAACTTGCATTGTTCTTTCGGTTCGTTTGCAATCCAATAATTACATATCGTGGTTTTTCTATTTGAGATGCAGTTTTTATTGACCACGTATGTTTAGTGGTTTTAGGTAAAGCTGGATATTCATACAAATCCCAATTTCTAAATACAATCTGGAGTGGTCGGTCTTTTTCTAAATACTTGAGAAGATTAATCTTTTCTCTATCTGAAACTCGTACGTGTGGTACCCGCCAAATTATTTTATTTATAATTACGTCTTCAATAACCTCATCGTTGTTAAGTTTAACAGCGTTTAAATTTGTGTTGCTTCGTAACAATATCAATTCGTGCCGACAATTGATCACAACTTTTTGATAATCTTCAGCGAAGCCAAGTATATTTTTGAGGGGAATGGAAACTGCGAAACTGCCTCGGTGAGTATTTGTAATACCGCCTATATCCCAGCCCCAGGCTCTTGACATTTTAGATTCACTCTCATTCATTGAAACCAACGCTTTCATTGTAGTACTTATTCCTGCGTTTTTTATTTTATCTATTTCAACTCCGTTTAACTCATACCGAATATCTTGAAATAGGTAAAGAAGAGAATTATTTGTAAAATTTACAGTGTTTACTTGCTCTTTAGTATCTCGTTTTTTAACATCAACTTGTCCTTCCAAGTATAAAGTGCTCGCTGATGGCAATATGTACAAATCTTGTTGGTTGATCGGAATGCGTATTTCATCATTCCTGTTGAAACTTGTTACATATGGTTTATATGAATGGAATTCGACCCCTTCAACGGAATTGTCGTAAGATGGAACAGATAAAACGTCTAAGATATTCATTTTAATAATCCGATTAATTTAAGGAATGCTTTATTATCTTTATTTAACTTATTTTTTTTCCTACAAGATGTTTTGTTGAGGGTTACTCGCGCAGAACTGACGATTTTTGATTTTCGAATTAACTTATTTTTTTTCCTATAAGGAGATGTTTTGTTGAGGGTTACTCGCGCAGAACTGATAGTTTTTGATTTTCGAGGCACGTATTTATTGTAATCAATCATTATTTTTACTAATGTTTCTCAAATGCAAAAAAAGTTGCACTTCTTCACCACGTAAATTGACTAAGTTATTATTTATGTCCAAAAATCTAATATGGATGCAGTTGATATTACTTTGATTGATTCGGAAATATATCGCGTTTTTAGGGGCTTCGATGATTCTATATCCAGGCGGCACGTTAGGTGCAAATTCGTAAACAATATGGCTTGGTTCACCGTTTATATATGATCCACTCACTATATCACATTCGACTCTCACCACGGTCGTAGGCAAAATGTTCACTGGCAGATGTGAAACATGCCATTTATTTGCTTTCAGAAACTTATTTCCATAGCCCAGCAAATTTCCTAGAGAATCTGTCTTGGTAAAATCAATATCTTTAGTGCAGTGTATGGATATTTTTAATGTGTTGTTATTACAGTGAAGTTGAAATGTTGCGTCTTTTATTTCTGATTTTATATAGTCACTGATATCTTGCAATTCATAGGCTCCTTCCGGTAGAGTAATTACTTCATTAGTACCATAGTAAAATTTATTATTTCTATAGTCAATATTTGGAATTGAATTAAATGTAGATAAATATAACAGAGCACACTCATATTCCCCATTAAGTTGTAGGGTGGGAGAGTAATAAGTAGTTAAAATTGATGAGTTTCCCGTAATTGATAGTGTTAAAGACATTTTGCAAATGACATGACTAAAACAAAATTTAATGTTTTATACTTTTTTATTCCAAAATTTCCATAAATATTTTAAACATAAATGACCACAATTAACAGTGTTAAATTTTTGGTATCTTGTATAATTATAAAAAATGTTCATATTTTTTAAATACTTCACTAATTCAAATGGCGGTTTCAAATCACCATAACTATCAAAGTATTCACAATAATTATTTCGTTTTGCATATGCTACCCAATGTGTTCCCTCATTCTTCGAATCATCTAGGTTAACAATACCACATTCAATCTTCCTCGGACTTCTGGGTAATTCATCTTTCATGTAAACACCTCGGAAATGCGGAATATTTGCAGCGTACTTCAAAATGTCTACATTTGTCAAAGCACGATTAGGTAGCGTAGTTAGTTTTTTGAAGCTTTTATGTATAAACCTTTCCCACTTTTGTAAGGCTTTATGTATAAGCCTTTTCCCAGTGCTATAGCCTCCATGGTTTTATTATGACGCTCTGTCTCCTGCAAATTCTTTTGAGCAGATTTATAATCATTCACAGTTTTTGCAATTCCAGACGCTCCTCCCGCCAGAGCGCCTAGAGCTGATAAACCCGCAAATATTGGGATAAGTGGTAATATTCCTCCGGTTTTTGGTATTGGTATCACTCGAGGTAATTTGATTTGACGAGCTAGCGGAATCATTCTTTTAGCAGCTGCATAAGACAGGTTTATCAGCGTTTTACGGTTTTTTGGTTTTAGCTTTTTAACATGTGAACGAATTTTCGTGACAAAATGTTTGAATGATTTAACTCCCCAACCCGATTTTACTTTAGCTTTCATCGCTTTACTAACCAGCCATGAGACCAATTTTTCACCTTTCCCTGCATCCTTTGCTTCTAACCTCTTTTTAGCCATGTCTAACAATTGTAAATCCGCTTTGTGACGATTAGGTAAATCTGTGTTATTGGCGTAGGCGATATCGTGGTGCATGCAGGCTTCGTCCAACTTGTTAACCCCGCGATCACCTCTTTGTAAACGTTTCTGAAGTTTTGTTCCTGGTCCACAGTAATTATACCCAGGTATATGAATCTCAAAAGGTAAGTTATTTATTAAATTGTTAACGAGTCCACCACCATGCATGACTCGTATTAAAATGACTAAAGTAACGATACTGTTTATAGTTTTATATCTTCTTAACTTAACAATGTGGATTTATCAATCCAGCTGTTTTCATCAGGAGGTAACCCTAACCATTTAACGAATATCTTACTCCCTTTCTTTTTCAACACTTTTTCTATTAAATACACATTAGGATAGTTAGTCTTCTGCAGTTCTTGTTCATAAAAACTTCCTAAAATAGGCTGCTTACGTTGATCTTCAATGTGGTACGTTTGTGGAATGGTATTATTTACTTTCTTTACAGTAAATAATTCTGTAGACCAATTAGGAGTATATCCCTTTTCAAAACAATTTTTGTATTTACTAATACGAACGCAATCCCCAGCCTTAAATTTAGATTTTTGTGGTACAGATGGAAAAGAGTGTAATTTATTAATATTTCTTTTTACGTCTGGTTCTATAGTTTTATTAATTTCTGCAGGCTTAAAACCAGTGGTGCGATGTTTTGTGGTGTTATAAGACTGCATAATATTATTCAAAGTTTTGTCAGACCATTTATAACTCCCAATCAGACTAAAGTGTTTGAACAGTCTTTGCTTTATAGTTTTGATAAGACGTTCAACAATTGAAGCTTTTTTTATAGAAAACGTCGAATAATGGGTAATTTTATTCGTCTTCATAAGCTTTTGAAACGAATCGTTGTAGAACTCGTTCCCCATATCGGTTTGCAAATTGTACGGCCTTCTTTGGCTTCGGATTAAAATATGTTTAAAAGCTTGAGTTACATCAAGTTTTTTCTTTGATTTCAACGGTTCAGCCCAGGCATACTTTGTAAAGCAATCTATTACTATAAGGATATATTTATTGTTGTTGTTATATTTTCGAAGAGATTGCATATCTATCAAATCGGCTTGCCACAAATCATCGATTCCCTTAAGAAAAACAGGACGTCTTGTAAAGTTTTTTCGAGCGGCTTTGTGGATTTCATTGACTACTTCCTGTTTTGTCATTTTGTAATGCACTTTAAATCTAGTTGTCCACCCCGTTCTTGTAAAGTTTCTCTTCCAACTGATTTACTAACCCTAAAGACGTTGCTTTTAAAGTAGACTCATCAATTTGAGAACGTAAGCTGTCAATAAGGCCATTGAATTCTTTAAACATCTTGGTGTTTAGTTGGTCTACATACTCCTTGTTAACAGCATCATCTGCTTCTACTGGATGTTTGATGCCTCTCAGTCTAGCTGTTTGTAAATCATAATCTCCATTATGAGATCTCAACAAAGCATTGTATGCTTTTAAAGTAGATGTAACGGTATTTGTAATGTCAATTATAATTTGTGAACGCATATTTTCAACATGGTTATTGAATTCTTTTATAATCATATCATGTAATTGATCGACATACTCTTTATTAACCGCATCGTATGCTTCTATAGGAAATTTGATGCCTCTTAGTCTAGCTGTTTTTAGATCATAATCACCATTTTCAGATTTCATTAACACCTTGTCATTAAATGTAAACTCTGACAAACGTATTCTTTTATGAATATGATGACCAAATTTGTCTATACTCATATTTTAAGGTAGGACCTGCTACTTAGGGAGGCTAAATATAAAATGAAACTAATCGTTAGTAATGCACATATTTATTTTATTTAGGCATTAATGAGTCCACTTTCACGCAATTCTTCTATGATAGAAATGATTTCATTGTCAACTCCGGTGTTACCAGCTTCTCGTGATGCTATCAATAGTTTTAATCGTTCCACCAATTCATTAGGATCGTCCCAGTATACTAAGTCGACATCGTTTCGTATTTTTTTCATTGACGGTAAGCCTTCTCCTTTCGTTTGTTTTATATTAAACAGAGGTCTAATGATTTGGACGTATTTTTGTCCTTTATTACTTTTGATGGGTTTTTTTGAATCGTAATCTCGACGGTGAGCGTTTGTGTTCATTAACATAGTTTTGTAATTTTTCATGTCGCTATCCGTAATTAATTTTAAATCGATATCTTTTTTAAGCAACAATTGTTTTAAGCCAGGAGTGGTAGCGTACTTATGTCCAGCTACAGATATAAATCGATCACCGATCGTTATAGGAGATGAACCTAACATAAGTTTTCCTTTTTCTGATCTAACACCAAATACAACATCATCTAACGCCTCTGAAGACACAGACCATGACGAGGTATTTTTATCATCGAGAGTTGTATCAATAACGGATGAAACTGAGGGGTCTGTGTCTAAATCAGATTCTGAATTATCTGTATAATAATTATCACTGCTCTCATCCTTGGTGTCTTTAACAGTACCGGTGTTATGGCTGGTGTTGCCTTCAGATTTTTCAATCAGCTTTTGTTTTGTTGCTTTTTCATTAGCTTTCGTAAATTGAGCAAGAGGTTCTGTGACCGGCTTGAACACGGTTTCCAATGCACGTTTATTTTCAATTTCGACATTTC